>PVJH01000221.1:0-395565 GCA_004026705.1 Nesogale talazaci
CTATGTTTTTTGTTTGTTTGGGGGGATTCTGATGCCCATTACACGATCCCATTGACAAGTCATAATCTCACAGGCTGGTGTACTTCTTCCCTATGGCATTGTTGCTTTTCTGCTAGATGGCTGCTTATTTAACTTAAAGCATTTAAGACCCCAGATGCTATGTCTTTTGATAGCCGGACACCATTAGCTTTCTTTACCACATTTGCTTATGCACCCATTTTATTTTGAGCAATTGTGCCAGGAGGGTGAGCAACAGAGAATGCCTTTTTATTTGAACAGTGTTCTTGCATTGAGGGAGGGCTTGAGCAGAGGCCCACAGTCTATCCACTACCTCAGTGTATTGCTGTATTAATATATGTACCTATGCCAATATCTCCATTTTATTAATGCATTTACATATGTACACACATGCATTTATACCTCTATCCATAGCTTTGCTTCCTAGATCTTTCCTCCATTTCCTCTTACCTTTCTCCTGCCCCTTAATAATTCCACTTCATGCTTGCCCTTCTTCTGCTTCTTAGTAATTCCTTCCAGTTAGGTTGCCCTGACACTCCCAGAATATCTAAGTCCCCCTTGCTTTTGATTTTAATTCCCTAATTGTTCCCCTGTTTATGGCAATGTTTTCTCACCACTCCCTTCCTCACCTCCTCCTCCCCCTAAGTCCCTCTGGAATAGTTGGTCCTGCTGCTTTCTGCTCAAGCTTGCTTCCCATGCCTATCTTAAAAAAGTAGGCCAACCAGCAATAAGAGCCAACAAAAAGAAAGCAAAAGATTGACTAAAAAGAGAAAGAAAGTAATAATAATAATAGCTAGCACACACACAGAAGCATACATAATTACAGATCTGTCCACTGATCTTTTTGACTATCTCCACATTGGTCCTAGTGGCCTTACAAGAACTCCCCCTCCTATCCTGGAGTCTATTTTGGGAGCTCCTCAGGGGTTTTGCTCTTGTTGTTGATCTGTTATGTTCCTTTCTTAGTTTGTCTGTTGTGGGGTGTGCAGACTGGACTAACTCCCCTCTGTGTGACCCCTGTATTATCCTCTGTTGTGGCATGTCCCAGTGAGGGGATGTCATGTCCTGAGCTGTTGTTGGCCCTCCAGTCCTCTCTGTGTCTTAGCAGCTCTGTGCAGAGATGTTGCTTTCTGGGTTTGGTGTGTCTATATGGGGTCTAGAACTTCCATCTCTCGTTTCTGTTTGGTTAGTTTCCATGTGAACATGACAGGCCAGCCCTTCTCCCTAACCTCTAGGTTTAGTGTTGTCCTCTGTAGTACACACTTCTCCAGGGAGGGGGCCAATTTGGCTTTGATTGGGGTCAGCCCTGTAGCCCACTCTTTAAATGCATTTTTTTTCACATGGTTACCTTGAGAGCAAGGTTTGGTGCATCGTGGTAGGGTCTTCATGAGCACTCCCAATTCTGTGGAGACCTAATCAATACTCTTTCCCTGGGTGGATTTGTGACCTGCTCACCCCATGCCATCACCCCTTCCCCACCCCCACCCACTTTCTCTCTACCCCTTCTTTGTATTGCAATAATATGCACCTGCTTGTGTTTGGTCTGACTCCCATCTGATTGCCTGTATCTTAACGCTTATATTGTGAGAGAAGTGACTCCTCTTTTATGTCTACTGTAATGATTATACTTACCTCATGGAACTCATGTTGTACTCATTCTTTTGTGATAGGCTGACTTCATTTAGTATCATTTCCTCTAACTCTTCCCATGAAATGATATGCTTCATGGGATCATGAATGCTTTTTAGTGATATGTAGTACTTCATTGTGTGTGTGGAACAGAATTTTCTAATTCACTTATCTATTGATGGAAATTTAGGTTGTTTCTAATTTTCTGCCCTTGTGAGTCACACAGCAATAAACATTGGAGTTTATTTCTTAAACTGGTGTTGGTTATTTCTTATCTCTTTTGAGCATAAGCCCCATAGAGGGCTAGCGGGGTCACAGAGTAGCCCAATTTCTTTTTTTTTTTTAATTTCTTTTTTTTTACCCATCACTGCCCTGGTGGTGGGAATAGGAGCCCAATTTCTATTGCTTTAAATATCACTAGATCACTTCTAAACAGGCTATACATATCATCATGACCACCAGTTGTGAAGGAGAATTCCTATCTTGTCACATCCCCGCCAACATTTGTTGATCTCTGGTTTTCTGATTTGGGCTATCCTGAAGGATACTAGGTAGTATCCCATTTTTTTTTAATTTGCATTTCTCTGATGGCTAATAGTTGGGAGCATTTTCTCATATGTTTATTAGCCATTCAGGTCTCCTCTACTTTGAAACATAATTTCAAGTCTTTTGCCCACTTTCTCATAGTGTTAACTGTTTTCCTCTTTTTGCAGGCTAGGAGGATATGGCAGATTTTAATAATAAGCCCTTTGTCTGCTGTGTCATTGCTGAAAATCCTCTCCCAGTCTGTGCAATCTCTTTTTACTCTTTGCTGAATTATTTTGATGCACTCAGATATTTTATCCCACCATATAGCCCAACTCCATCTAGAAGTCAACACACCAAAAACCAATTACCAAAATAAAATGACTTCAGAAGGGAAAGAATGCAATAATGAAGCCGCACAGACAAACACAGCACACTGTTATGAAGGGTGATAGGGAAACATCCAACACAAAAGGGAAGGGATAAAAGCATGAATTCACAGATGGCGATAACTCTGAATGTCAATGACCTCAACTCATCCATTATAAGAAAAAGGATAGCAAACTGGCTCAAAACATAAGCCTTCATCGTTTACCTGCAAGTGACACACCTTAAATTCACAGACAAAAATAGACTAAGAATAAAAGACTGGCAGAAATATATCAGGCAAATGACAACTTTTAAAAAGCAGGGGTCGCAATCCTAATCTCCAATAAAATTGATCTAAAAGTACAAGCCATAACAAGAGACAAGGATGGGAACTATATAATTTTCAAAGAATCAGTAGATCGGGAACCAGTGAGCATAATAAATATACACGTGTCCAACAAGTGACCTATGAAATTCAACTAGCAACTGTTCAAAAGATGAAAAAAGAAATTGCGGATTCAACAATGTTTACTTTATCTGCTTGGTTATTTTATTTTGTGACTTTGGTTATTTTGTTTTATTATCTAGTGACCTCTCTCTTCTTACTAACTTTAATTTGAATAAAAGCAGTTTTCCTTTTTGAACAAAAATTACTATGGACTGTGTGCCTTCTGAAAATATGAATTTTTGATTTATGCAATATTTATACACCTCTTAGGGAACTATTTTATATAAATTATTATTGTTTGCCTGCAGGCCTATGTGTGTTCTCTTTTCTCCTCTGCTGCTAAGGAAGTGCTCCTCAGACTAGACCCCTGTGTGTCACTGGAGCTGTGGTTAAAGTGGTTTAAAGCTCCAGTTGCCCCCTTAGCCTCTTCTTGGGCCCTCCTGCTGAGCTAGCAGCAGGGAACTGTTTCACAGAGATTCTCCAGGACTTTTTCAGAGTTATTTTTCCTGATATGTTTTCTCTTCAGGGCACTCACCAACAGATCAGAGGCAAGCAGTTGCTAAATATTGTGAATTTATTTTTTTGACACTTGGCATTTCACTATGTCTTTTTGATACTATTCGCTGTGCTGACCTTATCTTGTAAAAACTTAGGAACAGTAGACTGGAGACATACAAACCTATGTATGGTTCCTTCTCTATTTGTTATTTATCCAAATTTGTTTTATATCTGTGATATATATGTGGCCACACATTTCATAGGGTGCTTGGTAATGCCTAGAAATATTTAGAAAATAACCTTCCAAAGGCTGTTTATTAATTTAAATCTGCTTTGAAATAGAAGAATGTTTAAAAATTCAGCACATTTGGAGATTATTGAGTATTACTGTAACACTTACTCTACTTTAATTCTCATTGCTGTAACCAGGGAATAGTATTGTTAGTGTTCCTTGCTGTATAGTTGTTTCTGATCCATAATGATCATATCTATGAAGAGTAGAACTGCTTCATAAGGTCATTTTGAAATTTGTAAAGTGTCAGACACAAACTATCACTCACCAGTATTCCTGCTTCTTATTATCTGCCCAAGAGATATCCCCACAAAATTACTCAGGAAAAAATGTTCATCACAGAAGTATTCATAAAAGTCCATAAACTCAGATAATCCAAATGTCCATTAACTGTGAGTAAATATTCATGTGATGGAATTTTAGTGCTCATCAATTAAAAGACATCAAGTACTGATATGGACTACTCCATGAATAGCCCTCAAAATAATATGCTACATAAAATAAGTCAGATTCAAACACAACATTTGATATGATTCAATTGCTTTAGAATATCCAGATTTTATAAATCTATAGGTACTTCTACTTTATGGTAGTTTAGTAGTTACCTTCTCTAAAGTGAGATTGCTGCAAATGAGAATGATGACCTTTTAAAAACTGAGAAATGTTCTCAGTTTGATCTGTCATGGGAGATGTAAAAGTCTGCAATATTTAATGAGACAAACTTAATCACAACCCTCATTTTTCTGAACAACCACAATAATATTCATTTGACTCACAGATATGCAATCCATCATACGTTTTTCAGAGTTCAATCACATTCATAAGTGTTAGGCAACCATCACCACTATCAATTCCAGAGCATTTCTTCTTCCTTGTACTTTTATTTGCTAATTCCTCATTTCCCACCAGCATTCCATGCTATGACCTTTTGAAGTTATTAATCCAGCTATTGTCTCTCTAGGCTTACCTAATCTGGGTTTCATATACAGACACACATACAAAATCAAGACAATGCAAACAAATGGCCCAAGAGCAATGACAGAATGAAAAGGAAAAACATCTCAATAGGTAAAATGTGTTTGGAAACTTGATTGTGGCAGTAAATGTACAATCTTCTCAGTGTGATTGAACTATGGAATGATTTGATATATATTATCCAATTAATAAAAATACAGCTGAAATATTAAAAACTGGAGCAATGATACATTGAATCAAGAGAAAGATCAATGAAGCAATGCCATATTTTAACCTACCTATGAATGCAATAATCTAGCCCAAAATATACTCTGTCGGATAAGAAGTGCTTTCCCATTTGGGGTTCATAATCATAGGGGATTCACCAGAGACTTCATCTGCATGATAAAAGAATGTGCAAAAGTGTTTGGACCTTTCACTATCATACTCAGCTTCTGCACACCTAGGGCTCTGAATTTAAACTCATAATCATTCCTTCTTCCAGGTTTGGGTTTTATTATTTAAAATTTGTGGATCACAAAGGCTGATGTGCTTCTTCCATCTGGACTTAGCCCAGATAATATTCTTTCTTATAGCCATGCTATCATCAATTATTTACATCATACATTGTTATAATAATCATATCTTCTGTGGTCACTTCATGATGGTAGGTCATACAAAACTATTCTCAGAATAGAGCTAGAATTATATGTGAGCTCAAAAATCTACTAATATACTTACGGTTTGTGTATGTCCCTGGCTTACTTTAAAGGTATCATTATTATGTTTTTGAAAAAAAGATACTGCTAACAAGTTGACGTTGACTCCTGATGATCCTTTAAGGCAGATTAGAATAGCCTCTGTGGATTTATGAGACTGTAACTTTCTGGGAAAGCATAAAACTTGTTCATTCTCACTCATTATTTCCAACTGTTGACCTTGCATTCTACAAGGGCTCCCAATGTTTTGTTGAAGGATATTATAAATTATCCCCTGGGACATATGGCTTTTCTATTGGTATTACCAGTGATTTGCCAAATGTTATAAAAGCTAAGACAACATTGGAAAAAGAAAAATGTCATTCCATAGCACTGTATTTAATAAAAATGAATTTTTCCGAAAATTATTTTATTTCTTTTTTCTTTTCTTTTTCTTTTTCTAGGTGCTCAGTCTATCAATGAAACAGAGTGGCAAATCTTTGCTCTCTTGAAACTTACTGTCATTTTGGAAGAAGAGAAAAGTACATTATAAGCATGAAGAAGAGCTTTGGAAAATTTTGAGTATGGAACCAAAAGCATTTGATGATCCATTATCTCTCTTTTTCCTTGTTTGCTTATCATGCATGGATGATGTCTTCTTATTTTCAACCAGATAAGGGAAGCCCAGCAGAAGGAAATACTAATATTAAAAAGCTAAATTTGAAATCTATAATTAGTGTCATGGGTTCTCATCAGTACAAAATAGAGAATCAATTAAAACTAAACTACATCTATAATTGCTATAAAGAAGATGAATTATGAGTCATATTGTATATTTATATAATGAGAGCTAAAATTTCTACCAAGTCCGCTAGCACATACCTTACTCTTGGACAGTGGTTCTCAACCTTCAAAAGCCATGACCCTTTAACACAGTTCCTTATGTGGTGGTGACCCCCATGAGAAAATTACTTTCATTGCTACCTCATAATTAATTTTGCTACTGTTATGAATTGCAATGCAAATATCTGATGTTCAAGATGTATTTTCATTGTCACCTATTGCACATAATTAAAGCATAGTCATTAATCACAAAATAATTTGTCATTGTGGATAGTTAAATATTTATTTCTAATTGCAAATAAGTGAAATTTTGCCTTGAAGCATGGTGTAGCTTGAGCAACACTCTTCACTTTGGGTACTCCTCTGTGGGTGTATCTGCACGTGGGCAGACCCAGCTGGAGACTGATAGAAGAGTGGTGTCTTGGTTCATAAGACCATCAGAAATATGACCTTTGTGAAAGGGTCATTCTATCCACCAAAGGGGTTGCGACCCACAGCTTTAGAACCACTGCTCTAGAATTTTTATGCTTTGTCTATTCATGACTTTATCCAGAGGAGAGTGTCAGAAATTAGCAGTTATTTCATAATTTTTGTATATTCACTTGCAAATTACCTAATACACTATTTTAAAAAATTATATGTTGATAATGTTGATTATTTTAATCATCATATGAGACAGAAAACACATATACACATATTTGGTTATTTTCACTTTTTCATCTACCCCAGAGTCAAATTATTTTTTATTTTTTATTTAGTACTAAAAGAGCCACAATAAAAACCCTTGGTTATGTCTCTCTGTATACCTGGGGAGTGATTTCTCTGTGATCTAACCCTAAATGTAGAGTTGTGTGCCTGCAGAGATGTACATCTTCCTTTTTATTGAGTATTGACAAATTACTTTCCAATTTCAAATCTGAGCTGACCTGTATTTTTTAATCAATAACTGGTATTTTCAAATATCTGTCAATGAATCAATCAATCGGATCAATAATTTTGGACAACTTAATAATTGTTAAAAAGTATTTTAGCTTTAATTTGAATTTTCTCAGCTAATAATCAATGAAATGTCATGTTCACTTTATAAGTTATTTGTGCTTCCTCATAGATTTTTCTCCTTCAGTGTCTTTTATCTTTACCATACTGTTCCGTGGAAGTGCTTTATATATTCTGACTTATGTGCTTTATCAGAAATACAAATTTTCAAGACTTCTTAATGTCCATGGCTGGTCATTAAGTTGTTTTAAGAACTTCTGTACTTAAATTTTAAGTAGTCTTGTTGGGTATGCAAAGGCACAGTTGCACATGATCATCAAATAGCCATAACTTTCTGTCTCTTCCCTCATGCCTTGTATTTTCTCCTCTAAAATATGACATATTTAATCTTGTATTGGTTTTAATTTATCCAGAATTTATTTTTGAATGACATGATATATTGTTTATTTTTATAGGCATAGATAACTAGTTAGCTCAGCTTTATTCACTAAAGAGTACATAGGTCTTAATATTTTGCAGTCATTGTTTAGTGCTGTTATCAATCAAATATCTCACAGAGATGGGTCTCTTTTAGGCTCTCTATTCTGTTTCATTGGCCAATTTATATTCTATATATCAATATAATTTTTTTCTTATTAGTGAAGATTTATAGTTAAGTTTCCTATTTCATGAGAGTTATTATTGTTGAGAGTTGTTAATATTGTTAAATTGGCCACAATTAATTCTCACATTTTACTATCTCATATGCATTATGGAAAATAACGATTCTGATTTTGATTAAAATCACATTTTATTTATAGATTATTTGCAGAGAAATATCATTCATCCATAAACCTGATTTATTTCTCTATATACTTAGGTAATCTGTTCTGACACAAAATATTATCACTCAATTTTATCCATAAAGGGATTGCATGTTATTTTCCTAAAGTGGATTCACATATATTTTATTTATCTATTTATTTATTTAAATTTTAATGAGCATCTCCTATTAATTGCATCTTAAGTTATTTGTAAATCTCTAAATTGTACAGTCAGTTAATTACTAAAATGAGTCTTAGAGCATGTTTCTTTCTCTAGCACTTATGAATCTGCTCTTTAGTATTATAGTGATATTAGGATTTATGTGTTAATTAGAAGATAAGATAGATGGCAAAAGAAATCCTGAATGGGCCATAAGGATACTAAGGGAGCATGAAAAAGAGTAAAATGGGTTAGATAAGTCTATAGTTCAATATATTCTTTTAAATGGTCAATTAATTTGCTGCTCTGGCTTGGAAGTCACCAAATACATCTTCATAACCTTAACCAGTTACTCTAAAATATGCTCATAATTGTGGCTTCTCAGAAGAAGAGAGTTAGGCCTGTGTCTGAGGGTGCTTCCAGTACATTCGAGTTGCAACCCTTCTTTTCAGTCAGTAGGCTAGGGCTTAAGCATGTGTGCCTCCCAGTGACTCCCCAAGTAGTCATTTGAAACAATACAATGGTGCAGTTTATTTTAGCAAGTATAGCTAGCTGTTGAATTACTTTTATCATCTAACAGGAAATTGTTGACAGAGGAAACCAATTTCATAGCCTACTATTTTGGGTAAAGTATCTGAAGTCTAAAAGAATATTGATCATTGAAAACCTGTTTAAATATGGTGTCCCATAGTCATATGCACTAAGGAAAACAATGTAGTTTTCATTCACTCACAGGATATACTTAAGATCAGAATACATTCTTCACTTCTTCATTGTCATATATGACTACTACCTTCTTTATCAATATGCCCTCTCAAATTTCTCTGTCTTGAAATTGTTCTTTTATTTTCCATACTCATAAACATTGTCATGGTCTCTCATTACAATACTTAATTCATCTTTCTCTATCCTGACTCTCAATTTGAAACTCAATGGAAGTAGAGCGTCTCTGAATGCCTAAATGAGTGCTTTAGAGAGATCTGGTATTCAATAGTAGTTGAATTAAAGTGAATGTAATCGAACATGTATTTGTTTATTTCAAATAATGTTAGAGTATTGTAGATTTCTTCAATGGTTAGTTGAGCTTCAAAGAATTTTGAAATAGGGGCACTGAAGAGAACAATTGTACTCCTTGGCTAGCTCCAGAAATATTTAATTTCTATAGAAAAAAAGGTAAACATCATCAATCAAAATTAATTGGAATGCTGAATATCTGTATACTAATGGTTCAACAACAAAACCAAATATTTTATAAAATTTTGCATGTAGAATAATATATTGAGACTTTAACTCTGAGTTTTCAAATATTAACTCAATATATCAATTTCTGATAGTTAATTCAGTCCTCTAGGCATTTGATTTATTATTAAAATTAATTAATTAATTTATTATTAAAAGTAATTAATTAATTAATTGATTTTGTACTTGTTGAAGTGTGGGCCAAAATACCCATTGTATCAATATCAGATATTCACATATGTGAAGACCCTCAATCATTTGGAATTCCAATTTTGATGCAGCGATTTATGTGATATGGCTTCTCTAGCCACTTCAATTTGCTATTCCTTTGGGTAGAAAGTACACCACCTCAAAAGCAAGAGTGTGTGGGATATGTGGTGTATCGTAATACCATCCTGCAAGAAGAGTCACGAATGGAGTGGAGAAGTCTTTCGATCTCAAACTACTTGCATGTTGAACCTGCTTGATCCAGGAGTGAGAGTTCTGTATACAGTAGAAATAGAGGCAGCAGAGGCAATGGCACCAAAAGAATGGGACAGAGAGGTAGGTTTCCTGACCCAGCAAGTGAGTGAAGGTAATATGTCTTTGGGTAGGACACTTGTTGCAGTGTGGATTCCCTCCAGGCACTTAATTGGGAAGCTAGGTTTGCTGAAAGCTTTTAAGCTGAGGCATATGACAGAATGGTGTGCCCTCTGTGTATTTAACAAAAGTGCTTAAATTGTTTTTGTACTATGCTACAAGCAGGGCAGAAGTCAAGGGACCTTAATGTTGAGAGGCCTATTTGTGGGAATGGCTGAAAATATATTGTTCTAAAACTTTGTCCTGAATATTTGTGATTCTGAATTGTAATCTGTTACCTTTTCTAGTGAACCCACAACCATGAGAACTGACTGTAAGTTCTCTTTGCAATGCATTTATCAACAGTGCAGAAAAATGGAGAATGCTTTGGGAGGAATGATTGGTGTCAAAATTAGGAATGAAAGTTTTAGGATTTAGCTTTCTCTGACCTGCGCTTGGTCTGGGGAAGATGTTGCTCATAATTTTCCTCCCCCTTGAGAAGTCAGAGGAGGAAGGCAGATGTTGTCTCCATGATACTTCTTATACCAATTCTTTTATATTGCCAGAGTATGAGACATTTTAGATGTCTACCTCTAGCTCTTTTTAAGTCTGAAAGTAAATTCACTGCATGTAGGAAGGGATGGAACTGAGGAGTATATACCTATGAATAATATACCCACAACAAACCCATTGCCACTGAGTCAATTATGACACATGGTTCCCCTACAGGACTAAATAGAGTTTCCCCAAGGATTTCCACGGCTCCGAATCTTCACAGAAGAACACTGCCACATCTTTCTCCTTTCAAAGCTGGTGGGCCCTAACTGATGATCTACCAGTTAGCACCGAACTACTTAATCAAAGAGCCAGTAAGGCTCCTTAAATTAGATATTAACTAAGACTCTTTGTCATTGAGCAGACTCTGACTCATAGCCACTCTCTCTGGTAGATAGAGCTACTCTTGTAGGTTTTTGAGACTGGAGTAAAAAGCCTCCTCTGTTTACTTGCTCGGTGTCTAGTGGTTTCAAACTACCAACTTGGGGTTAGCAGCACAATGCCTAACCACTACACCACCAGAGCTCCCTGCAAATAGGGACGGTACCATTTTAAATGTTTCTATGGCCACTAAGGAGAGGTAACAAAAGGAAACGACTTTCAATTTCATTTTCCCACAAACATATTAAAATATTCTTTTATACATGTTAGCCTTTAGCAGTTCACAACCGGCTTTCTCTCAACACAGTGAATTATAATACTTCAGACTTTTCCCAATACTTGACTGCCAGTTTGTTGTACGAGAGTGGCTTTGCGTTTTGCTTTGAAGCTGAACATTTCCCCCCAGGTACTTAAGATACCAGAAGATCCTTTGTGGTGACACATTCCGTCTGACCTTCCAGACTAGAAAGAAAGCCCTGGTGATCTAGTTCTGCAAACGAGCCAAGAAAAACCCTAGGAATCACAGCAGAATGGTGTCTAATCTAGTACTGGAAGATCGGCCCCTAGCTGGAGGTTGGAAAGCAAGGCGCCTAAGTGACTAGGGGTTACTCATTGGTCCCCTAGCCTCAAGGTCAGCAACTTGGATCCACCAGCTGCTCTACTTGGGGTGGGGTGTTCAGGGCGGTGTTCCACTCCCATTACAGTCACAGTCTCAGAAAGCTACGGGGGCAATTCTACCTGGCCTTATAGGGAGGGTAGCTTTGAGTCATCAGCAGTGACTCAATGACAGGGAATCAGAGCTTTTGAGTTCATAATAAATGTCACAGTGGACTTACAAAACCAACATTCAAACAGTGTTACAGGATGTGGTTACATTTCCTTTTGTCATATGTAAGTCAGACTTGGCTTGCCAGAACATGGTAATAGCAGAACTTTTTTTAAAAGTTGAACACCATTGAAAGTAGAAATTAAATGAAAAAATTTCTCTCCTCTCTCTTATAAATACACAATATGTATGTCATAAACATATATAGGCTAATTCATTTATGCTGATTAGTATAATCTACATAAACATTACATGTTTTTAGAAAAGGAATTTTTGCCACTGTGTATTAATGTGTAGAGCCTCTAAACTTCAGTAGTTAATTTTGTTGCAAATTCCTCCATACTCTTCCACTTAGCATTCTACAGGCATTTCCCAATTTACAAGAGGCTCATAGAAGGTGTTTATTGGCTTCTGCCTGTTTTCTGAACACTCTAAACTCTGCAATTTACTTCTGCTTCCATTATGTTTGTCTGATGATTGTTAATTATAATATTTCAACTATCAAGAGCAGTGTACTGCTGACAAGCAGTGGACATGATTGCATCTTTCTTAGCGGCAAACACGTTTAATTGCTCCTACATTTTTTTTTCACCCAAATATCACTACTATGGGCCAGGTATTACACTTAAGGTTAGAGACACAAAGATAAAATAAAAGACACTTGGGTTCTGCCCTCAAGGAGCTCATTAATTCCAGACAGACTACTTGGATTCCTCAAGATCAGTCTATTCTGTGAAGTCTGTGAAACAACTTAATTACTTTTGTTCCTGGGTATATGACCAATTTCAGTCTTTAAATTTCTACAGGTGTGACTGTTGGCGAACTTAATATTTCACACTGCTCTCCAGGAGTTAAGCAGAAGATGAGCTCAGAGTCCACGTACTCCCAGGCGAAGCTGTAGTCCATTTAAATGAGAGACATGAAAGCATTCGTTCCATTTGAACCTCCTTGTCCTTTCTGCATGAACCTGCCAGTAGCGTCCTCTTGAAAGGACATTCCTTAGCATTGGAACAATTCATTGAACTCTATAAGGCTCCTGGGGAGAGCAAGCACACACCAATGCTGCAGTCATTGGTTTTCTTTTATGTTTGTGTTAAAAGACCAGCAGCTAAAAAATGGATTTTTCCCTTTGTCTTGTTGCTGTGGTGCTGAACAACAGGAGGCCCATATAACTGGCATCCATGGAAACTAAAGTTTTGTTCTATCCAGTGAAATGCCAAAATATGTGTTGTTAAATTAAGAGGAACTGACATATTTTCAATTCAGCAAATTATAGCTTGACTGAAAAATGAAGAGGATTAAAAAAAGCCTACTTACTTAAATGTAAGCTCCTCCCCCCCAAAAAATTCTAACTTTTGCTCAGACAGGATAAGTGACCTTCCAAATACTTCAAATATCCCTGATATTATCATTACTTATGTTTATTTATGATTGTTATCCAGCTGTGGAAATAAGACAAGCTTTCAATTAGGTGTCTTGATTACTAAGGAGAGGTCTTTCCGTGTTGTCTAGACCCCAGCAAGGAACACAAGGCACAGAAATGCAAATGCTAAGTTATTTTACAACTATAATTAGAAGGTACATAAAGGCATAATCATATGACACAATGAACTGATGCATATCCATACATGATTTTTAAAACAGTATCATAGGATTAAGCATGATTCCACACTACTAAATTGACTATATTTTTTTGTAATTCATTAGCAGAATATTCCTTGAAAAGATATTCTGCACTCAAAACATATTCTCTATATTTTTTTCTCAGTGTCAGTCTTAAGAGATTTTTTTTTTGACCTTGGGGTTTAGAAGAAGATACATAGTTTAGATATTTTCATAGCTTACATTTTGCTTTTGTTTGTTTAAAATAAACATTTATGGAGTATTTGTGAACATTTACCAGGGACTTAGACTAAATCTTAGCTCAGTCATAGCCAATTAAACAAAAAGGGAACAGACCCAAGGTGGGAAACATGGATGAACCAGAACCAGAACTGAAGCAAGAAGTGGTGCAAACCAACACCCTCTTTTAGAAACAAAGGCCGCATGTGTATTGCAAAGCAAACACACCTCTGGACTCGTGGAGTTGGTAGACAGCCATCCTTCCTTTACGTGTCCTTCTCTGCACCTCTCTCTATAAGCCAGTCTTCTACATGAGCTTCCTGAAAGGATTCATTACTTCTCCTGAATCTCTCATTCTGTGACTTCAAGCGCTACTTCTTCATCCTGTTTTCATACCACTTCACACACATTTAAAAAAATTCAGTTCTGTGTTTCCTTTTAATGACCCTGGCAGAATTAATTTCAGCAGGTCAAAGCCATAATGATTACATAGCAAATCACGTCTCCAAGTGACAATTTCCATTCAATTTTTTCTTACATTTTATCTGCGGCCAATGATTATGATCCTGGTCAGTGCAGTTGTAACCAAGCACCATCTAGTGCTTTTAGATAAGGGATGATGGTACATGAGGTATTAGATCAGATAGGATTGTTTCCTTCTAAGCCTTTGCTTATAGTCTTACGGCTTTGTTCCTGAGGAGCAGATACCTGTCATTGTGTTCAGATGACTGCTCATAAGTTTTTAAGGCTCCACATACAACTCGTTTTACTAGCATACAGATCATGGTTTGTGTCAACTTATTTGTGATAGCTGACTAAATTGTACCATGACATTCTGATCATAAGGATTCAGATCCAGAAAACGGTTCTTGGAATGTGTGTAGTTATCCTTATCTCAGGAATATCTGTATTTGTGCCTTAAATGAATATATGTGGCATCAACTATATATTTGTATTAATATGTACTTAGGTGGTCGATGTTAGGTGTCCAAGAGGCAGTTCTGACCCAGACAGACCCTCTGCACAACAAACACTGCTCTGTCCTGAGCTGTCCTCACAATGGTTCCGATGCCTGAGCCCATTATAGTCACAGTATCAATCCATCTCTATGTGCACCATGCATCCCCCCCCCCTTATGCCAATTTATTTCCACTGGTTTGTGATCTTCCTGCTTCATCTTCCCACTTCCTATTTGTCAAACCTAGAGACACAAAAGTTAGGAGAGGCTATCAACTTCCATTTGACCCACAGACATCAACTGGACTCAACTTAGCCACTTCTATGAATGTGTGAGTCATTTCTTGATAAAACTACCTATACACACATAAAAGTAGTACTCATTTTACTTCTCCAGAGAGCCCAGCCTAACATTAGACTTCTTTTAATATTAGGCTTTGTTGTTTCTATGTGTCATCAAGTTCCTTCTGACCGAGAAAGATCTTATGCCCAATAGAAGGAAGCACCACCTTGTTCTACAGCATCTTCACAATGAGTTCTATGCTTGAGTCATTGTTGTTGTCATTGTCAACCCATTGCTTGAAGACCTTCCTCTGTTACTGTCCTAACACTTTACCAAGCAAAATGTCCTTCTCCAGGGACTGGTCTCCCCTTGCAACATGTGTAAAGCATGTAAGGGCAAGCATCGAAATCCTTTCCTCTATTGAGCACTCTGACCATACGTGTGCCCTTTTAGCACTCCATGGTAATTTTAGAATTCTTCTATAGCACTGTAATTCAAACATATCCATTCTTCTTCAGCCTTACTCATTGAATATCTATCTTTCATATGCATATGAGGCAGTTGAAAATACCTTAGCTTGAGTGAGGCACACCTTAGTCCTTAGAGTGACATCACTGATTTTCAATTCTCTTACAGGGGTCTTGTGCAGCAGATTTACCTAATACAACTTTGTTTTTTGATCTCTTGACTGCTGCTTCCATGAGCATTGGTTGTGGATCCAAGCAAGACAAATTCTTTAAAATTTTCTTTATCATCAAGTCCTTATAGATGCCAATACTTTTCTCACCCATGTATGCTTTATTCTTACGCTTTAACCGATTTGCCTGACCCTCTGCAGATGTGCTCACTCACTTTGACTTGGGCTGTACCATGCCCAGTGTATTCACATGATGTCCTTTTCTCATCACCACAGCATCCTGGGGCCTAGCAGGGGTCCTCAAACTGTGGCCCGCGGGCCACATGCAGCCCACTTACGACATTTATCAGGTCCACCGGTGTTTCTGCTACAACTGCTGTCCTGCTTAGCAGTCAAGTCACCCAGGGCCTGCAGTGAATTTGTTCATAGTTTTTTGTGTGTTTTTTTTTAAGTATAATCCTGCCCTCCAACTGTCTGAGGGACAGTGAACTGGGCCCCTGTTTAAAGACTGAGATCCCTGATTCTAAAACATACTTTCCCCTTCTCTTCTTCTCTTCCTGCTAACCAGTGGCAAGCATAGTTTTGTCTATATTTATCTATTTATATTTTATTTCACTTAACATTATGTCCTCCAGGTCCATTCATGTTATAGGTTTAATGGACTCATCATTGTTAATGACTTCGTGGATTTGTATTGTATCTCTATACCACAATTTGCGCATCCTTACATCTCTTGATGTGAACTTTGTTTTTCTTCTTGCTTTTTGCAATTGTAAATCAAGCAGAAATTAACAGAGTTATACAGATATCTCTGTTATTATTTTTAGCTCTCTAGGCTATTTCCTTATTTGCAGGATTTCTGGATCAGAGTGTAGTTCTTTTAATAGCTTTTTTTTGAGAAGGCATCATACTGTTTTTCATAGTGGCTCTACCATTTTAATAGTTCCACCAGCAATAGACAAAGGTTTCAATCTTCCCACATCTTTTCCGATATTCTTTGTTAGTTTTGTTTAAATTAGCATCATTTTGCCAGAGTAAGATGGCATCTCCTTTAGTTTGGTTCTACACCTGTCTAACCTGGTAGAGTGCTCAGCTGCGAACTGAAAGCCTGGTGATCTAAATCCCCCCATCACCTTGTTAGAGGAGGACGAGCAGTCTGTTTCCACATGTATTTATAGCCTTGGAGAGGCCATGGGACAATTCTACTCTGTCCTGCAGGATTGCTATGATTCTTAGTAGACTCGGTGTAGCATTTCTACTCAGGCTTTTCATAAAAAATTTTGATGAGCAAAAATTTTGAATTTTTTGTGAGATCTAATTTATCTATCTTGTCTTCTTTTGTTTGTACATGTGTTCTCATGTCTGTTGTACTATTTTTTTTAAAAGATTAGAGCCTATAATTTTTGTCCCAAAATTTTACAATTTTAGCCTTAATGTTTAGGTATTTGAACTATTTGAGTTATTTGTTTGTGTAGAAGGAAAGGTAAAAGTTTTGTATCATTTTTCTTCAGACAGATAGTTTTGCCAGGACCATTTATTAAAGAAATTGTTTATTAAATTATGACTACTTGTCAAGAATCACATGTCTATAGATGACTGGATTTAGTACTGAGTTCTCAGCTTTGTCCCACTGATTTATCTGTCTATCATTGAACTGGGCCAGGCTGTTTTGGGTATTTCAAATTCAGGGATGAGTTTCCTTTCTATGGAATGGGTTCAAATCTGGATTTCCCCCATTCACTTGACCCTTCTGATGTGGAGGAAGTAAAGCTTGCAGGACCTTCATTGGCTGATGAAGAATTGCTTGAATTGAGAAGAAACCTCTTACAATATCTAATAATAATTGGAACTGCATTTCATATTTTCTTTATATTAATCATTTTGAGGGCACTTAAAAATCTAATAGCAATGTATTATTCAATTATATTAAGCACTCTTGTACATATGCTGCTATCAACATTTCCAAATAATTTTCTCCTTGAGTCCTTGGTATCAGCTCCTCTTTTTTCCCCTCCTTCCATGGCCCACCCTCCCAACTTCATGGATCCTTGACCTAATGTATATTATACAGAGAAATATAGAGAATTGTTATTTTGTGTCTAACACTGTCCATTGTTTCCCTTCACACATATTTCTGTTATTTGTCCCCCTGGCTTGGTGATGGATTCCCCTTTGGTTTAGAAAACTAGAAAGAAGGAATATCCTTGACATATCTTAAGCTGAAGAGACTGAAGAAAATATTTAATCCTCAAGTTGAAATACTGAAAGATTGTAAGGAGAAAATATTGAAAAAATACAGAAAGCATAAAAGGAAGAGAGAAAGAATATAGGGGGTCATTGTACCAAAAAGAATCAGTTGGCATTTAACCATTTCAAGTGATAACATATAATCTAGATCGATGGTACTGGAAGGACTCACTGATCTAAATCAAGAGATTTGGTAGACAGCTACCTGTCCAAGTGACTGAAAGGGATCCATATATGTACTGATTCCATAGAAAAAGGACTCCCATCCCCTGAATTTGAAACTTATAGAGCAATATCACTGATGTCCCATGCAAGGGATATTTTGCTGAAGACCATGCAACAACAGTTGCAACAGTACATTGACAGGGGACAGCCAGAAATTCAGTTGGATTCTGATTCTGAAAAGGATGCGGAATAAGGGGTTTCAATGCTGCCAGCAGTGGGGAGCACTACTAATAGGGAGCACTACAATCATGTTTACCTGTGTTTTATTCACTATGCGAAGCTATTTGGCATGTGACCATAGCAAATTCTGTCTTGAGAAGACACAGCAAACTCAAACTTGAGAAGAATGGGAATCCAGAACACTTCATTATGATCACGGTGGGTGGGGTCCCATGTACATGGACCCAGAAGTAATTGCACAGATAGAACATGGATCTACTGTTGTAAAACCAAGAAAGGTGGGTGTCAGATTATAGCCACTTGTGGTATTTATTCACAGAGAAGAAATAATCAGAAAAGTTGAGCTACATGTAGAAGGTAGTATCAAGATAGAAAAATATGGAAAGAATACAACTTTGCTAAAAGTGAGGAGGACTTGAAGCATTTGCTCATGAAGATCAAGAATTATAGCCTTCGATGTGGATTACAACTTAACATGAAGAAAATGAATTTCCTCACTATTCGACCAAGTGGTGAGGAGCTCTAGTGATGTAGTGGTTTCAAGTTTAGGCTGCTAACTGCTAGGTCAGCAATTGTGAAGCACCAGGTGCTCCACAGGAGAAAGAGGGCTCTAATAAAGAGGTTCAGTGGTAGAAATTCCCAGGGGCCTTTCTACCTTGTTCTATAATATTGCCATGAGTAAGCATCAATTTGAGGGCAATGAGTGTTTTTTTTGTTTGTTTCTTTGTTTTAGATAATATTATGATGCATGAAGCAAAAAGTTAATTTTTCAAAGATTTCATTTTCCTTGGATCCAGCATCAGTGCTCATGGAAGAGTGAAGAGCTCAAAGGATGTATTGCATGCAGTACAGAATGTCTTTCAAGTGTTCAAAGGCAAAAATGTTATTAGAAGATTGACTGTGCCTGACCCAAGCCATATTTTCAATCATCTCAATACACATGCATTAGTTGGGCAATGAACACGTAAACTGAGAAAGAATCACATTGGGATTGTGAAGTCGGTGAAGGATACTGTGGCAGTTACATAATCTACACTCAGCTTGAGCGAAGGGTGGAGTCTAGCCTGTCAATCAGGCGGCAGCTTCATGTCCTCGTTTGGAGACATGGCCGAGATAAATAGCTCACGGGGGGCCAGAAACACACTCTCTACTTGACATTCTTGTGGACAAGTCACGTGGAACTACACTGATGGCACCAGAGTCCTGGCGCTGAAGGAGCCACATGGCGAATGACACCAGCGCTTAGATGCTTCTACCACCCCTGGATCCATAAGACATTACCCATTCTGGCCTCTCATTTCCCTGAATTCAGTGTTATTGCATGTGTTGTGTGAGTCTGAAGAGGAATTTATAGACTGGTATCAGACATGTGGGTTAATATCAGACTTCCAGACTTGCTCTGCATTGGGCTGGGCTGTTTTCTTAATATACAATTACTCTTTGAAATGAAATGCTTTCTTATACACATATGAGTGTCTCTGGATTTGTTTCTCTAGTCAACCCAGACTAACACAGATATCGAAAGAACCATGGACTGTCAAAATTACAAACAAATGTCTGGGTGAAGTGCATACAAAATGCTCCCTAGAAACAAGGATGGTGAAGTGTCATCTCACACACTTTGGACATGATATTAGGATCAAGCAGTCCTTGGAAAAGAACAGTGCGCTTTAAAAAGTAGGGGACAGTTAAAGAGAAGAAGATCCAAGACAAGATGCCTTAAAAGTGTGAGTGCAGTGATGGACTAGAACATGGCAATTTTGAAGATGACAAAGGACAGGGCAAGTGCTTCTGTTTGTTGTATGTAAAGTCACTTTGAGTTGGAAAGGACTCAGCACCATCTGACAGCAGCAAAAACAGCAGGGCTTAAGTCAGAGACTATCCTACTAGTGTGCTAATGCATGCATAAATTTATTCATTGCAAAATATAGGTAAGTATATCTCTGTGTTCAGTGGATTAGTCCAGACACTCATGACACTTCATCGACACTCATATCTTCGTCTTTTTAGGATTTTTCAAAAGAATCCAATCAATCCAGTAAATTTCAAGAAAGATGATCTAGTGGGTTTGTGGCAGTCATGTGCTTATGCCAATTTTATGATTGAAATGTAGGGGTGGAGTCTGGCCTGTTAATCTGGAGATAGCCATTGAGTAGCCGATGAGACCTCTGTGGGCATGGCTTTAACCTGAGACTACTAGGAAATCTCGCGATATTTCCCCCGTGAAGATGAGACGCTATCTTCCCCAGTTGTTGGGAGTTAGTTTCAGAGATGATTAATCTCAGACAAGACAAGCTGGCAGCATTGGAGAAGCTGGAGGAGCCAGCAGAGCGACCACACAGCTTTTCTCTGATGGAGCCAGACCTCTGAAGCTGGGGTGGCCAGATGGAGACATTTGCCAAAGATGAGGTGCTTCTGCTGTTGATGGACCCTGAGCCCTGGAGGCGAGGTGCCTTGCCAGCACCGGGATTCTGCACCCACTAACCTGTGACTTCGTGAGTCAGAAGAAGATTTTATAGACTGATTTTGGGCATATGGGTTAATTTCAGACTTATGACTGTACTGGACTGGGCTGGGATGCCTTCTCCATGTCCCATTCCTTTTGTATATAAACCCTTTTCTTAAATTGATATGCGTGTCCTTGAATTTGTTCCTCTAGTCTACCAGGGCTAACACAGGGTTCTTTCAATTCAAGACAGATTTTTGGGTTTTTATTTTTTAATTTTTTTGTTGCCGTTTCCAAAAAGGTATTCCTTTTGAAGCACGCAGGATGATCATTAGGTTTATTAATGAAATATTTTGTTTTTGCTTTCTTTTAACTGAAGACTACATTGGTGAGGAAAAAGCAAGGACTCCTTAGCAGGGACATCCCCTGCTTCCCTCAATTCAAACAATGCATCCCTTCATTCTTCAGTGAGAGTAAGGGCTATTCTTTGAGGATTTCATTGGTAAACTTTATTTCATCCAATCTACATTCTTTATCTTTCCCTTCAGACTTTTTGGTTTTGCTCCTTAAATTCAAAGACCATTTTTTAAAGCACAGTTTTAGTCCTTGGAGGATGCCCAAAGTGACATTTTGACGTGGTATAAATCAGAGTGCAGAATTCTTAGGAGAATATTATGCAAATGGAAAGACTATCTGTAGTAGTATATAGAGCTATATAGGGAATATGTCAAGATATAATAGCTTCACATTTTGAAATTTTTGCTTAATCAATGCTTCTATGATTTTGTAGCAATACTTTTTACTTATCCTTGTATTGCCTTCATAGTGAGGCAAGTTTTCTTCCTAGGTTTGAACTTCAATTGTCCTTTTAGAGCTCTTGAACTTGAGTTTTCATAGTTTGTGTTATTTATGTGGTTATACTCAGTATTACTTGGAAATGTATTTGATTTCCTCCTTCAGACATAATTTATTGTGATTTTCCACCTTCTTGTAGCCTAAGCTGTGTTGTCATGGGATTTCCCTTTATTCAGTTCATTATTGGGCTGCCATGTCTCGCTTTTATTCCCTCATGTCTTGCTCATGCTCCAGGGGAGTTAAAATGATTAGTGCTGTTCCAGTGTATGCAACAGGTGAAACAAGTGTAAAGACAGGAGACTGCTTAGGAATTAACTCTTCAAACATTTTAGAGAAATGTTAAAATAGATTTTAGGATGGTGTAAGGGATGGTTTTGGCTACACTAGACAGAAAAAATTGCGTGCATAAGTTATCGTTGGACAGAATTTAAAATGGTGTAACAAACTGGGTAAAGTGAGAGAGGACACAGTTAATTATAAAACGTTTGAAATTTGGTCCAAAGGAACATCACATCATTACAAATGGAACTGCAGAACATAGATGTAGCATCAGGTCAAGGAATAACCATTGAGTTCCATTTTCATCATTCAGTTTTAGGATTCCATTGAAACATTAAGATTGATATATACTCTGATTATTTGAAATAGCTTATCTCTATAAGCTAAGAATCAAAAACAATAGGTCATGGGTACATGAGGACAGCAAGTTTTCCAAGAAGGGCATGTGTGTGTTTGTGTCTATGTGTGTGTGTGGAGAGAGAGAGAAATAAAAAGACAAAAACAGGAGAAAAGAGAGAGAGAGTGTGGATGGGAAAGCTTTAAAAAGGGAAGACAATTGAATTTGGTTGTACAGCAAAGAATTACATACTATCGTTGACTGAAAATGTTTTGATTTCAATTCTGAATTGAAGCTTTTTTTAATTGCCTATGTTTCTAATGTAAATATCTTAGCTATTTTTCTCAATGACGAACTTCTGGGGGAAAAAAGGGTTCTCCAATAAAGTGTTCATCCTTGAAACCACTTTTAAAACATTCTAAGAAGTTGAACGCGTATTTGGTGGATCAGCTTGGTGAATTTTCTGACTGGTACCAGTGCCCTACACTAGCCCAGTCTCAAACTGTGAGAGCAACGACCAGAAGCCAACCTGAGGGACTTGCTGAAGCTGAAGGAAAGCTAGGGAGATACATAAACCATGGGCTTTCTGTTATTAGTCAAGCATGTAGTCGTGTGCATCTTGCATAGAATGGAAATCAATCAATATTTCATAGAAGAAAGAGCTTACAAGAAGACTAAAAAATATTTAAGTGACACAACAATTTAATATAACTTAGACTTTTATAGTTTTTCTTCTGGGACTGAGAGCTAGAGCACTGGAGCTGGCTGGGTGTAGGGCTTCCCAAGAATTCTGTGTGTGTCTCCGCATTGCCTTTTCATGAAGTCACTTCATTTCAAACGAGCCTTCAGCCATTTCAAGGCAGGATTCTTGATTTAGGCTTTTGAAAATAACCAGGAGCTTAATTAAGGAATATCAGCATGGGTATTTACAATTCCAACTTTGTAATTCTCAAAGTAAGCATTATCTGATAAGATCAGACCTCATGGCTGCCCCCTGAAACTTCTGGTATTTCTAAACTGTGGGAATTTTTAGTGAAAGAATGGATTAATAAAAGTGTGGCTAATGACCATTTTAAAATATAACTTTAATCTTTCTTTTTTGGTGTGTTCAGCTCTTGATAAGGTCTCCCATAGATGAGTTACTATAGAAATAAATAACTATGGGTGAGGGAGCAACATCTTGTCACAGATTAAGTACTGGTTAAGCTCCCAGAAAGGGGTATGTTCTGTTTGAATGGAATAAGGTTAATGGGAGGGGGCCCTGGGGTTGAGATAAAAGCGGGGCTATTTGATGTCTTTATTAATAACTTGAAAGAAGATGAAGCTGGACTCCAATAGCCACAGCAAAGAATTCAGACCTAGGCTCTTGGAAATTCAATCTCAGTTTCTGTGTGTGGATTGGCCCATTCTGCTTGGAAATTCTGGTTCCTAGGTCATATCTGTTTCAGATTTAATGGCTGGAACCAGATTTCTTCTAGAGGATTTTCTCCACTTCTCTCTGTCAGAAAAGGCACTTAATAATCAGACAAGAACATTATATCTGTTATCAAAAGCAGAACCTCTGAGGGCCACTTTCTTATGTCAGAATTTCAGGAAGCATTCTATGAATGGATAATGTTTTAAGGGGTGGAGTGAACAAAGATACAGTATAAGGTGTTTTTCACCAATTGAACATGAAAATATTCGTTACTGAGTTTTCTTTCAATGGGAATTACCTTGATGTAAACCAGAATGAAATAAAATTATATATTTTTATTAAGATAACCAAATAACACCTATTGGTTAATCTTGTCCAGGTAATTTTTAAAAATTATTTCTTTGTGTTTTAACATGTTTCTAAGGGTAGTCAGAAAAGGTTGGTAAATAATGCATGCCCTCGGGATTCTGTTCACAATGTTGTCATCAAATTTATTTGGCTGTTTTTGCACTTGACCTAAGCCAAAAGGCCAAGAAGTAATATTTAGTTTTAACCAGTTTCTTCATTTCTTTGGAACAATGAGGTGAATGCATGTGTGTGTTTGGGTAATGGTGATGGTGTGTGTGTGGGGGGAGAGTTTTTATGTGAGTGTGTTTTAGTGTGAAAAATTTCAGACCTATAGTGAGACTAGAGTATATAACATGAACCCCAATGAGAAGTGTGATTGTGTTTGTAAAGCTATGAAATAGATCCCAAAGAGGTTTGCGAAGAAGGATATTTTAGTGGTCTCTTACGGATCGAGGAACTGAGTTGCTGGACAAAAGAGGATCCTGGACAACTGGGTATGCTGTGGCTCAGAGTCCATGTGGCACCACCAGTGGTCTGTTTGAGAAGGAAACTCTGACCAAAGAGAATAAACCAAAGACATCAGATATGTGAAAGTCTGTACATAACTGAAAATGTAAATTTGCATTCCAATATGATGAGCATTGGCAATGGATAAGGCATTGACTTCCAGCAGATGATTTAACGTTTTTGTGTTTTGTGATAGTCTTAAATCTGGTTAAATCTCATCTCATTTCCCATTCCTCTGGCTTTTCTTCAGTCCAACCCAGGACAAACTGTACTCGGGCAGCTCTCACTCATATAAGCATGTTCCTGACACAGGACCTTTGCAGTGAATGGTTGGAACTCTTCCTCGGGTATTTCCCCATCTCACTTCCTGTGGATTCCTGTGGATTCCTCTCTTCTCCTACCTCACTGCAAAATGGGATGTGTTACTTGTTAACCTTTTACTTTATATATGTGACAGCACATTATTATTTTTGTGGCCTACTCATTATTTACTGCCAGCAACACTTCAGGATACAGTAGAGCTGCCTCTCTGGGCGTCTGAGACTGTAATTATTTGCAGAAGTAGAAAGTCTCATCTTTCTACCAATTTATTTGCCTGGTGTCTATTAGAATATATACATCTCAAGGTTAGGGCCTTGTTTTGTTGCTTACTAAATTACCAGTCCCATCGCCAGTGTTTGGTTCAAACCAAGAACCGAGAAATATTGGAATCATGGCCTTTGTTACATATTATTGCTAACTTATTCTCCTCTGAATTGTAAATTAAAGATAAGAGGACTTCTTCGGTATGGATATGATGAGCTATGGATATTTCTTTGTGCATCTAAGAGAGGGAGGATACATACTTCTCTGTCCTTTGCACTCTGTTCTTCATTTCAGATTAGCTTTAGGATCATTCAGGTGTACTTAGTCATGAAAATCACTTAAAAATAGCATTTTCTTTTTTTGCATAACTCTAATATACTCTTTCAAAACTACTTATATTCCAGCCGTGGCAGAGTTTCAAAAAAATCATTGGAATTCATTTTCTTCTTCTGCATCTTTGATATTTGCCAGCTATTTCTCCTTCTGCATTCTGCCAGATCATGACCTCAAAATCATTATTGCCCTCTCTTTGGCAGGCGCTAGCTCGTTACCATTTCTCTGCTCCACAGGCCATCTGACTGTTTGAAGTTTTAAATGGGGAAGTATATAATGAACATAATTTGAATTGCAAGGCCCCTAATTTGGTGCAGTATGTAGGAGAAATATGGAAATCTTTTCTACATTTTGTAGAGCTGACGAGAGCTAAAAATGTTTGGCCTACTTCAATGAAGACCCAGATCCTGCCATCTGATTGTACTCACGTAATTGAGTTTCTAGAACGCTTGCAGTGTTATTTGGAAGCCCAAGGATCAGAAACTGATGTATGAGTCATTAGGGTGAGAGAGTAGTGAAAAACAACTGCTGCCTCCCAACATGACACTAGCCAGTATCTGCTACTGAGAGTTTGAATACGTTACCTAGTGTTATGCTGCAAATTATAAACAGACAAGCAAAATTCTGGTAAGATTTCTGATTAGATGCAAAAATTACAGGGCCGAGGAACTGCCCTACAGAGGTTTATTTGTTTACTTGTGTCTCAAAAGAACCCCAAAGTAGATTTTATTCTCAAGACTGAAAGTCCCATGAGAAGAGCACTTACTTTACTGACCTGCAGTGAATTTCCAATAATAAATGGAAATAGCCACTTTTTATTAAGGCAGTCATATAATTTATCATCCAAGATAAGAAATTTTAGAACATAAAAATTATTTCAATTATATTTATTTGAGCAGACCAACAAATTGATTTTTTATGTAATAAATAATATAGATGGCTAACAGCTCAATGTATAACTGCATGACCTCCACTGAAATAATTATATGAAAGAAAAATTGCCTTTCAATAATGTATCGTGATGTTAGAGCAAAATAGATAATTCTTTTTTCAAGGAATCTGAACATTAAAATAAATAACAACCCCAAAACTTCAATTTGGGTCAATTCTATTCTCTTTGATCAGTTTTGTTTTCCTTAGTTACTAATTATACTAATTCAAAATATTATTAAGATTTGAAGAAAAATGGTAGGGGGTAGGTGTCACCTCTCATTTTAGCAGAAAGGACAATGTAACACCGCACCACTCTGGAGTCCATACGGCAGAGATCAGACCCCTGTCCCCAGCCTCTGTCCGTCTTCAAGTTCTTCTGAGACCAGACACCCTCAGTTCTGGCCGCAGCACTCTTCTTTGTTGGATGAGCTAATTCATTTCAAGGACACACAGAGGTTTGCTAGGAAGATTGAAATGTTAGGATCGCGTTCTTTTGTCTGAATCAGCGCATCTCAGTCCTCCCTTAGTTCCTCAGCCTCTCAGACACACTCTTCCTGGGTCTCTGCATTGTTCCCTCAGCCAGAAACCCCTCCCCTCAGTCTAACGTTCTCAGCAAGCTTCCTGTGTTCTGTCTCCTGATCTGCGTGCTCTCCTCTGGGGTGTCTTCACGGCCTCTGCCAGGTCAGACCGGGATTTTGAATGTGCTCCATTAGTGGTTCTTCATTCTTGACAAAATTAACTAATCTTCAAGTGGGAGCATTTAACATGTTGTTTAAGGTTTTTGTACAAAGACTATACGACGGTCTTTTAGAACACAGAAGAAGGAGCCCTGGTAGCTTAGTGGTTGCGAGTTGAACTGCTAATCACAAAGCCAGCAGTGTGAAACCACCAGCTCTTCCGCCAAGAAGATGGCATGTTTTCCTCCAGAAAAGTGTTAGAGTCTCAGAAACATGCTGGGGCAGTGCTACTCTGTCCTCTATGGCCCCTGTGAGGTGGCATCGGCTTGGTGGTGGTGAGAGTTAGTTCATGGAAAGGAGAAACACACAATGCATTTTCATTTCACCACTGTGGCTTTCTGAAGAATAAGTTTTTATGGTCTATTTTATTTTGCAAATTTATCCAAATGCAATCATGTTCAAAGTTTCATTTTATGGTATTTTGTGTTATAATATTGACCTTTAAATTAAGTTGGCAAGAGCTTTTAATGAAGGAAATGCTTTATCCATGATGTGTTACCTTAAGCTTCTCTCTGGTCAAATCAAATTCAATAAATGGAGAGTGTTCTCACTACTATTTTAGTTGATCTGTTTACATTTTTTTTAATGTATCCCATTAAGAATTCACATTGTTACTATTCTTTTTAAATAAACTGAGTTTATAGTTTTGGAAATGATATTTAATGAGCAAAATATGTTAGATGAATTATATAATTCATTTCATCTTCATGCTGACAAGCATCTTCATGCTGAATTAAAACTTGAATCTCTATGAAAATGGTTTCTGCAGAATCAGACATAGTCCATAGTTTTGTTATAAATTTAAACACGAAATATTTTCTTGGGCCAAATGCCCACTTAATTTGTTAGATTTTTCTTTTAATTAGAATATTTTCCTGATTCCTGGCAACCTCGTGTATATTGGTGTAGAAGTGGAGGGTGCAAAAGATGAAGCACTTAACTGCTAACTAAAAAATTAGTTTACATAAACCCCGATGCACCACAGAAGAATGGCATGGCAATCATTTTCCATTGAAAACGCTGACACGCATAGCATTGTCCTCTAGAATAAACTGGAGGGGTCACTGTTTATAGATATTAACATCTCATTAACTGAAAGTACAGGTTTATGATAATCATTCTGACTGATGCCAAGGAAAAATTAATAGTAACTTATTAAAAGTAGGGATTTTATTACAATAAGACGAATCTGAGTTAAATGCTAGAGCAATAGAATGGATCAGGAATACACCTTGATAAAATGTGTTACCACTGTATTGTTAATCCCCAGATTCTTAGGTCAGAAAATTGACACATTTAGTTCTCCAATTTATTAGTCATATTATTTCAGGCAAGTTATTTGCATTGTAGCTTTATCTTTTCCTACCTAAAATGAAATTACTAAAAATATCTGTCTCCTTGAAATATTACAAAAATTAAATTAGGTAGGACAAACATGAAAGTGAATGAAATAAAATTAATTGTTCAAATGATAATCCTATTGAACTAAGATGACCAGACATCCCGCTTTTTAACAAATTTTCCTGCGTCCTGTGGCATTTTAGAATTAAATAAATATATTGCAATACTGTTTTTACATTCTATGAACATTTTTGTTGCTCTATATAGAACAAATTTGTAATCAAGAATCCCCCGGTCAATGGTGTCCCGCTTAAAATCTGGTCACTTTATATAAATAGTGATTATCATATACATTAATGTGTATACTTATAGTATTCCTACCTTTGGAGAAGTTGTACTCATATTTGACTACCAAGAAATATTGCATGAAGTGGTGGTGTTGCTTTTAGGTCTCCAAAGTTGGTCATGACTTATGCTGACCCTCTGCACAGCAGAAGGAAGTACTGACGGATCCCTACACCATCCTCATAATACATGTCATGTTTGACGTGACTGTTCTGGCCACTAGGACAATCCATCTCCCTGATGGCTTTTCTCCTTTTCAATGACGCTCTACCAAGCATGATGTCCTTTTACAGGGTAGGTCTCTTCATGTAACATGCTCAAAGTAACTGGAACAAAGTCTCACCATCTTCACTCCCAAGAAATATTCTGGCTGTACCTCTTCCAAGACAAATTCATTTAATCTTCTCTCAGGCTATGATACTTTCAATATTCTTTGCCAGCATCATAATTCAAATGCATTGATCCTTTTTGGTTTTTCTAGTCACTATCTAACTTTCACTTGCATATAAGAAGTTAGAAATTACTATGGCCTGCATCAGGTGCATCTTAGTCCTCACAGCAATATTCTGCAACACTTGAAAGAGGTCTTTTGCAGCAGATTTATTCAATGCAATGTCTTCTTCTATCCCTTTTCTGCTGCTTCCATGAGCATTTGATTGTGAATCTAAGCAAAATGAAATCCTTGATCATTTTATTCTTATCACTTTTTGTCATATTATCATCTATTGGCCCATTGAAAAATTTAGTTTCCTTTACATTAACTTTCACTCCATGCAGAAGACTTTGCTCTTCATCAGCAAGTGCTTGAGATCCTGCGCACTGCCAGCAAGCATGGCTGTGCCATCTGCATCTTGGAGATGGATAATGAGATTTCCTCTAACTCTTATGTTGCTATCTTCTTCATAGAGTCCAGTTTCTCATATGACCTGTTCAGCATATGGATTAAATAATTACATTGAGAAGACACAAGTCTTCTGCACACCTGTCCTGATTTTAAACCACCAATTGTTCTTTCTTAATTCATGCACAGGTATGACGGTGGGACTTTTAAAATTAAAAAAAATTGAAGATGGAATTTCCTTTTAAAGAGGATACATTAGAAATGCAAATAACAGTCCTTAGATTTGTGCATAATATTTGATTCTGTAATTGTCACAGGTCTAGATATTTATTTAGAATTAGTAAGCATTGATCAGACAAAATGTATCTTCAGTTTAGACAGCAAGAAATTAGAAGCAACCTAAATGTCCAAATAAAAAGGTAAGATTTAATAAATTATGACACAAGCAAATAGGAGAAGAGCATGAAGTCATTAAAATGTGGTTTAAATTTATTTCAATAACGTGAATATATTCATAAAATCATGGAAGTAATCTCCTACAAACAGTATATATTATTGAGGTCCAATTTTATTTAAAAAAGTTTTTAACCCTTTCTCTTTCTCAAGCACAGAGGATTGGAATCTCGAAAGTCAAAATGCTCACAGTGATTATCTCTGAATACTAGTCTGGGTTGACCAGACAAATCTAGAAACAAATCTAGAAACATTCATGTACACCACATGTATGAGAGAGTTTTATATCAAAGAGTAATTTTTTTTGTCACTTAGAAATACATACATCAGTTGTATGCAGACCACATTTGCTCATTTGTTGCCATCACCATTCTTGAAACATCCTCCTTCTACCTAGACCCCGGTGTCATCTCCCCATATTTCCCTTCCCTCCTCACTTCCCCTCCCCGATGAACCCTTAATAATTTAAAAATAATTTAAAATAAATTTACAAATTTACAAAAAATTTACAAAATAATTCACATTATTTTGTGATCTCCTACACTGCCTGATGTGTCCCTTCACCCACTTTCCTATTGTCCCTACATGAGGGAGGAGGTTATACATAGATCCCTGCAATTTGTTCCACCTTACTACCCCATATTCCCTCCACTCTCTTGGTATCACCAGTCTGACCACTGGTCCTGAAGGAATCATCTGTCCTGAATTCTCCATTTTTTCTGATTCCTATCCATACCAGTGTAGATCCCCTGGTCTAGCTGGATTTGTAAGTTAGAGTTAGGATAATGATAGTCAGAGGAGAGTAAACATTTAAGAACAAGAGGAAAGTCGCATATTTCATTGTTGCTATATTGTATCTTGACTGGCTCATCTCCTCCCTGTGATCTCTCTGTAAGGGGATGTTGCTTCACCTATTGATGGACTTTGGGTCCCCGATCTGTACTCCCCCTCATTTATAGTGATATAGTTTCTAGTTCTTTAATGTCTGATACCTGATCCTTTCGACACCTCTTCATCACACAGACTGGTGTGCTTCTTCCATGTGGGCTTTGTTGCTTCTGAGCTAGATGATAGCATGTTTACTTTCAAGCCTTTAAGACTCCAGACGCTATATCTTTTGATAGCTGGGCACCATCAGCTTTCTTCACCACATTTGCTTATACAGACATTTGTCATCAGTGATCATATCAGGAAGGTGGGCACACAATCTTATTATTTTTAATTCTTTGAAGCCTCATAACTGATCCCTTTGACACCTTGTGGTCATACAGGCTGGTTCTTCTTCCATTTGGACTTTGTTGCTTCTGACCTAGATGATTGCTTATTTATTTTTAAGCCTTTAACACCCCAAATCCTACATCTTTTGATAGTCGGGCACCATCAGCTTTCTTCACCATGTTTGCCAGGCTCACCTTTGTCTTCAAGTCAAAGAGTAATTGTATATTAAGAAAACATCCCAGTCAGTTCAGATCAAGTACAAAAATCTAGTCCGATACTAGCTTATAAGCCAACAGCAATCCATAAATTCATCTCTTGGCTAACGTAGTCACTTGCAATGATGCTAAACGCAAGAAGATCAAGGCTGGTGAAAACCTCACAAAATCTTGCTTTATGAATGGTTATGACCACTGAATTTCTATGCCATACAGCTGCACACACAACAAGGCCCATTACCTGAGTTTTGATCAAAAACATCTTTTGTCAGTCATCTAATTTAGGCTATGATTGTTGCTCAGACTGAGTTAATCACTGTGACAAAAGGAGAGCCAAACTGATGTATCAATTTTAATATGAGAATCAACCTTGAGGAAAGAATAAAATCAATTTTATGGAAATGTTTGTAGTTGCTATGCACTGAAGAACTGAAGCAGGTGCTGGAGGAGGCAACAAAATCGTTCTTCAAAAAATATATTTTAGGGCTGAGCCCCGGTGGCGTAGTGGTTGTGCATGGGACTGTGGCCCACTGGGACGGAAGTTCAATTCCAGCAGTGGGGCTGAGCCTCCTACTCCCACCACCAGAGAGCAGTGATGCCATATATATATATATATATATATATATATATATATATATATATATATAATACTTTATTTTTCAACAGCAGCTCCATGAAGGCAAACTAGCATTTTGTTGTTTGTTGGTTTTAATCACTTTATTTGGGGCTCATGTAGCAACTGTCATAATCCATAGATCCATCCATTGTGTCAAGTCCATATGTTGCCATCATCATTTTCAACATTTTTCTTTCTACTTGAGCACTAGATATTAGCTCATTTCCCTCTTTCCCCACCTCCTCTCCTCATGAATCTTTGATAATTTATACATTTTCCCTGTCTTAACACTGACCAGTTTCTCCCCTCACCCACTTTTCTGTTGTCTGTCTCTGGAAGGGCGTTTTATACAGATCATTGTGATGGGTTCCCCTTTCTCCTCCCACCTTCTCCTTATCTTCCTACTGTATACATGCCTTCTAAAAATGAATATAAGCTTTATGATAAGAAAGGAGTTTAAGGTTCTGTAATGATAACTATAAAATTAGAGGTATCTAGATAAACAGAACCCTGAAAAAGTGAATTACTTGTATTTCACTGCTTCAGTTTTAGAAGAATATGACATAGGATAAAAGCACCATTGAAAAAATCACAGCTCTCCAATTACATCTTGGAGAAAAGAATTGCTCCCCTAGTATTCTCTGAATCATATCACCTCTGGTGACAAATAATGCAACTTGACTTTCCAAAGGAGGATTCTGAAGTATTCCATTCAAGTACCTGTAATCAAATTTTTATTCAAATAGATGAGTAAAAACAGGTCTTGATGCTTTATTTTTTAAAAGATGAAATTAAGGACTGAAAGTAAAAGTGTGTTTTTAAGATGAGCAACTCAAAATAAATTACTCAGAAAAGCCATTCAAATAATTTATGGAGTTAACAGATGCATACCATCCTTCTTGTATTTTGCCACCATGGTTGGCAGCTCTCCTCCCTCTTATGTGTTCCTCAAGTGGGCTATCAGCTCAGTGGAGCACAAGGGAAGGATCCTCAAGGAGCAGGGTCAATCAGAAAATGATGTTGTATGCATAATTATTATGCTCACCTACCATACATCTTATGCAATTTACTAAAAGGAGATAATTGAGCTAAATGACCCATATGGTTTCTTTTCATCCTAAATTGGAGACTTGTATGTAAATTTGCTCTGGCCAAATGACAAGATCATGTTTCTGTCTGCACTGTGACCCTGCTCCAGAAATCAAAGTACAATAGAAGTATAACGAAGCTTTATTTTTGTAACAAAATGTTTTATTCATAGAACCACGTTCTATGAATTCATTTTTTTCACTAGTTGGTCTATGAACTATTTGTAAAGGGATACATTAAAAAATGAAACAAAACGTACTGTTTTGTCCATCTGATGCTAATCTAGGTACACTTTTCCCCTGTATGACATTATTCTTTACATTAGTTTTCTCTCTCATGCTTTCTTCAAACTCAGCTCGGAGGGCAGTACTAAATTAAGAAATAAATGGGGGTTTGAACTATTTTTCACTGCTAAGAGGAAAATAAATAATGGAATATGAGTGAATGAGTCGGCGAACGTTCCAGTTGTTTTGTCTAGTGAGGGTTATATTTTAAGTGAGACTTAAATAGTGAGGAAACATCATGCAAAACTTGGAGTGAGAGCATTTTAAGTGGAAGAAATTGAAAATATAAAAGGCTTGGATGAATCAAACAAAAATAGAGAAGATGTTGAATATTGTGACAGTCATGTACTTCTGTGTCAATTTCATGATTGGGAATGTGGGGGTGGCGTCTAGCCTGTCAAACTGGAGATAGCCAATGAAACCTCTATGTGGGCATGGTTTTCTCTGAGAATTCGGGGAAACCTCACAATATTTTCTTCGTGGAGATGACAGATCATCTCCCCAGTTGTTGGGAATCACTCAACTGACAAGACAAGATGGCAGCATCTGAGGAACTGGAGGAGCCGGAGGAGAAGCCACATGTCCTTACCTTGATGGAACCAGACCTCTGAAGCTGGAGAAGCCAGCGCTGAGATGTTTCTACCACCAATGGATACTGCTGGTGAACCCTGAGCCCTGTTAATGAGAAGCCATGGGGAGACCCCTGCCAGAGCCGGGATGTTTCTACTGCCGCTGGATACACAAGATTCAGCACCCACTGGCCTGTGCTTGTCTTGGTGTCACTGCACGTGTTTCATGAGTTGGAAGGAAACTTTATAGACTGGTTTCGGACATATAGGCTACTATCGGTCTTATGACCTTGGATTGGAGTGGGTTGGAATGCTTTCTTAATGTTCTATTCCTCTAGTATAAACCTTTCCCTTATATCCATATGTGTGTTTATGAATTTATTTCTATATTCTACCTGGACTAACACATATATGTCAGGGAGACTCTTAATCTGCAGGAAGAAAGGAATTCAAGTTTTAATGTAAATGTAGTGAAGTTGCACTAAAGAATCCTGGTGTGTATGGTGGGTTAAGCACTAGACTGTAGTTCAAATTCACCTGTCACTCCACAGAAAGAGATGATGCTGTCTGCCACTGTCCATATTTACATTCTCAGAAGCCCTTTGGAACAGTTCCACTCCGTTACCCTGGGTTACTCTGAGTCACAATTGATTCAAAGAGCCTGGATCTCCACCATTTAAGCATGCAGGTAGAGGGTAGCAAGGTTCATGGTGGAATGGATTGTATCTCAGAAAATATATGTAGGGATTCTAACCACTGTATTTGTGAATAAAGAGCCCTCATAGTGCAGTAGAGTGGGCTAAATTTTGTAATGATAACTGCAAAGCCACCGATGTAAAACCACCAGAGAGATGGATGGATGATGTCATATGCTCCCTTTAAAAATTTCACTTTGGGAAATCCTATTCAGCAGTTCTAGCCTGTTCAATAAGGATGCTCAAAGTCAGAATATACTCAATGGGCAGTGGCTTCTGTTCAATTTTGATAATTAGGTGGTTCTGCTTAGAGACACAACCTTTGTAATGTGGTTACTATTGAGGAACATGGGTCCTAAATGTAATCTTTTCTGTATGGTGTCTTATAAATGAGGGTGCATACATGACACACATAGGAGAATGACAGTGGTCAAAGAATGCCAAAAAAGGCCTGTGCTACTGATGCCAGAAGAGACAGATTTCCCCCTGGATCTGACACAAAGAGACAATCTAGTCCAGTAACAATAGATTTCAACCTCTAGAATTGTAAGGAAATATTTTCTGTTCTTTCAAGTCATCTGCCTTATGACATTTTTGTGTGGTAGCTCTAGGAAACTAAGATGTATTCAACTATCTTCAAAAATGATCATGGCTTCTCAGTGAGGGATGGAGGACCCCAGGAAACTATTAGGAGAAAATTTCAGATAGAGAAGCCCCAGTGGCATAGTGTTAAAAGATATTCCACTCTTGGAAACTCCTGGGGGAAATTTTACTCTATCTAAGATTTGACTGTGATTTGACTCAGTGTCAGTAAGTTTGGTTTGATTAAAGATGAGAAGTTGGACTAAGCAGTTTAATAGACTTTGATCATTTATATGATGCATAAAGTCATTCCTTCATTTCTGGATAAGAATGAAGATCTTCACTGCTGTAGGAATAAAGATTCTGAGGTCAAACTTCTTATGTTAGACTAGGTAGACTGAGAAACAAATTTATAAACACCCTTATGTATAGTAGGGAGAGATTTATATATAAGAGAAATAGAACATAGAGATAAACATCTCATCCCAATCCAGTCCAAGGTCATACGTTCAATATTATACCATATGTCCAATACCAGTCTATAAAGTCTTCTTCAGACTCACAGAACACATGCAATGATGCTGAATGCAAAAGGATCACAAGCCAGATGGGTAGAATGCCTTTGGGTTCAGTGGCACTACAAACATCTCAGCATGGCAGTGATCTCCAAGTGGCTCCTTCAGCTTCAGGGGTCTGGTTCCATCAGGGCAGGTCCATGTGGCTTCTGCTCCTGGATGTCTCACATGGAGTCAGCCTTGTGTCTTGTTAGTATAGCATCTCAAAGAGCATTATCAATAGTAAGTCTCTAAGAAAGTGAACTGAGAAAGACAGTGTCTTCCCCTCCAAGAAGAAATGGCCATATTTCCCATAATTCTCCAGAGAAGCCCACCCCAACACAGAGGTGTCGTTCACTCTCTCCAGAATGGCAGGCTAGACTCCACTCCTCCACTCTTAACCCTCAAACTGACACCAGATTAGGTGACAGACACGTTTGTTATTAGGTGCCATCATGCAAATTTGACTCATAGTGATCCCATGAACAACAGTAGGAAACATTACATGGTCCTGTGCCATCTTCACCATCAGTCTCATATCCAAGATTGTGGGTGCAGCCACTGTGTCAATCCATTTAGTTGAAGTCCTTCCTCTTTCTACTGCCCCTCTATTTTTTAAAATATTTTTCTTGGGGGGGTCTTACAGCTCTTATCACAATCCATACATTGATCCAGTGTATAAAGCTCATTTGCACATATGCTGCCATCATTTGCTTCCCACTTGATTTGCTTCAAATCATTTGCTTCCCACTTAAACCCCTGATATCAGCTCCCCATTTTATCTCCTCCCTCCTCCACCTGCCCTTTCTCCAAACCTTGATAAGTTATAGATTATTGTTTTCATATCTTACATTGCCCTCCATTTCCCATCACCTACTTTTGTTGTTTGTTCCCCTGGGAGAAGGGTATAGGTTGATCCTTGTGATTAATTCCTCTTCTCCCTTCACCCACTCCTAATCCTCCTGGTCTCTCTACTCTCACTGTTGTCCCTGGGGAGGAGGTGGTGGTGTTATCTATCCAAGACTCCTTGTGTTGCAGGCTCTTATCTGTAGCAGTGTGCATGTTCTGTTCTAACCTGATTTGTAAGTTAGAACTGAGGTCATGATAGTGGAAGGAATGAAGTAACAAGGAACTAGTGGAAAGTCATGTACTTCATTGATGCTATATTGCACCTTGACTGGCTCGTTGTTTTCCTGTGACCCCTCTGTGAGGTGAATGTCCAATTGTTTACAGATGGGCATTGGGTCTCCCCACTCCATATTCTCCCCCCACGCCCCCCACATATTCACATTGGGTATGATTTGTTCTGAGTCTTATATGCCTGACACCTGATCCCATTGACACATAATGATCACACAGGCTGGTGTGCTCCTTCCATGTGGGTTGTGTTGCTTCTGAGCTAGAGGACTACTTATTTAACTTCAAGCCTTTAAGATCTCAGATGCTATATCTTTTGATAGCTGGGCTCCATCAGCTTTCTTCATCACCCTTGCTTATGCACCCACTTTGTCTGCAGTGATCATATTGGGAAGGTGAGCATCACAGAATACTGGATTGCTATAACAAAGTGTTTTATGTTGAGGGAGTACTCAAATCAAGGCCCATTGTCCATCTGCAACCTTAATTCTTGACATGTAAGTATAAGCACATATTTCTATTGCCCTCTCATTATATATATGCATATATATATGAATAGACATATGTACATATATTTACATATGCACATGCCTATATTTAGACCTCTATAAAAGTCCTTTGCCTTCTGGTTCTTTCCTCTATTTCCTTTTACTCTCCTCTTGTCCCACTATCATGTTCGTCTTTCAATTTAGCTTATTAATTCCTAACTGCTGCACTGTCCTTGATTAAGCACCACTAGGCATCCTATGGCCTACTTTTTCATTGATTTTACTTCTTTTGCTGTTCCCTTGTCCCTGCGTCTGTTTCCCCTACCGTTTTCCTTCCTCCTACCTCCCCTTCTCCTGTATCCTCCTTGAACCAATTGTCCCATTCTTTTCCTATCTTATCTAGATAGACTTGCAGATATAGTAATAAGTGCAAAAATCAGCCAAGCCAAAAGTTAATACCAACAAAACAATAAAACAACAACAACAAAGTGAAGAAAATCACTGACAAAAAAATGAAACATTCTAAATAGTGCAAGGTCTCTTTGTTGGCCTTTATGAGTGTTTTCCACCCAGGGGAGTCTGGATGCCACATTCTATCTCCAAGTCTATTTTTGGAATTCTCCAGGGATTTCATCGCTTTATTCTCCTTGCTGCTCTGTTGCATGCCTTAGTGTTTCATCCCAGTTTGATGGGGTCAGATTGTGCACAATTCCCTCACAGTGTCTCCAGTGTTGCTTTCCAGAGTGCTGTGGTTTTGTGAGGAACATCCGGTCTCATGGTGGGGCCAGCTCTATGGCCCTCTTTGTGCATTTTCTGCTCAAATAGGAATATCAAACTTGATGTCCTTCTTTCTCTAAGGACTGGTCTCTTCTGACAGTATGATTACAGTATGCAAAATAAAGTCCTGCCATCCTTTCCTCTGGAAATTTTGTCATATTTCTTCCAAGACAAATTTGTTGTTCTTTTAGCAGTCCATGAGACTTTCAGTATTCTTCTCCAGCAAAGTAAAGAATGACATTCAATCTTAGCACAATTCAGATAGTTCAATCTGTAACTCAATCTTTCTTGGTCATAAAAGTTTCTCTCTATAAACCAGTGTTTTAGCTCAGAGGTGTCCTTAGGCAGTCAGACAGCACTGTCAATAATAGTAGACTTTAGAATCTTCCGTGTTTGTTCTCTAAGAGCCCCAGTGGTCCAATAATGTGCTAAGACCCTAGCCAAAAGATTGGCAACATGAACCAAATGGCTGTTCAATGAAAGAAACAACTTTTATATTTGCTCCCATAAAGATTATAGCTAATCCTGTAGGGACGGTCAGGCTTGATCCAGTTCTCTGTGGTTGCCGTGAGTCAGAATAGACTCGATATTCAACAACATATCTGAGTTCACAGTCCCGCTCCAGTGTTACCTCTGTGATCTATCAGCACAGTGATAGTGACGTCCTCTGTCCATTTTCTCATTTATGATCCATGGGAGAGAGGCTGGGCTTTCTACTTCTGTAAACATTTATAGTCACAGAAACCAACTGTGTTAGTCCTGGTAGAAAAATATCCAGGGATAATCATATGTGCGAAGAAATAAATTTACGTCAAGGAACAAGTATACATTAAGAAAATGTTCCATCCCAGTACAGTTCAAATCCATAAGAACATTATTAGCCTATATGTCCAATACTGGTCCATAAATTCCTCTTTAGACTCACACAGCTATGCAATAATGCCGGATTCCGGAAAGTCACCGGCCAGTGTGTGTCCTTTTACAGCCATTTGGCTCATGCTGCCAATCTTTTGGCTAGGGCCTTAGCACATGTTTGACTAGGGCCTTAGTGTTTCCGATCTAGTGGTAGTGGGAGAATCTTGGAACTCCTCCAGCTCCTGGTCTCTGGCTCCATCAGTGTGTCTCCATGTGGCTTGTCCACAGTAATGTCTTGCTGGGAGTGTCTGTGTTCCGTCTCCAGTGAGCTATTTATGCCCTTCAAGCATCCAATTGTGGTCATCAAACTGGGAACTGGTTAACAGATTAGAATCCACCCCTTTGCAAGTTGACAGACTATGTTTCACCCACACCAACAGAGGGTCACCATGATATGAGTCAGCACTGACTCAATGGCAGTGAGTTTCTGTGAAAAATAGAAATAACCATACATAATACTCCTTTCAGTACTACTGTGTAATGAATGAGACAATATCCCCGACTTTCTTAATGCATGCCTGACCTTCTGAACATTTTCAGTAGTTTTCATGCAAAATTGATTCAGATGATTCTTGGAAGGGAGCATTATTTTGAGTGTCTACACTGAGCCAAGCTATAGTATTCAAATCATAATCCGTGGAAGACAGAATTATGGATCACACTAAGACATCAGAGAAAATTAGGTTACAATTCATCTAGCCCAAGTTCACAAAGACCAATGAAGCTAGGACACTACTGTAGAAGAAATGATTAATGATATTTGGCATTCTATTTGCCAGAATTATTATAGATATTGCTGTTCTTTCATTACATCAAGAAGATTTTCAACTCAGAGCGAGTCCATGAGACAGAATAGAGTTGCACGACTACTCTGCAATCTTCTTAGGAGAAGATTGCCCCTGCTTGCACCTATATAGTTTCAAACCAGAACTTTTTCATTAATAGCTGCGTGCTTAAATTTTGGACCACTAGGGATTTCTGCAATTTGCATACCTAAAATAAAAAAATCCCAACAATCTATTGATTTCTTCCTCCCAAATAGTTATTAAATATCAATTTATACCAGATAATGAAATTTAAAAATATTAGATTAAATGTTAAATCGGAAGATTGTAAATATGCTTGAATTTATGGACTTTTCATCTGTATGACTTCTACAGGGCAGATTGATTTGATTTTCATTTGTACTATGAGCAAGCGCAGACCAACTCTTCCAAAGCTGCTTGATGATGTAAAGACCCGACAATGATCCTTTGGAGATTGGACAGCCCAGAAAAATAAAGAAACATCAGCGTGATAAATCATGGCAACTCTTTTCTCCATTCAGAATTTTTTTTCCCTTTTGAAAGTTCATTACAAGGGAGGGCATTTCTCAAGATTAATACACTGTCAGATGTTAATCTATATTTTTGTGAGAGCAAAGGTGACACAGGGGGTGTTTCATTTCTATAAGAAAATTATGCCGAGCCAGAAAATGACAAGCAGCATTAACAGAGAATCATACTTTCTCATATAGATGACCTTTAAAGAGAATTGTAGTTATTATCTTACAATATTCCTTCATTTATTAGCTGTCCTTTTCCTGAGTTCCCATGCTATTATATAGCAAAAATATAGATCCATGGCTTAAAAATAGAGAAATGTGATTTAGCCATTATAATAGCTCAAGGCTCTCAAGTTTTATTCAATTTTGCCCCCTCATTACATGAAGATTTGAAGATGATGGCGGATGCTCATCTGATAAGTTTAGGAGAAAGATTCAGACAACTTTATCGCTGACCATTAAATTAGTCATAAAGGACATTTTATTTTTTCGACTTGGTGGAAGCTTACTAAAGGGATTGGCTGGACTTTTAACATTGCATTAAGAGATATTGTTGGGGAAGCCATCTAGGTCTTTAAGTAGAATCACCAATTTGGAAAGTTACAGATGATAAGAAAGTCTCATATTTCCCCCTCCCATATACACTTAAATTGGTGCTATCAAATATGTCAGAAGGAAACAAAAGAGACTACTAAAATGGTCAATGAAAAGAAGAATCTTGTCAGATGACCATGATTAGAAGTCCAGAAATGAGTCATTCTAAGTCCCTACATGGGAGAAACATATAATTTAGTTTTATTTTTTCCTATTGGAAATTGATTGAGACTTGATGTGCAAGTTTTCTTCACTGTGATACATGCAGAGACGCAATTTATATTCTCTTCTTCTTTGTACTTTCCCCTTTAGCACTGTGGATTCAAGCTAACAAAGAGTTTTAAACCACTACCTGGCATAGTATTATTAGTGAATAGCTCACTTTCCTTTTTTTTTTTTAATTGCAAAACTTTTTTTGGGGGGGGTTTGTTTTATTGTTTGTTTTTTTTGGGGGGGCATCACTGCCTTCTGGTGGGAGTGGGAGGCCCAGCCTTGCTTCTGGAGAGCCGCTGTTGGATTTGAACCACCAAGCCAGTGGGTCACAGTCCCACACTCAACCATTATGTCACCAGGTATCAGCCCTGTAATTGCAAAATTTTTCTTCTTCTGCCCTAGTTATTTTTAAATGCTCTACCTCAGAACAGCTGTTTTCAGGAAAGTGCCTATATTTAAAAGGCTACTTATTGCTAAAGAAATGAAAATAATTCCATTTTGTGTTTCTCTCACCTAGTGTTTGAAGGTATCACTTACTATTTACTTTTACTATATAAACTTTGATTTGAATACCTATGCATATTATATACAATGAACCCTTAGCCATTTTTTTCAATCACTCTGTCTCCAAAATCATACCAAAGTTCTGAAAGAAGAAGAGAACAAACAGAAAACAGTTTGCCTAGTATGTGCAAACCCTTCCCTAAGCTTTCTGAGCATTCTCTGTGATTTCTAGTTTTCCATGAGTAAGTTGATTTGGATTCAACCATGTATCTTAGATACAAACTTAATAAACTTGGAACTGGAATCTGAAACCAAATCTGTAGGATTATGAGTTACATTTTCTCTATAAGCTTTGCATATTAAACACGTCTCACTGTCTATTACTGCTTCTATTAATTGTGATCACATTTCAATTAAAAATAAAGTGTTGTCATTTATGTTCCATCAAAAGTAGGCTTTCTTGTGCTATTACTTTCAGATTAAACTTCTTGCAAGTTGAATGTCAATTTAGAAATAAATAAGACATTCCAAAAGAAAGGTGTCCCTATAATATCAAAAATTGATGTAGGTTTTATATTAATTATACATTGTAAATCAAAATCCTATCCAGTCCAGATCAACCCTATCATAAATTTGCAGTGAGTGACAGTTTTTACTATAATATTGTCTGTATATTTATTCTCTATATTAATATTTTCTCCTGAATTGCTTTCCAGACCAAGGAATAAGGAATGTAGAATAAACATAGTTCTCCTTGTTTAGTTCAGTAGTGGAATCATTCCCAGTAACTGGATGCCAGAATTAAACTGAGTCCTCTTTACAGAGAAGGAGCCATCGGGCTGGCTATGTCTACCGTAGAACATAGGAAGTCTATTCAGCAGCACCCTGTCTTCTTCCCTTTCACCTCAGTTGTTTCTAGAGGATTAGGGGAACATTAGCTGCGGAATTGTTGTAAATATTTACCTGCCTCAATTAACCACATAGACAACCTTTTCCTGGCTTTGATGAGATTTTACTTGGTTTAATTTTAATCCCTGTCACAATGTTAATGACTGAACAGTCACGAGTACTCTCAAGCACAGTTGATTGGTCCTGAGGAGAGTGTGCACTTACAATGGTTTTTGCAGTTTGTAAGCCTAAAAGTAATATTGATCTTGATAGGAGGTGGTTGCATGGGAGTCTTTGGGCCTGAAACAGTCCTTCAATAAAGGGATAAGAGCTTAACCCAACAGTAGATTTCCCCCTGCCCCTGAAACAAAATTTTACCATTTACCCTCATTGTTCAATGCTCAGTGTTTATGTAAAACCCCCCAAGCTACCTTCCTTTCTCTACTCATCCAATTAATTACCAGTATGAAGAACCGTCCTTGAAATAGGTCTCTACCAATTATTCAAAAGACATCATGAACATACATGTATGTCCTAACATCTATCCAATCTAGAAGAAATCAAGATTTCTTTTCACTTTTTTGCCATTAAACTTGCCAAACTCTTTCTGAGTTCTAGAACTGTGCATCAATGATAAGTATTTTCTTTCTGTTTTATATCTGGAAAGGAGACAATGAAACAAAAAAAAGCAAACAAATGCATACGGACTCAGAAATGAAACAAAACAAATACAATGGCATGGATAGCAGCCAAAGCAGTGCTTAATAACGGAAAGCGATGCTATCATTTTCCACAAGAGATATGGATTTTTCCAAGTCCTCAAGGCGGTAGTGCCAGACTTGTGTCCATCCTTCTTGTTATTTCATCTAGAACAATTAACCCTGTTCTATTGCAGAGGTCATTTCTTTAATAGCAGAAAACCCTCTGTGGCACATCTGTTTTAACAGAGCGTCCTCCGAAGTACATCCTCTGTTCTCAACATGTTTCCCTGGGTCTGCAAGGTCAACATCCCCTGAGAAATCGTGAGAAACTCCCGTGATTGAGTGTCACTCCAAGCTTGCTGACGCAGAACCTCTGGGGGTGGGACCCAGAAATTTGTGTCTTAATAGACCTTTCTGGAAATTCTGAAATACTGGAACACGCAGGAACAACCGAGGGCAGGGTTAATTTAGACTGTAAATCATCACTCACTCAGCTGCAGAAAGTTCAGAATCTCTTGTCGCACAGTTTGCGGTTTTGCATTTTATTAATGGAAGTCAAGTATGTAACATAGTGGGACTGGATTTCTCTGCCACCCACATAAAATACAGTCGTGAGTAAATTTTTTCCTCTAAAAAAAGATAGAGAAATGCATTGCTACATCTAACCATCTCACAAATGTGTGAAAGAGTCCCCGGTGTCTGTCTCTTTTGTTCTGTTTCTGTGTGTGTGTGTGTGTGTGTGTGTGTGTGTGTATTTTTGAGGGTCCCTGCCTCTAAACTGGCTCCCTAGTGCCATGAAGGTAAAAGCGCCGAGCTGCGAGCCAGAGGTTAGCCGATTGAAGCCAGCAGCTGCTCCGTGGGAGAGATATGCCGCGGCCTAATTTCATACAGCCTGACACAGTCTATGGAGCTGCTCTCCGTGGGCACATGGGACTGCGAGGAGTTGAACTCAACTGCATGGCAGTGAGTTCACTTTGTTTACTTTCTAAACCAAGTGGATGCAGAGCAGAGTCCTTGTAGTAAGAGCCTAGAAGACAAGCAAATACTATTACCTAGAGAAATTGTGCCCCTGTTTGGGGATGGCTGCACAGTACCAACAAAGAAAGCAGGTGGTGGCTTTCAGAAATGGAAACCACATTGAACAAAGTATACTCTGGATGAAGCCTGACAAGATACTGTTTCTTCCTCTCCTGCTGATTTAGAAAAGACAGCTAATGTGAACAACAATGCTTCCTTTTCTTTTTTTTTAAACTGCACTATATATTTATTTATTATGACACATGGACACTTTACCATGATGAGAGTGAAGCGTTGCACACTGGTCAAGCCACAGTGTCCAGTGATACCAGTGCCACTCAGTACATACCTGGTGACAGAAGAAAGAAAGAAAGAAAGAAAGAAAGAAAGAAAGAAAGAAAGAAAGGAAGGAAGGAAGGAAGGAAGGAAGAAAGAAACTTTACAATGAAATAAAAAGTTTACAAATAAAATATATAGATTAAAACAGATAATTCACAAGTTACTATAATTGGTAGGGGAAAAACACATTTCCCTCTCCTCTGAGATCATTATTGTTACTTGCTCCAGCACTGTTAATCTAACGTGTTTTCTTTTTTTTTTTTGGGGGGGTGGGCATCACTGCTCTCCGGTGGTGGAAGTAGGAGGCCCACCCCCACTGCTGGAATTGAACCTCCGTCCAAAGTGGGCCGCAGTCCTGGGCAAAACCACTACGCCACGGGGCTCAGCCCCCTAACGTGTTTTTTTTAGATAACATTATCCTTTATATTTTCTTAGAATTGTTCAATGCATTGTCTGCCCTACTCTAGGCATTTCCCCCTTTTTCAATGTCTCCCCTTCCCCATTTCCTCACAGGGCAAGCCTGGTATTTCACTGACTGGGTGTCCTTTGGCCATAACTTGTTTTTTTCTGTATCCTGCTAGAAAAATACAATACATATGTATAATGTATCCACATTTGCTTGGGTTGGGGAGTGTCTAACAATGTTTTATTACCTAGGTTTACCATTAAATTTGTATTTTACATCTGATCATAAATCTGATCATCTCGAGGTTTCATTTTGAGTCAAGGAGCACAATTTGAGGCAATGTGGCAACCTCAGGCTTTTCTTGCTTTGTTGGCATGCATGCTTGCATTATGGTACATTCCATTCCCCACTTACCCTTCCACATGAAGACATGTTAGGACTGACTGGGATCTCTGAGGGTTTGGAGTGTTCGATGGTTTTCCTTACTCTTTGTCACAGGATTGTAAACTTTCCAGTGCCAGAATCCATTTAGTTGTAACATAAGTGAGAAAAGGAAGAACTTCCTCGAAAGACTTTTAGTATAGTTAGCAGACTGTGGATATCCTTTGTCCAGGAGCTCGGTGGGTGCTGTATGTTCGGCAGTAGGCTAACTGCGTTCCATCATATTTAGATGACTCCATTGTAAGAAAAGAATAACTGTTGTTCATGACCTTCATCCCTCTACCTGTGACAAAGTTTTATTAGCACTTATCTTAGTGACATTATCCATTTGAAAGATTAGTGATTAATTTACAGGTTGTAGGGTCTGGATGGCAGACTCTCAGTTACTGATGGATCATTGTGCTGGGAAACAGAAGCTGCATGGTGAACAAAATTGGGGCAAAGTAAAAGAAGGTAAACATTCTTGAGAACTAGGACAGTTGTGGCCAAACTGAAGGCAATAATGAATAACGTAATCTCCAGGGGCTCATGGGGAAGCAGTGTTTGTGCCAGCTGTGATTCCACAGGGATCTTTAACAGTTGTGGTGTAAAAATAAAACATTCTTCATGATGGAATGCTGCTGAGGATTTCTGGGGCTTCACAGAGAGAACTAAGAAAAATTGTATAATCGTGGCAACTTACATTTTTCTACACAGAACTCTTACTTTGGCATGTCATTTGTGGTTCTTCAGTAGCTGTAGCTCTCAATGAACTTATAGTCACATCAGGGCTTGGATTTACAATAATTGCTAGAAGAGGATCCTTCATAATGTGTATGTAATTTTTGTTGCTATTACATAGCAGAGGATTGATCATATGAATGCTGAAACTGTGTGTCAGTCCAGGTAGACTAGAGGAACAAATTTCATGGACACGCATATGGATATAAGGAAAAAGGTTTATACACAAGAGGAACAGGACATTGAGAAAACATCCCAGCCCAGTCCAGTTCAAAGTCATAAGTCCGATATTAACCTATATGCCCTAAATCTGTCTATAAAGTCTCCTTCCGACTCACGAAGTCACAGGTCAATGAGTGCAGAGTCCCGGCACTGGCAGGGGTCTCCCCATGTCTCCTCGCTTCCAGGGTTCAGGGCCCATCAACAGCATCCCGTGGTGGCAGAAGCAACTCATCACTGGCAGTGGTCTCCATGTGGCCTTTCTAGCTTCAGAGGTCTGGCTCCTTCAGGGCAAAGCCATGTTATCTCTCCGCCAGCTCCTCCAGCTTCTCAGACGCTGCCATCTTGTCTTGTCCATGATTCATCGTCTCTGAGACTAATTCTCAACAACTGGGGAAGATAGCTTCTCATCTTCATGACGGAAATATATCTCAGGAGAAAGCCATGCCCACATAGAGGCCTCATTGGCTACTCAATGACTATCTCCAGATTAATAGGCTAGACTCCACCCCTACATTCCAATCATAAAATTAACATAAGCACACGACTGCCACACTCTGTGAGGATGAGAACCATCAGAAATGAATCAGAGACTCAGTCTGCTTTTCCAGACTCATCCAGTGAGGCAGGGCAAGTCCTTGTGATATTTGTATCATTCACCACAGGTTGTTGTTCATGATGTGAAATTGATCCAGGTTCTAGATGATAGCAACATTGGGGAGAAAGAGTATGGTAATAATGACTTTCAGCATATTCTCTAATGTATCATATATTTTTCTTCTCCATTAAGTTGTAGTAATAGGAAAAAATGAAACATTTCTCAGTACACTGATTTTTAATAAGTGATTGAATATTACATATTCAAAAATGTATAAAATGTCTAATAAATGCCTACTATGTACTGAAGAAAGATGTCATAAAGAGTTACAGTGTGGGAAACTCACAGAGGCAGTGCTATCTTGCCCTCTATAGGACCATTGTGAGTGGGCGTCAATCCAATAGCAGTGAGTTTTAGAGTTGATGTACTGAAGGAGTCCACGAGACACAGTGAACCCCTGCTGTCAGAAAGAGTGAACAGTCAACTGCTAATGCTGAGTCTCATGAGAAGAGTGGGCTGGCGATTGACTTCCAGTCAAAGAGCCCTGGAAAGCGCAGTGAAGCAGCATGCTGCTCTATGCAGAGGCGGCAGCCATGACTTAGCGAAGACTCAGCAGCAGCCCACTCACAAGAGGCTTTGGCAAGATCCCGTGGTTGTACTTGAAATCACTCAATTCCTTTGGTCAGTTGTCAGTTGCTAGGGAGTCAACACAAACTCCGGGTGACACCTTGTGTGTCAGAGTAGGACTGTGCTCCAGGGAGCTTTCAGGAACGGATTTTTCTACATCAGAACACCTGTCCTTTCTTCTGAGGTATCCCCAATGCCCTTGATCCCCCAATTTTTTGGTGAGGGGCTGAGCATGTTAATATGCTACCCCTGGACAAAATCCAGTAGCATCTGCATTCCAAAATTATTTTCCTGTAATATATATTTAGTTTAATTATTTTTCCTACCTTCTTTTAATTATTATTGTAGCAGAATAACCCTATAGGCAACTAACTCTCTCTAGAAATATAAATGCAGAAATACAGATTCCTATCCAAAATGTCTATGTATACAAGATACCCCCCAAAACATAAAAAAGCTCCACTGGGTGGGGCTTTCACCATACACATTTTTCCCACTAGGTGAGCATTGATCAACCTCCTCTGAGTTAATGCACCCAGTTGTGTCACCTGGGAAGTTTCTCGTCAACTGGGAAGTGATCTTTTTTTAAAAGTAGTTTTGCTCAAACCTCATTTTTTGGGTTGGCTGAATCATTTATTAAAAAAATCAGTATACCAAAAAAAAAAAAAAGAAAAAGAAAAAATAGTGTACTGAGAAATGTTTCAATTCATTCTTATACAAAGATTGAATGAAGAAGATAAACATGTGATACATTAGAAAATATGCTCAAAGTCATGACCACCATACTCCTTCCTTCCTGTGTTGCTGTCCACATTGCTATGAAATTTCGTTTTCTGCTCCGGAAAAATGCCACAGACACCATCGTGATGCTGAGCAGAGATTATAAGGAGAACATGATGGGGAAAACTCAAGTGCACAAGTGTTTTCTCATTTCAAAAAAGGTGAAATGTTGACTGATGAGGACAAACCTTGTTCTGGACATCTGTCAACTTCCCGAATGGACAAAAATGTCATGTTGTCATGCATTTGGAGTTCAGTCCATCACATCAGACTGTTAATGAAGCTTTCTGTTTAGAAGTTCTGAAAAGATTGCATAACAATGTGTGACCAAAAAAAAAAAGTCCTGATTTCTGGCAGACACAGAAATGCACGTGCTCACACAGCCATCTCAGAGCCCTGGTTATGGGGAAAAAACAGCCTGTCTCTCTTGTCCCATGAAACTGGCTCACCTGACTTTACTCTGTGTGACTTCCTTTTCCTTTCTTTTTCCTCAAATGAAGAGGGGCATGAAAGACAGCAATTTAACCAAGTACACAAGGTGAAGAAAAAAACGAAGGAGGATATATATTGCTGAGGAATAGCTGAGCCCCAAGACCTGAAGAGACAGGCCATGTGGGCCCTAGGAAAAAGTTACCACAGGGAGGGTGAGGGGGGCAGGCTGTCATCTGTGTTTCACATGAGATCACCATGCCAAGGGCTCATGGGTCATGGGTTCTAGTACCAGGGGTGGCTGGGTGGTGGTATGGCACCCCCCGACACTGGGCCCTGGGGGAGAAAGCATTGACCTGTTGTGACCCCCTAAGCCCCCCTCTCTGACGTGCCTTTTGCATCCCTCCCATTAGGAATATATATATATATATATATATATATATATTATATATATATATACACACACACACACACACATATATATATATATAAAACAAATGAGGGAGGTGCTGTCAATCATACAAACAGATGAGTTTGTAAAAGGTTTTCTAGAATGGAATCACAGATTTGACAAATATATTAATATAATATGTAAAGTGTAGTGGAGAGTACTTGGAAAGTATTAAGACTGTTTTATAAGAAGCTTCAAATACCCAGCTTTGAAAACAAAGATTCTATTTTGGGGGGGATATCCCTTGTGTTTGTATGTGTGAGTGTATATGTATCATGCCTAAGTAAATATACATGCATATATATGAATATATATATATAGCCATTTTTTAGGAACTTTTAGCAATGGCTCATTATCTGATCTAGTTTTCTTATGAGCTTGAAGGTCTTTATAATTGTCACTGCAAGCATATGTCCAGTTAATTTAAATCTCACTTAAGCCCATTCTAGTTTTTTACTGATAGCTCTGAAATACAATATATGTTTTCTAAACTTTCTTTTCTCTGAACCCACTGTAACGTAGCCTTACTGTCTTGCTCTTTCTGAAGTGTCTCAGCTCAGGACTGTACCCTGCGGAGCCTGAGCCATCCACCGCAGGAGGAGGCTGAAACAGAATGTTGGTGCTGCCTTCTAATGATTTCATCTGAATTGCAAAGCATTGGCTTATGGCCCCATTTATAACTCCAGTTTTAGAAACTACTTTTTTTATGACTAGGAAAGACTTTTAAAAAGGATGCAATAAAAAGGACAACAATGCTAACAACGAATTGGAAGCAGGCTTTAAGCAACTTGAAGTTGCAATACTCACTGTGTTCTTGAATCCTCAACATGGTTTTTCACTTGTCACTCATTTATGCAAGTCTAATGGACTTCAGGTTACCGGAGGGTGGAGGTGATATGGGGCAGTGAGACAGCAGGGGCTATGAAGTGAGACCAATTCAGAATTAAATCCTAGCTATCATAACGATCTTACTTATTGGCACCTGGTTCCAGGTGAAGCTTCACAAGCCTCATTCTCTGCATCTGTAGTATAGGGATGTTACCTACTTCCTACTTCCTTATGGTTTTTAAGAGTATTAAAATACCACCATCTGGACATTTTAGAGAACTACCTTGCAGTAAGTAGATAATTTGATAATGAACACATAGTGATCTACTACTTCATTTGCATAGTTTCTAATTAGAAATTGTCTACTTTCCTTTATCATGGGTGCACCACCTATTCATTCCTTTCTTAAAAATTATGATCCCATGCTATTTCTATGTTCATTCTTAGCTCTATGCTTCCACGCTTCCCATGATGCTGTCTTTCCTCTCTTTCCTTTTTGCCCACTTAAATGTTATGCTTATTTCAAGAAGTAAATTCCAGTGGCATATTCTTCATGAAACCTTCTCTGATGACTTCTATGTTTTCTTTCTCTCATTTGTTCCGCATTATTTTTTGCTCCAGTTAATGAAGTACACAGTTATACTATCTCCTTTATCATACTAGGACTATTGCTTGTGTTTAAGTATTTTCCCTCAGAAGGATTACAGACCTTTTAGGAAAGTGGCCATACAAGGGGACTACAAGAAAATTGTGGAAAAATGTCAGTATCTTTTACTTCCTTCTTTTTCATGAACTTTTGGAAAATAAAACTAGCAGTTTTCTTTCAATGTAGTCAGTGTCAAAGTTTTGTGGAAAAGCTGTTCATTTTTCTTTTTTTCTTTTAAAAGTAAATCATTTCTCTTTTTTCTTTATCAAAATAAATCATTTTATTGGGACTCTTACATATATTGCAGTAATTGTTGGCATTAATATTATCTAAACATTATCTTGCTTCTTGAGTCCTTTGATACCAGCTCCTCATTTCCCTCCCCCCCAGAAAATCCTTAATATATAATGTATTGTTATTATTATTTATACATATATTATACCATTCATTCTATCCCTTCACCAACTATCCTGGAATTCATCCCCTCAAGAGGAATTTTCTGCTGTCATTGCTATCCAATTCCCCCTCTTTTTCACCCCTTTCCCTTCCTGTACCGTCCAGGAATTGTTACTACCATTGCTCATTCTGAGAGGAGGGGTATCTTTCCTGAATTCTGTACATTGAAAAGCTCTTATCTGTGCTCCTGCATGTACACCAATCTAGCAAGATTTGCAAGGTACTACTACCATTATAACAGTGGAGGGAAGAAGGATTAAAAAACTAGAGAAATGTTGTGTTTTTGTTGGTGCTAAACTGTCGCCTGGATGCATTCTCTCCTCTGTGCAGCCCCTCTGTGTTAGAATGTCCAATTATCCACGGATAGCCTCTGGCTCATTCCAAGCCAAGCCTATTCTGTCAATGTCATCCTTCCCATTTATAAACTTGTGATGCTATAGAATAATATTCAGGATAAGCATTATATTTTGAGTCAAGATATTTAAAATATTCTACAATCTAACCTTTATGTACCTCTCCCTATCTTTTTAAAAACTACTTAATTTCCTGACAATGTCCTTTTGCTTTTTCATCTAATGCAAAGGAGATTTATTCTATGTCCGTCTTCATAGGCCAACTACCTTCAAACATTTTTTCTGTCAATTGTTCAATGATTAATTTATGTTTCTTTCCATGAAAATTTGCCACATTTGTCTTGCTCAGATGATCTATATATTTTAATGCCTAGAAGAATGTAAATGTTGGGGCTGAGCCCCGGTGGCATAAGTGGTTGAGTGCGGGACTGAGGCCCGCAGGCTTGGCGATTCAAATCCAGAGGCGGTTCTCAGGAGTAACGCTGGGTAGAGCCCACGACCACCAGAGGCAGTGATGCCCACCAAAAAAGAATGCAAATGTCTTAATAATGAATGTGGCACATAGCATCTCTTCTTGTTTGTACTATGTATCGTCAATTCCATGTTGGCTGACAGAAACCCCAGAGAACAGAATGAAACTGCCATTTGGGTGTTTTAAGAACACGATTTATACATTGCCATAATTATTCTCATGAACAGGATCCTATTCATTGAGTATTAATACATGCCAGGAAACAACACTCACTTTGGATTGTTTTATTTCCATGTCATCTCACCAATAATGAGCCCCTGAAAGAATTCATAAACTTACTATCCCAAGGGCATGCCATATTAAATCAGTAGCTCAATATTTTTGTGTATTTTAAAATAAGACTGTTGAAGGTCACAATGAGTTGTGATCCACACCATGCCAAGGGATTTTCCTTGTTGGGTAGGCTTACTAGAGTCCAGGACCATGTTTAATACTCTAAGAGTGACCAGGTATTTAGTATGTCTTAGTTTAGCAATATATTTTGACTCTTGTTTAAGGATCATACATCTATTTAATAATTTAATTAAATTTTCATTATTTATAACTTATTCATGTCTTGATTTACAAGCATATTATAAAAAGTCTATGGAAACTAAAATTCTTGCAACAAATTTAATATGTTTTCATATGCACATATTTATCAAATACAGTATATTTGACACCACAGGAGAAAAGATATAGATTTGTTCTCATAAAGACTTCAGTCTAAAAGGCTCCATGAGAATAATTGTGCCCTATCCTATAGTGTCTCTGTATCTAAATTAAATCATTGATTTACAGAAAAAAAGTAGTAGCATCATGCTAAAGATACAGCACTGAATAAATCAATATCAATTCAATTTACAATATCAATTGTGTTAGTCTGGATATACTAGGGAAACAAATCCACAGAAACTCAGATATATTTAAGAGAGCGTTAGCTATAGACAGTAAGTGTACATTCAGAAAGCATCCTAACCCAGTGCTGTCCAAGCCCATAAGTCCAACATTAGCCCATATGCCTCACAACAATCTACAAATTCCTCCTCAGTCTCACAAAACACACAAAAATGTCATCGCCTGCAAAAGAAAAGCTGAATCAGTGAGCGTGTAAGTATTCCTGCACTGGCAGGGGTCTCCACGCAGTTCCTCCAGCACACAGGGCTGCATGAAGGTAGGTCCATGTGACTTCTCCTCACAGATGTCTCACTAGAAGTGAGCCTTGCCAGCTAAGGCAGCCACATACTGGTCTGACCATCATCTAACAAGAGACCAGAGAGCTAAAAAGGCATGACCCATAGAGTCATGTGTCTCTCTGGCATCAAAGGAGTGGGTTGGGGGAGAGGTCGGGCAGTGTAAGATATGACAGAACAATAATAATTTATAAACTATTGAGAGTTGATGGGGAAGGGAGAGCAGGGGAAGGGATGGAAAAGCTGATACCAAGGGCTCAAGGGAAAAGGTGGTTTTTGGAGAATAACAACAGCAACAGACATGCAAAGGTACTTGGTACAATATGTTTATTTATGTATTGTGAAAAACGAAGTACAAGCCCCTAATAAAATGATTTTTTTTTGTTTTGGGGGTATCACTGCCCTCTGGTGGTGGGAGTAGGAGGCCCAGTCTTGCTGCTGGATTTGAAACTCCAACCCAGTGGGCCACAGTTCTGTGCACAACCATGACGCTACTGGGGTTCAGCCCCTAATAAAATGATTTTAATGAAAAAAGAACACACAAAAAATTGCATATAAAAATATATACTGGAACTGATACCAAGGTCTTAAGTAGAAGAAAATATTTTGAGAAAGATGATGGCAACAAATGTACAAATGTGCTTGACACATGGATCAATGGATGGATAGATTTTGATGAGTTGTAGGAGGCTCCAATGTAATGATTTAAAATAAATACACAAATAAATAGGGAATATTATTATGCAGTATAGTGTATTCCATATTCTTTTGAATATTTAAGTTTAAAACTGTGATCTTCTTACACAAGCAACCGACTGAGAATGTTTTTTTGTTTTTTAATGAGATTTTCAACTTAATTTCAGAATAAAAGATGTCAATACACTTTAAGATTTGGATTTCTAAAAGTTAAGATCTTCACCATTTTTGAAAGCTTTATACTGTGCCATGCAGTGAAAATATTTACCTATCAGTGTCTCTGATTTCTTCATGGTGTCACTAAAGATTTAAAAGATAGTAATTTTTAATTTAATTTTTGTTGTAAAAGATAACAATTAACTTTGGTCAGTGTGAAGACAAATGAGTTACATATTTATTAAAGATTGTGAGATCTTGATCTTAGGGCCCAAAGGAAGGGCACACCCAGGGAAAGCAAGCTGTGATGTTCTTAAGGTGTTAAGTTTACAGTGAAAAAGTCACCAATCTTTTAGGGACAGGGATAAAACCAAAATATTAAAATATAACTGGAAAAATTATCTTGAAGTAATTTAAAGTAACCTTACAAAAAAGTTTAAAAGTCAATTTTACATAACTGTCTCTCTCCTTCCCCCCCCCCCAAATAATTATGTAAGGAGGACTACAAAACTCCTGATAACAAACGGAGGCCTTTGCTTCTTTTTTCTGAAAGTGATTTTATTTCTTAAAATTTCCCCTAACTTAATGTGGCCACATACTGTGTAATTAGCTTCAAATCACATACACAGTCTAGTCGGTCTCTCTTTTAAAAATAAATGACGTCCAATCAGAGGATTTTTTTTTCTATTCTTTATAAAAAACAGCAACCCACAAAACCTTACTCCTGCTGTAGGCTAAGTTTGTGGCTATCACTATACTTCTGGAAAAGAAGGAAGCATAAAGTTTGAAGCCTAGGAATCTGCAGAAAAAGAATTGTTAAACACTTTTTAGTATAGCAATGGCAAGATTGTATAAGTCATAATACCACCTATGATATGTTTTCCTTTCTGTATCTGAAAAGATAGCTGAGTTTGATGTACAATATTAATTACAGTGCATCCGAATTGAAAGAAAACTTCTCTCGTATTTTCTCAAGAAAGAAACGAAACCCTGATAGTTTGATGAGGCTGGCTCAATGTGGCGTGACTCGATTCCCTTCAATGCCACATAGTGGATGCTGTCTCAGAGTCACTATCTAGAACAGAGCACAACCGCCCCTGTCAGTTTCTGGCACTGTCCACTCTTCACTGGAGCAGAAATTCCCACCATTGTCCTGTCGAGCAGCTGGTGGTTTCAAACTGATGAACTGGCACATTGCAGCTCACCCGGTAGACACCACCTAGTTACCACCAGGTCTCCCAGGACTAGGTTTTTGTTTGTTCTTGTCAAACAGGTTCCAATGCATAGTGATCATAAGCACAAGAGAATGAAACTGCACTACCCTGCACCATTCTCGAAACTGTTCTTATGTCTGAGCCACTCTGGTAGCCACCGGGTCAGTTCACTTGATTGTAGGCCTTTCTGAAGGGGTGGAGGATTTAAAGCGCTTGCTGATGAAGTTCAACAATTGCACCTTCGGTATGGATTATGATTCAGGGTAAAGAAAAATGACTAGAGTATAGGGGCTGAATGAAAATCTGAATTCTCCTTTTCCCCCCAATCATTTTATTGGGGGCTCTTACAGCTCTTATAACATTCAATACATCATTTGTATCAAGCACATTTGTACACATGTTACCATATTCATTTCCAAATATTTTCTACTTGTTGCCCTTCATCAAGAAACAACACTAATTTATTGACTTTCAGACCCTAGAATACTTAATGTAGTCATAGAATGTAGGCTATATTAGGGAAGAGAGAGGGTGGTGGAAGAAAAAGAAAAATCACAACCAATTTAAATTGAATTTTGTACCAATTTTTAAAATATTTTATATGAATTATGTATGATGGCTTCCAGGGAGAATTTTTATTCACTTGTTCCTTTCCACTTTGTTAGAGCAACACATTTTAAATAAGCCCGTGAAGCTAATCTACCCAGCCTCCCTGTGATAGAATGCTTGTAATTCATCACATTACTCCTGTTTATGATGTTTGTCAGCATAATGAGCCATGTAAGAGTAATTACCATATCAATTTTATTTATCCAGTTCCAGTTTATTTGACCCTTCTAGAACAAATTCTCCTATTTGAGGTCACTTCAAAAGGCAATCAATAAAATAGACTGCTGCTCTAAAGAAAGCCAAAAGCTCTTAATGTAATTCAGCCCATCTCCTTTCTTCTGGCAACAGATTCAAGTTTCAGTACAACTTCCTAGGTTATCTGACCCTAAAACATTGTATTTTAGGGACTCTTGTGGTACAATGCATAAATCCTGGGTTGCTAGCAGAAAGATGGGAAATTCTAACCCACCAGACACTTCATGTGAGATCTTTATGGCACTCTGTTTCTGTAAAGATTATAGCCTTGCATTTCCCACCCCCAAACACCTGCCCATCCCAGCATGTCCATATCTCCTCACAGGAATTCTGAAGGATTTCCAAGGCTGTATATTTGGGGAGAAACTTATCACTTTCTCAAGGAGCAGCTGGTTTATTTGAACCACCAACCTGCAGTGAGCAGCCCACTGATAAACCTGCTGTGACACGACGGCTCTTTTGGAAGCTATTTGGGGCATCCCTTGTCTGTGCCACATGGCTTCTATGAAGGGGCACTTTCAATGAATAGTAGTGAGTGATGGAACAACACTTTGTTTCATCCTCCCTGAAACCATGAGGCTATCTGCTCCTACAAAGGTTTATAGCCCTGGAGACTCAACAGAAAGTCACTGTCAGTTGGAATCTACTCAATGATAGTGGAGTTTTCTTTCAGAAGACAACTCTGATATGTGTAAAATGGGGAATAGATTGTGTGTCAAGGAGAACTCTGATGTGGATTTTGCAAATTAAGACATTATGTTTACCTGTGAGTGAACAGGTATTGTGACAAATATACCAGGTAAACCTCAAACACTTTATATCAGTGGTGTCACTTTTATGGTCCCTGAAACAATTGATTTTGGCATTTTAATGATAAGGGACTATTCAGTGGTTTAGTTTGATAGTGTTGCCTATTCAACTATAAAGTGTATAAAAAATAGGAGACCACGTGCTTTTCTAATATTTTTCTTCCTTCCTCAGAATTTTCTAAACAAAACTCATATTTTGCTCCTGTATTGAATAAATATGCTTTCTGAAGGGAACCTACTGCTGTTTTACAAGCTCTTTCCTATTTACAAGGACAAAGGACACAAATAAATGAATATTAACGAAAACGAAGTAAGATTTGAAACTAGCTGAGTGAAGTTGTTTCACTCAGCGATTTCTTCTTATTGAAGAATTGTCTACCTACAAAGGGTACAGATAATTTCTTGTCACCTTTCCTTTTAGAACCTCAGAGAATGATAGGGTATTAAAGAACAAAATAATCATCTAGGAAATCTTTTGAAAAATTACCCAGTCTTATATGTATCCAGTGATATGAAGTTATTGGTTCTTTGTCATTAGAAAATCCAGGGAAGTTGATTCAGTAGATTTTCAATGGGTGCATTTGCAATACTGGTTGATTTTCTGTGCTACCAAAGATGAATGGGGCCAAACCAGAGATGGATGGGTTTCAAGAAGGAATCCAGTAAATTCTTCAGAAATCTTTTATGTTTAGTCAAATGTTCTTTGTTACGGAATGGGGCCCCTGAACTCCTCTGTTGAGTAGTGCTTTGTCTCATTGTTTCTTATTGATTCATATCAGGGCATGAGGAAATATCTCCTTATCTTCAATAGAAGTGAAAATGCTTGCAACAGAAATCGACTTTAGATTAGTACCAGAACTTTTATCACCCTGAAAAACCCATCCTTTTTTTTTTGATTTTCATAATTCTAGAAATATTTGCAATTAAAAATATCCTTATGAGAGTGAATATAGATCTCATATCACTCCACCATTCAAGCACATCAAGCCGTATTGTAGAAATGCTACCACATCAGTTTCAAAATAATCTCTTTCTGGTACTCCTTGATATCAGGTTCTCCTTACCCTTCTTCCCTCACTGCCTCCCACCACCACCCTGAAACCCTTATTTTACTCATATCTATAGGTTACTCAACCCTGGGTTTCATTTATCAAAGGACAAAAAAAACCTTATAATAAAAGTCTAAGAGGGCTATCCCCAATGACAAAATGTATGAGAAATAAACACGGAAAAATGACCCCACAAAAATGTCATAAACCAGATTAGATCCATCATGTATCAGGGTGGAAGGGGCTGGGGTGGGAATCAAGTGACAAAATGGAGCCCCAAATCCATTCCTGGATCGATGTGTTTTTTGCTTTGTTTTTATCTGACCTTCTTGTTAATTTATGGTAGGGAACCATATTGATCATCTTCCTGGAGCATAAAGATTTTCCATTAATATTGTCATTGATTAGTGTATTAGACTAGGTTGACTAGAGAAACAAATTCAGGGACACTCATGTATGTATGAGAGCTTTATATCAAAGAGCACTTATACACTGAGAAAACATCCCAGCCCAGTCCACATCAAGTCGGGAAGTCCGATATTAGCCCACAAGTGTGATACTAGTCCATAAATCCCTCTTTAGACTCATGCAGTCACACTCAATGATGAAAAATGCAGGAAGATCACAGGCCAGTATAGGTATGAAGTCTTGGGATATGGTGGCAGTGGAAGCACCCAACGCAGGCATAGATCTCCCAGTGGCTCCTGAAGCTCTCTGATCATGCCTCTTCAACAGGAAGGTGAAGCACAGAGTGAGGCTTTTGCAGTTCTCAGCAAGTCTCCCTGTGGCTTGTCAATAGGAAGGGGAAGGCAGAAGCAGGGGGAGACCAGCCTCTGAAGAGCCATTTGCTTTGGTTGGCCTCCAATTAAAATGTTACCTGACTGACAGGCTAAACTCCACCCCTTTACACTTAATGCCCTCCAGTTGGCAAGAGATTATATAACTTCCACAATTAGCCCCTGATACTAATGTTTTAAACACCTTTGAAGGAGGGATTTGGAGCCCATCTAGGCTTACTCCACTTTGCCATACCAGGATTATTCACTTGGAGAGAATAAATCCTTTTGTAGCTGGATGCTATTTACACAAACAATGGGAATTGGTTGTCAGGAATAATGCACAAACATGAAGTGATATCTGTAGGGAGTAGACCACACTTTTGGTCCCAAATACTTACTGTCTATTTCTGAGGAAGGAGTATAGCCTTGGTATGATGGATTAGGCAGCGGGCTGTTAGCTGTAAAGTCAGTGGTTTTAACCCACCAGTTGCTCTGAAGGAGAAAGGTGAGGCTGGTTTCGTGCCTTGGAAGTTCGACAGAGGATTGTCATGAGTTGGAATCAACTTGATGTTGCTGCCTTTGGGTTTTGAATACCCTACTGGAAGAGCACTGGTGGTGCGATGGTTCAAGTGCTTGGCTGCAAACTGAGCCATTTGTGATGCAAAGCCTCCTGTGAACTGGTGGGAGAAATTACTGTTATCTGCTCATATAAAGAGCCTACCCTAGGAAACACTACAGGATAATTCTACTGGGTTTCTCTGACTTGAAATCTGCAATCATAACCCTGTTGATAAGTATCCTTTGAGTGATGCAAATGGTTGAGTGCTTGGCTGTTAACCAGGAGGTGTAAAGTGAAACTTTAGAAGTAAAGTTGATTGATCTGTTTCCCAAAGGCCACAGCCTTTGAAACACCATGGAGTGCAATTGCCCTCTGCATACATGAAGGTACACAAGGAAAATTGAAAATTAAATGAAAATTCCTCTGATGGCAGGCGCAGTTAACCAAATAGGAATGGCAATTTTTTAGCACCAGTATGTGGACTATCAAGTTCTGCCACAAAAACAGAGAATGTTTCTTCTAGAAATTGCCTCATTAAATTTGATCCATATGTTAAGGATAACCCCAGTCAGTGAGATTTAGGGACATTTATTATCACGATATAATATAGTTTATGTCATTTAATACACATATCAACTAAATGCGTTTTTTGTTTTCTTTTTAAATAGGGTCACTGTGAGACAGAATGACCCTATGGGATGGGTTTGTTTTGTTTGGGAGGATTATTAGAGTGATAACCCATGGTTATACGAGTGCATGGATGGTCCTAACAGTTCACATGGCAACAGAAACTTGGAGGCTCAAGTGTACTCAGAGGCATCTGGGAAAAAGACCTACTGATCTTCTAGGGGGAAAAATAAGTCTTTGAAAACTCTATGGAGAACAATTGTACTCAGAGAAGACTGGATGGTACTGCTCTGTGTCCTGAAAACTTGAGGGGAAATGAAGATAAAATGTCACTAGCTATGCACGATTATATGCTAGGTAATTTGCATATGCCAGTTTGATAAATGATCATTAGAGGACTACTTGAAATAATCAAAATTAAAATTAATCAAAATTAGGGTGAAGTGTGCTTAAGATCCACTATCAATTTTTACCCCTTTTCAGATCTTTAAATTCAGTCAAAACTCTTCTTTCCCTGAAACTAAACCACTCTCACACCCTTTGCTTTATGGTTTTCTGATTATTTCTCTTTAATCCATGCCAACGCCTGCAGGCATCATAGTTTAGGCTGTCTACTGTTGTTTTCATATTTGTGGGAGGAAAAGAAGCAAAATGTATTTTTTCAGTGTTTGGTCTCTTTTGAACTTGATTCTAAGATGTGAGTAGTAAGAGTCCTAGAAAAATATGAAACACACAGAACCCACTCACATAACACAAAAGAGGCAATAGCTTAGCATAGATATCAGCAAAATAGAAAAAAAAACTTTTAATGGGAAAAAAACTCAGATATAAAGGAATCTGTATGGTCCAGTGATTAAGCACTCAGTTGTATGCCTGAAAGGTGACAGTTCAAACCCATGGGATAAAGAAATAGCAGTATGTTTCCAATAATATGACAACCTTGAAAACCAGGTCAAGATCAATGGCAAGTGTTAGGAAAATGTAAGGAATTTTCTAGCTAATGTTTGCTGGATGTATTCATTAGGCTATAAATTGTTTCAAGGTCTCAAAATCTTTGATATGGTATGGCATGACCTTTACTGCCTCTGCCACTTTCAGAGGGGATATGGGCATAACATGCTTTATTGATGATTCTTCTTCTTTGAAAGCCCCAGAGACTTTCTCTTCCTGCTTCTAAGATGGCTCATTCATAGAGACAGAAGAGAAACACTGAAAATTGGACTAAAGCCCTTCTAAAAGTGTTTTACAAAACCCATTTACGTGGTTACACACTATCATTTTGTGGAAGTAACAGAAACATGGATACATATTTAGAAATTTCACACTAGCACAATGTGATAGTTACAAAAGTTCATGTTACCTTGATATGTAAAATTATGTAGGGGTGGGTGGAGTCTAGCCTAACAATAAGATCACAGCCTGAATGATACCTCCTCCTACTGTATGTATTCACTTAACTGCAATTGTTAAGCATAGAATACTTTTGCTTTGTTTATTCATAGAATATTATGTTTAAATAAGACTGTCATATTTTGAGTTGTATGTAATTTAGTTTTATCTTACTAGGTACAAATATGATTGTACTATTATATTTATTTTTTAAATTATGAATGGCTAAAGAGTTGTGTAAAAGTGTCAAGTTGACAAGTAATGATCTGTTGGGGTTACATAATTTCATGTCAACTTGGTATATAAAATTTTTTAGCCTGTCAATCACCAATTGTGGGTGTGGTCTTCTCACAAGACAGATCCTGGGAAGCTCCCTACTCTCTCTCTCTGCTTCACTTTCCTGTTGAAGAGCCACTTTGAGTCACACTGATGGCAGCCCGAATCCTGTGATGCCACCACCATTTGTAGACCCAAAAGATGTTTCATCCATCGACTATTGATGTTCTTGAATTCTGCATCTTTGTGTATGGCTATGTGAGTCTGAAGAGGAGTTTATGGACTAATATCAGATTTATGGACTAGCTTTGAAATTATGGACTTGATCTGGATTGGACTGGGATATATTCCTGATATGTAATTACTTCTTGATATAAAGCTCTTCCTTCCACATAGATATGTGTCTCTGGATTTGCTTTTGCTGTTCAACAAGGCCTAATACATGATGGCACAAATCATGAAGACAGAACGAATACTTGTCTGATCTCTGTTTTATGGCATTTTTTTTTCTTTGGAGAGCCATGCAATCTACTGGATTATTTTCTGCAAAGAGAGTGAGACGCTGAAGTTTTGATTCTTTTTCTACATTGTTGTCTTTGGTTATTCCTTTTAGAAATGGTGAACATGGATTTGATAAATGAAGATTTTAAGCTCAGAGAACACAATGAATTTGTTTCTCTAATTAATCCAGCCTAACACACACAACTACAAATCTGTCCTACCATAAAGGCAACAAAAAAACCCAAACAAATCCATTACCATCAAATTGATTCTGACTCATGGTGATCCTGCATAGGATTTGTGAGGCTATAAATCTTATGGGATTGAAGGCAGCCTCTTATTTTTTTTCTGCCAATAGTGGCTTGTGTTATTATTTAACATAAACATTCAGCTTGTGGGATTCACAGTGATCAGTCTAAACTTGCCTCTCTAAGTTCCTTATCAACATGTTCCCTGTAACAGGTGCCTTTCATCTTCCTCCTTTCAGTGACTTCTTCCTCTGACAACGAAGGCACCTTCCTCAGACCAAAATTAATTGGTAACAATGCCAAACTAAAAAATGTAAACTCTGCAAAGAGACACAGCTTTCTTTCTAAGTGTCCACACTAAGTGTGAGGATAAGTGACTTCAATTCTCAGTAATTTTTAACTTCTAAAATATTTTGCACAATAATCTAGAATAATTATTTAAGATGTTCATGAAAAAGTGATTAAACTTTTAGTTGACAAGAAGATGAATAAACATACTGAACATAAGTAAATCAGAAAGAGATCAAAAAGTAAAAGTGCTCAAAACAGTTTAATTGACATGCAATGCACCCATCATACAATTTGAGATTTCAGTCTTAACGAAAAAGTTGTGAAGTCATCATCAAAATCAAATATAGAACAATTTCTTATTTCTTTTACTCCTTATTGTTAGCTCCCCATTCTTTCTCCTCACCTCCCCCACTTCCTATTCCCCTAAAAATACTATAGTTGCTCTTCTATAGATGTGTTGTTACGTGACATGGTGCCAGCTCAGACCTATAGTGAACTATGTTCTACTGAACTGTGTTAGTCATGGTAGACTAGAGAAACACATCCATTGACACTCATATGTGTATATTAAACAGGTTTGTATACCATAGCAATTGAACATTGAGAAAGCATCCCAGTCGCAGGTCATAAGTCTGATATTAAACCATATGTCTGATACCAGTCTATAAATCCTTTTCAGACTCACAGAGCACATGTAGTAACACCAGAACAATCACAGACTAGTGGGTACAGAGCCTTGTGTATCCAGTGGCAGTAGAAGCATTTCTGTGCTGGCGGGGTCTCCTTGTGGCTCCTCCACGATCTAGGGTTCATGGTCTATCAGCATGCTGCTGTGTGTCTTGACAGCTGCAATATCTCCAAAGGGGTAGGTCTTGTCAGTAGAAAGTCTCCAAGAAGGAATGGCCACATTTTCAGAATTCTCAGGAGAAAGCCATGATCACACAGAAGTCTCATTGGCTCACTAGGGGGTTGACAGGCTAGACTGCACTCCTACACTCTTAATCCTTAAATTGACATCAAGGGATTTCCACAAGAACAAAACACTATTCTATCCTGTGCCACCCTCACAATGGTTGCTATGCCTGAGCACATTGATGCAGCCTGTATTTAGTGTACAGAAAGACCTACCAAAACAAAACTCCAAACAATATCAACTGAACATCGAGGAAAACATCAATCAAAAAGAAAAACTTAAAAAATAAAATGTCTTTTAAAATGCCATGGGTTAACTAAATCAATGTTTGTTTCTGATCACTCTTCAGGTGTTTTAAACAAAGACAGACTTGAAACATTCAGATTAGTGGTGAGATTTATAAATCCTTAATTATTGGAAAGATATGTTTTGAATTCACCCAGGTTTCCCTGCTCATTTTTTGGAGTGGCACCCGTCAACTTAATGCTCCTTTTCCCCCAGAGAACCCACTCCCCTGGAAATCTAGTCCTTTAGTTTAGTACGAGAGCCCACTTTGTTTTTCTTCCTGGAATTTTTTTCTTCTATTTGGAGTGGAGGGATGAGTAAACGCCTTCTCTTTCTGATTAAATTTCCCCCACCCGATTCAACTGAGAGAAGGTCTAAAAGAAAAGAAAGTTCGCTGCCATAGAGTCGATTTCAACTCGTAGCAACTCAGCAGGATAGGGTACATCTGCCTCTCTGCTGTTCCCGGGCTGTAACTCTTTACGACAGTAGGAAGCCTCCTCTTCTTCCTTCAGAGTGGCAGCTACTTCCTAACTTTGGACCTGTGGTTAGCAGCCCAGTGGGTAACTGCTCCCCTAAGAGGGTCAACAGTCTTGATTCAGGTAAGTGAATTATTTTAAAGGCTTCATTAATTTGGGACCAGAATTATTTTTCACATTGCTTCAGGGGATGTCTTTTATATGCAAACTGCTAGTTTTTCAGGTAGCAGTCTACCACTAAGGAGGGCGCCAGCCAGCGATTACATCGCTCTTTAGCCTATCTTAATTTAAGAGAGGCAAAGACTTTCTAATTCTCTTTTGGAATAAAGACTCCAACAGTCAGAAGTTTTATTGACCTTCTGGCATGAAAATAGAAATTGTCAGAGTATCTCTTTTTCCCTTAACATGCTAATTAGATTAATATAAACAAAGGACTGAGAAACAAATGAAATTTAAATAGATTCCTTTGTTTATTTAAATCTTATTACCAAAACAAGTTATTAAAACCATTAATCCTACTGCAGTCTTTGGGGGACTACAGGTTTTTAGGCAAATGGTAGTTTCTAAAATTGTTATGATTTGTGACTCCCTTACTGTCTGGGCAGTCCCTGTCTTCCTCATTTTCATATGTCTACTTTTCACCTTACTTTTGCCATGCATTTCCCAGGTCCAAATCTTCTTATTTAGCCTGATATGTTTATATCTCAAAATAAGCAAGAAATGGGACATCTCCCAGGGACCTACTGTGCCCTCTGACTTGCAGTGTCAAATCTAAAGAAGCACTGAAATTCAGTAAGCCACCAGGGAAAGTTCTGGCTCTTTCCTGTGTCAGAGGCAGTGCTGCCATCCTATCTCCCAAAGGTGTTAGCTACACTCAATACGCTCAGAACACACCACTTTTCTCTTCACACTGAAGTAAATAACAAGGCAACTTTTGACCCTGAAGATGAGCATCTCATTATCTACACTGCAAGAATGTCTCATGCAGGAGGGCACAGAAGAAAGTTTGAGCAATTTAGCCTCCTTGAGTGTAATTCAGAATGTGTTCATTGCTCAAATGGATTTTCTCTTTCTCTGGGTAAAGTGTGCAAGCATATATGTATGTGCCTCTACTCCCAGAGATGAAAGAAAAAGAGGCGGGGGGGTGGTAGAGAGAGACAGCGAGAGAGAGAGAGAGAGAGAGAGAGAGAGAGAGAGAGAGAGAGAGAGAAGACACCAGCTCATGAAAAGAAATCACTTCTAAAGTCAAACAATGTTCAGGTAAAATCTACCAGGAAATCATCCCTGGAAGGCACTTGCTCTTTCTCTCTGTACACTGCTTCATGGAAGGAAAGCTATCTGCCTTACCATTATTCTGCACGCAATGTGCATGCTTTATGTATCTGAAATCAGTGGATGATAAAAAATGGCATTAAGCTCAAATACTAATGAAAGGCTGGATGTTAATTCCCTTGTAGCTTCTACAAGAAATGTAGCTCTACCTACACTATGATTTTAGAATTCTGACCTCTAGAACTGTCCAAAAAGTAATAGTTTCATGAAACCAGTTTGTGATAATTATTTGCAATTAAATACACTGCCCTACAAGGTAGATAAAGCCAGTAATAACCTAAAACTGGATCTATAGTCAGTCATGGAAGCTATACAGGTAGAGCAGAGGACAGTTCTATGCACATATTTAGATATACAATAGATAGCGTATACCTATGTAAATAATAGAGCAAATACAGGACAAGGTGTTGGAATGTTCTTAGTCATAACCAACACTTAGAGGAAATGAGTCATTGGAATTGGGAATGTAGGAGGACCGCCCCAGGAAAAATATAGATTAACTGTCATAGTATTATTCATAATAAAATATTGTACATCCTATGGTGGTGAGTAGTGACTGGAATCTTAGAAGATGGCAAACATTTGTCTAAGATGCAACTATTGGTCTCCCGCAAAGGGAATCTTTTTTTTAGGTAAAGAAAATCAAAGGCTCAATGAAAGAATCTAAAGGAATAATGAACTATGTAAACCACAACCTCTATGACTTGTAAACTAAAATAACTACTAGATGGTGATAGAATACTACTGCTACTGCTCTGAAAGAGAACATGTTAGAAGAAAACATGACAAAGATTTAAAGCAAAATAAAAACTTTCATATTAAGGAACACATTTGGGAGATTTCAAAGATGAGGAGAGAACAAAGGAAGGAAGATAAAGCAATGGGCTAGACTGTTGACGAGTGTGAACTTGGATAAAAGGAATGATAGCAGTGCACAAGGGATGGAGCCTTGGGACAGTGGATTATACATGGCACTGAAATCCCAAGGTCAAAAGTTTGAAACCTGCAGCAACTCTTCAGAAGAAAATTGAGGCTCTTTACTGCACTAAGAAGGTACAGTGTCAGAATCCCATTGGGGCAGGTCTAGCCCATCTGTGCCATAGGCTCACTCTGAGTCAGATTTGAATGGTTGGTAGTGAGTCAATTAACAAGGGTGGAGAGAAAACAAAGAGCAAGAGAATGGTAAAAGCTCAGAGGGGATTAATATTTTAAACTAGAGCATGATGTGTTAAACAAAGTTGATGATACATGATAAAAAATTTTTATTAAAAAAAGAATAGGATTATGACTATGTGAAAACATCAAAATTATATCTGGTCCAATAGAGTCTGATGAAACCCTAAATCTTTGACCTTGGTCATCCTTCGGGTATGGAAATGAACTCAATCCAATATCTCAATTTTCAGCTAAGCAATAAAGTCTAGTACAGGAACAAAAACACTTGAGAAGGACACACATCTTAGAATAAGTAGCCATTTGAGATCAGAAGTGCAGCATTTACTCAAGAGCATAGTTCAGAGGGGTTAGGGTGGAAGAAATAATGGAAATAGGAAACACAAAGGGAAATGAGTTAGTGATGTTGCATTGTAGGGAACACAATCAGACATGAAAGTCTAAGAATTACTGATTAGAAAATTGATTTGCTTTCTAAATCTTCACCCAACTCACAATAAAGAGTTTAAAAATATAAAGAAAAATATTTTACTCTGTAGAACTCTACCTACACCAAATTAAATTAAAAGCAAATGACATATTATTAAAATAAAGCTTAATTTAAAAAAATTATTGATAATTACCATATACTGTGCATTTATGTACCTATGCTTTCTAACCTGCTGAGTTTCATAAGAATAAATATCTGTAACCTTCAGCCAATACGTCTGTGGAAATGGGCTACAGCAGCATTAGGAACTCAGAAGGATGGCAAATTCTTTTTGATCTCCAGAGATGTGAAGCCCAGAATATATTTTACATTTTTCATAATAAATAAATGGAATGGCAGTGATTGTTACAGTCTAATTTGCCAGAGCTGCTTATCTGCAATTTTTGTTTTAGAAGGAGATAAATTTGAGTAGTTAGAAAAAGCTGCAGATCCTGGCCCACCAATCCCCGAGGACAATATCCCCACTCAGAATAGCCAAAGCACAGAGAAAGCCATTTGGCCAGCTCCACTGTGAAACACAACATCACTGGTTCACCCAAGGCTCTACAGGGACAACACTGGAGACACAAGGTCAGGATTGCACCAGTCTAACCCCACCACATGTTGACAAAACACTAAGGACTTGCAGCAAGAGCAGCAGGGAGAGCAGATCATGGGAATCCTAAGGGAGTGCCAAGGATATACTTTGGGGCCAGAGTGTGGCACCTCATCGGTCTCAACCAGAGGATATTCCTAGAAGTCAATAAACAGAGCTTGAACTAGTTTCAGGTTTTTCTTTTGTTATTATTATTATTTTATGTTTTTACTGATTTATATATTCTTTTCTGGACATTGGTTTTGTTATTGTTATCATCTTTTCATCTTTTTGTTTTCTTTTTTTCCTTCATCTTGCAATGCCTTATGTGTGTGTGTGTGTGTGTGTGTGTGTGTGTGTGTGTATGCTGGATGAACAGTCTGGAGGAGAAAACAATGGAACTGATTGTTCTGGAGGGACATAGGAGAGGAGGAGGTGGGGAAAAGAAGGTGGTGTTGACCAACACAGAAACAAAGAAACAACAAGTTATCCAAACTCAGTGGCAAGGTAGGTATGAGAGGCCTAATAGAGACTGATCAAGAGTAATGTAACCTAGAGAAATTGATGAAACTCAAATGAAGGCTGAGCATGGTAGTTAGACAAGAGGAAAGTAAAAGGAAATAGAGGGAAGAAATAGGAGGCAAAGGACATTTATAAAGGTCTAAATAGAGGCATGTACATAGGTGAATATATTTATATATGAGGATGGGGAAATATATCTACTTGCATATATTTATAGGTTTAGTATTAAGGTAGCGGATGGACATTAGGCCTTCACTCAAGTAGTTCCTCAATGCAAGAATACTTTGCTCTATTAAATTGGCATTCCATGATGCTCACCTTCCCGACACAATTGTTGAAAACAAATGTGTGCATAAACAAAAGAGGTGAAGAAAGCTGATGGTGCCAGACTATCAGAAGATATTTTGTCTGTGGTCTCAAAAGCTTGAAGGTAAACAAGTGTCTAATACAGCTCAGAAGCAACAAAGCCCACATGGGAGAAACACATCAGCCTGTTTGAACACTAGGTGTCAAAAGGATCAGTTATTAGGCATCAAAGAACTAAAAACTGTATCATTATAAACGAGGGAATGTACAGATTGGGGACCCAAAGCCCATCTGTAGGTGAAGCGACATCTCCATACAGAAGGGTAGCAAGGAGGAGACAAGCCAGTCAGTCAAGTAGCAATGATGAGACATGCAACTTTCTTCTAATTCTTAAATGCTTCCTTCCCCTCACTGTAGTGATCCTAATTTTACCTTACAAATCTGGCTAGACCAGAGGATGCACATTGGTATGGGGAACCAGAAACATGGGGAATCTAGGACAGATGATACCTTTAGTACCAGTGGTGAGACTGGTGATACTGGGAGGGTGGGGGGGGAGGTGAAATAGAAATGAGGAATGAATTATAAGGATCTACATATAACCTCCTCCCTGGGGTATGGACAACAGGGAAGCCAGGGGATGGAGACATTGGACACTGTACGATATGAAAAAAAAATTGTTATTTATAAATTATCAAGGGTTTATAGGGGGAGGGGGAGGGAGAGTTAAATGAGGAATTAATACCACAGGCTTAAATAGAAAGAAAATATTTTGAGAATGATGATGGCAACAACTGTGCTTTGCACACCAGGGGGCAGTGATGCACACACACACACACAAAAGAATCATAAAAGAAACTTGTAAAATGCATGCTTATATTTGACCCCATCAACACAGTCACAATCTCCCCAATGTCAATTGTTAAATTCTTCCACAGAGAATATGAAACACACATATACCCACAAAAAATGAAAACAATTTACCTAGTGACTCACTAATTGACAGGTATAAATTGAATCCTTCCCAAAACATTACATCTTGTGTAAGACATTTGACACACATGTGGGTATTCTGAGTTTTGTTTTTTGAAATTATGATATCCATGCTCCTGATATGTTTCAGGTAAGTCAAGACTAGTTTGCAAAAGGAAAACATTGTGCCATTTCACAGTCAAATCCTCTAATTCTCAAGGAAAATGAGAGACCCATGAGGCTAGCTGTAGCAAGAGAATAGTCACTTACAAAGAAAAACTGTTAAAGATGAGTTTACTCTACTCTTCAGAAACTGTGCTGAAAAGAATGAAAGGAAGACACATACAAAATAGAAAAAAGGCACACAGCAAAATGGCAGCAAAGAATGCTGATGTGTCACTAACAACACTGAAAGGATTAAATGTGCCAATAGAGAGACACAGTGCAAGACTAAAAGAGAAATCAAAATCCTTCTATATTCCAGATAAAGAGATCTACCTTAAACTCAAAGGCTATAATAGGCTAAAAATCAGACGAGTCCATGGCAACCATAAAAAAGAAGGAATAACAATATTAATTTTGACAAAATAGACTCTAGACAAATAACATGAAAAACAATAACAGATGCTACCGATTAGTTAAAGAAATGATAGAACAAGAAAACAACCATATTAAATATATATACACCCCAATGAAAGACCCTAAAAACATATTATTCAAATCCACACTGAGTTGAAGAGAGAAATAGACAGTTCTGCAATAATAATAGGAGAATTCTAGACATCATTTTCAATTTAATAAAGAGATAGAAGATGTAAACAGTACACTCAACCACTTCTCCCAGGTGAATCTTCTCTTTCTGCACACATGGTGAACACTCTAAAATAAATTACATGTTAGCCGCAAAGTAAGCCTTGATAAATGAAACAACAAAGAATACATTGTGCTCTTACAACCTTTTCCTGAAACCAAAATAGCATAACACTAAAAATCAATCATAGAAAGAACATAAGCACAAAACCAAACACATGGAACCTGAACACTTTACTTAAAAATGACTGGATAATAGATGAATAAGTGCTGAACATAAGAAATTCCCTGTAGCAACCTGGATCCATAAAACCACATACTAGGAGTTTTGGAACACAGAAAAATCTGCTATAAAAAGGCAAATGATAGTAATCAATATGTACATGTAAAAGGAGCGGAAATCCAAAATCAATACAGCACCACCAACCGCTGGGACAAGAGTAACCAGATGAACCCTCAACCAGTGGGAGACACCAATAAGATTACAACAGATATAGACTGGAAAATAGAAGAAACAAAGGGAACAAATTAAGATGACAAGAAGTTGTTCCTTTGAAAGGATTAATACAATCGACAAATCTCAGGCAAACTTAACAAAGGAAAAGGAACAGAAGAAGACAATATGGAGAATTAGAGGTGAAAAGGATGCCATCAAAGCATATCCAAATGACATAACAATAAGAGCACACTACTATGAAAGAGGAACACTCCAATTTGATAAAAGAAATGACAAAACTTCTAGAAAGATACTAGCTACCCAAATAAACACAGATTGATGTGGAAAACCTACACAGTCATATAATAAAAGAAGCAACAAAGAAATAGAGAATATCATGAAGAAACTTCCAACCAAGGAAATGCTAGGATCAGATATCATCGAGGGGAATTCTACCACATATTTAGAAAATAACTGACATCAATTCTACATAGACTATATATATTTATAGAAAGGGCCAGTTAACTGAAGTCATTTTATGAAGTGAGCACAATTCTGATACCAAAAACCAGGCAACGATACCACCAGGACAGAAAACTGTAGACTGATAACCAATATGAACATAGATACAAAAATTCTCAAGAAAATTCTGTTCAATAAAATCATGCAATACACAAAAATTAATTCACTACAACCAAGTGGGATCCATACCAGAGCCACAAGAATAGTTCAATATTAGTAAAACAATTAATATAATCTATCACATTACAAGACTGAGTAAGAACCACACGGCTATATCAATAGATGCAGAAAAGACCTTTAACAATAACCAACACCAATTCATGATAAAACACTCAACTAAACATGGATAGAAGAAAAATATTCCCATCACAATAAAGTCCATATAAAAAAATGACCAACCTCACACTCAGTGGGTGTATTAGTCCAGGTAGACTAGAGGAACAAATTTCAGAGACACGCATATAGGTATAAGGAATGGGTTTATATTCAAGGGGAACAGGACATTGAGAAAACATCCCAACCCACTCCAGCTCAAAGTCACAAGTCAGATATTAACCCATATGCCCGAAATCAGTCTATAAAGTCTCCTTCTGACTCACGAAGTCAGGTCAGTGGGTGCAGAATCCCGGTGCTGGCAGGGCACCTCGCCTCCAGGGCTCAACAGCAGAAGCAACTCATCATTGGCAGAGGTCTCCATCTGGCCGCCCCAGCTTCAGAGTTCTGGTTCCATCAGGGCAAAGCTGTGTGGTCTCTCCGCAGGCTCCTCTAGCTTCTCAGACGCTGCCAGCTTGCCTGTGATTAATCGTCTCTGAGACTAACTCCCAACAACTGGGGAAGATAGCTTCTCATCTTAGCGAGGGAAAAATCACGAGATTTCCCAGGAGTCTCAGGAGAAAGCCATGCCCACAAAGAGGCCTCATTTGCTGCTCAATGGCTATCTTCAGATTAACAGGCTAGACTCCACCCCTACATTTCAATCATATAATTAACATAAGAACATGACTGCCACAGTGGGATAAAATTGAAAATATTTCACCTGAAATGGGAAATATACAAGGATACTCCCTATCACCACTCTTATTTAACATTGTGCTGGAAGCTTTAGTCAGAATGAAGTTTTAACCAGAACATGGCCTAAAATGTCCAAGTGTGAGAAGCAGATGGATATTATCCCAAGGGTGTGCATTTAGAAGTAACTCAACTGTGGTTTAAATTTCTTATTTTGTGGGAACCCAATAATTGTTAATTTAAGACTACACTATTTGATATTTACATACTCTCTTTGCTCTTTTGCATATCTTAGTATGGCAGACATAGTTCTGCCTTAGTGGATGTGTATTATCAAAATTTTTGTCCTATCTCCAACTCTCATTTGCATATATTACCTATTCATGTAGGTTTTTAATCTGCACAAGTCAGTAATCCATGTACTATTTTATACATGCACACTTACCTTTCTCAACAGTATTTTAAATTCTGTACATTTGCTAAATTAATTATAATATCAATAGAATTAATGTGCCTCATAGGGATGAGTTATGTTCTGGATTAAATAATGATGTTTCTGGAGTAGATTATATATATATACATATACATATATATAATAGATTTTGACCTTGCACATGATCATTAACCCTAATCTAAGAATTAGTTCTTATACATGGCACTACCTTATACCTGCCCTTATAAAGATATCACTGAAGATACGGATGCTACAGAAACGTGTGGTGAAGAAATTATAAGTTGCCCAATTGTAAATATATGTCTGGAGTCTTAAAAGCATGTCTTAAACAAAACAATAGCTTGTGTGATACAAGGACTTCAGGTTAAAAAATCCAAGACTGGAAGTGGGAACCATACAAGAGCTTAAATTCTGAGCACCTGGTTTAGAAGAGCATGGGTAACAGGGAAAGACCCAAACCCTTTTGATGAGGCCCCAAAACCAGGATTAAGTCTCTGGTTAATTTCCCTCTAACCATTGATCAAAGTTATGAATAGTTTATTAGATGGAGTGCATTGAAAAGTGGATTAATGCAAATACAACTAGGTTAAAATATACTTTATAATTTTTCCCTTTTAGCTCATTTTAAGTTTGCGCCCATCTTTAAATTATTTTCTGCTTTGTTTGGAGTGATGCTTTTTTCCACTTTGTTATTGTTAGTGATTTTTTTGGTATATTGCACTGATAGTTTCTTAGGGTTATGTCAAGGGAAGTTATAGAGAAATTAGCAACTAATAATAATTAGTACAATAATGAAGAACATGTTCATATATGATTGTGATGAAAATTGCACAATCATTTAAAAATTTTTTAAAATTTTAAAAATTTAAAAATTAAAAAAAAATTAAACTGTTGAAAATTTTCAAATAGAGCAACATATTTTAATTACCATAAAAATTAGTGAGTGTAATTTTTGAGATCAGAAGGGAAAAACTTTCAAGATTTTACTTTAATCAATCCTGTATAATTGATTTATTAGAATTTTTACTTTAAATTGTTAATTTCTATATGCTTTGAAGGATGTTCGTTAATGAATGCTGTCATTATATGGCAAACAAACAGGACAGAGAACTACGAGAGTGCTCTACCATTGGAGGGCAGTTGTTCTGGAAACGTTCAGATAAGACCAAGTCTTGAATGATGAATGGAACTTACTTATGAAAGAGTGAGGAGTCAGAGTGTGTCCATGAGCACTGTATGGAGACAAGGAGGTGGGAGGAAAATGTAATAGGATGGGCAAACTGTGAGGCATGAGACAGCATGGTGTGTGGAATTAGCCTATTTTAATGACTAGCGCAGGAAAAGAGGAGAAAAGCAGTCATTTTTTTTTCACATGAACACATATTCATCAGTTTAACATCTTTATCTCCCCAACACTATTACACATTCCCTTGTGTGGGTATGGGTGATGGTGATTTACCTGGATTTGAGAGGAGAAATTAGATATGCACAGCTATAGTCTTTCTGGATTGGAAGTCAGTTAATCTGCAGGGGATATATATTTTCCATGTCTTATATTAACTGAGGTAAATCTTGATTCCAAATTAAGGAAGGGCTTGCATATTGGTGAAATGGAATTCTAGTAATTTGATTAGGGGTTATTGTAATGTATGTTGGATGATAAAGCTTCAGAAATAATTGGGAAGGAGAATTTGGTGGAGAAAAATATATGCTATAGAGGGTTTTGGTATGGCAACGTACCTTAATTTAGATTTTGAATTGGATCACAGTCTTACTACTCAACCGCTTAAGTGCTCAGCAGCCAAATCAGACCTGAATGTCCCTTCAAACCTGGATTCCTTGTGCTGTGAAGTTTTCCTCATTATGGGCTCACTAATGTTATGCTGATACACTTTGAAGTCTGCTCCTGGGTTTGCGGGTCAGTTTAAAACGAGGGCTCACCTGGATTTGAAAACGTTTGGTTCCCTTAGATCATATACTGAGGTCAATGGCTGCCATCACTGTGGAGTCAACTCTGACTCATGGTGATCAGATAGGTAAAGTTCCCCAGATCTGTGTCATCTTCACAGTCACAGGCATGCTCAAGTTTTAGATAATATGGCAGTTCTCTCCCCAACGCTTGTTGACGTTTTGCTTCCCCAAACACGAAGTCCTCTTCTAGGGATTAATCCCTTCTGGTGAAATGGTCTCACGCAAACCTTCTGGTTATGTTATGATCCATAAGATCTTCTGTGGTGAGTTGTCAGAAGTACATCTCCTTTTCTTCCCTGTCTGTCTGTCTGGAAGCTCCTCTAAAACCAAACCCACACGGGAGAACTTGTGAGCATTTGAAATTCTAGTAACTTAATTTCCAGCATCTGAGGAATATGCAAGCCATATGCAGTATGATAAACTGACAGGTTTTAGAGATTATTTATAGGGTAGTTAATAGTTATAGGTACAGGTTCTTGAAAGACTATGGTGGTCTAAGTACTGTTTTCTGGAACTTAATGTCCCAGTGAGTTACCTTAGTTGCAAAAGTCAGGATTTCCTGAGTTTAATTTGTTACATGATAATTTATCTTTGTCCCCTACTCCTGACTACCTGCACTGAGACCTGCTATTGTTTCTGAGCCTGCAATGTTTGAATTGGCTCTTGTTTACCCTTCTGAACCTACATCAATCAGGCTGTCAGGTTGGACATCTACATTTACATAACTAATGGCAATCCTGCTTGGTGTCATTTCAGTTTGTGCTGTGACTAGAGATCTTATTTACACACGGATGGCCTTGCAAATTCCATTTCTGTTCATTTTATCTGTAGGTCCTTCAAGTTCAAACTGCAAGATTCCTGTGTGTTCAGAGAAATGCTGTCAATACACTTAGCCATCCCAGTCTCTGTTGATTTTCCTTTTGCTTTTATTCATCACCTCAGCTCTTCATTTATTATCTTATTGATTTAACAGTTTTCACTGTGATATTTTAGTATCTTCTGCCACAATTTATTTTGTTCACTATAGAAACCTTGAAATCCCATGGTGCTTATGTCAGAATACAGTGCTGTGTTCTCCAAGGGGTGCTTGTGTTCATAAAGTGTCACAAATTGTCACTTTGGGTAGGACTGATTAAAAATTCAAGATAAGAGGCTAAATAAATATAATTTGCTGTATTTTGAGGTGAGTTAACTAGATTGACTAGTCTTTTTTGGCTAGATTTACAATATTATTTTTATGATTTCCAGTTGTTTTTCAATAATGCTAAGAATAGCCTTTCTTGCACTTGTTCGGACGAGTTATTGAGCTAGATTCAAGTTTCCTCCATAAATGTGTGCTTTAAATAGGACAAAGACAAAATAAATATAGTCATCTAGATGAGGGTCTCCATGCAGTTCAGAAGTCAATGGATTCTGCCAATGTAAGCTATGGTTTTCATTATATACAATAGAGAACAAAGGAAATCATCAGAAAATCATGATAGTTTTAGGTCAATGCATCACTGTCAATGATGAGACTCCAAAGAGAGCAAAAGACCATGATTGGTGTGGTGGTTAGACTTTAAATCAACCTGATGCACTTGTATGAAGGCAGGGGAGGAATCCAACTTATCAAACAGGTCACAGTGTGGTGATATCTTCTTGGAGGTGTAGGATTTCTATTAGACATACTGTGAAGAACTTTCTTCTCTGTGGCCCCTTTCCTTCCTGCTTGACAGGTTCCTCTGTCTCACAGCTAGTGCAGCAGTCCAGATGGCCTACTGAGAGCCAGCATGCCCGTTCCATCCCACATAAATGTTGCATCCACCTGACTCTGCACCCAGAAGCCTGAGGTCTCCCAATGCTGACATTGTTTTCCTTCTTCATCTGCCAGCAGATTTGTGAATCTTCATGAGATTCATGAGCTTGAGTTGCACTGAGCTCAGCTGCATTCTTGATATGAATATATTTCTTTACATAAATCTATTTTGAATGTATATATATGATATGTGTGTAGATAGGACACACACATGAGTGGCGGTTTTGATTCTCAAGAAAGCTTAGTTTAACCCTAACACTTAATTGGGATAGTATTTAATTGCAGGATTAAGAAGATTATAGGGTTTCTGCTGGAGTTTTAAATACAAACCTACCCTGTATCATAGTCAACAGGATTCAAACTTTTCACATAAATTAGAAAACATGCATTCATTGGCTGCTTTCAGTAAATGTCCTGGTAAATTCCCTAATTCTTTTTGAGCTTCCTGTATATAAACTGGTTAACTTAGTTTAAATCTCCCTCTGCCTATAAACAATCAAATGCTCATTGGGCTTGTCCCAAAATTGTCTAAACATCACCACATTGCTGGGGTAATGGCCATCAAGCACAAGAGAGATATAATGAGGAGCCCAAATGGTGCCTGAATTTTTGTCAAGACTCAACAAGGAATTAGGGTTACTACTGTCAACCACAAATTTCCCCACAACAAACTCTTTGGAATTTAAATTTGAATGTACTACCAAGTAAAACAGTAATCTTTGATTTAATCATGCTTCTTGATAACCCCTTGTGTTGCCCAATAGAATTGCACGCGATAGGCTATTCTTAGCCAGATTTTTCAGAAGCAGATTAGCAACCTTTCTTCTCAGGAGACTATTTGTGTCATTCAGGTTGCCATGATTCTAAATTGGCTTTATGGCAACTGGCATAAGAAATTCGCTGGTCTTTATTTACAATCAAGTATTCCATTGTTTTCTTCGACTGGCATTTTTATGTGTTTGCCAACTAATACAGTGTCTGTTAAGTCTCAATTTCTTTTTCTGTAAACTATGAATAGCGCCCACTTACATAGCTAGGGAGAATGTATTAAATGTTGTTTCAAAGAGTTGGTGAAGAATATGGGCTGTTGGAATTTAAAAAAAAGAACTAGAGCAAAGGGGTAAAGAGGAGCTTATACCAAGGGCTCAAGTAGAAAGTGTTTGTAAATGAACATGGGAACATGGGTACAGCTGTGCTTGATACAGATGATGTGTTTAATGTTATAAGAGTTGTAAGAGCCCCCAATAATATCTAAAAAAAAACTAAATAAATTTCAGAAGGAGTCAAAATGGTGTTGAGTTAGAATTACCAGTTCAGCACTCCTGTTAAATAAGACAAGAGGTAAGAAGGCCAATAGTGGGAGGCTGGATGCTAAAAATAGATTCAATATAGGAGGGTCTGATTTATCCACCCTTTTGATTTTCACCCATGAAGGGATTCAAGAACTCGCTGAGTTGCTCTTTGTTTGTTAGGTCTGCATGTGGTTCCACTAACCCCTCCCCAGATCCAGCAGGACAATGCCACACCCTCCTTTACCCTAAATACACAAGAAGCCATTTTACCAGGCTGCTGTATAAAAGTGGTCATAATCCCAGGCTTACAGAGAACCTCTAAGAGCTACTCACAGGACCTCACATGACAGTTCCCTAGTTGCTATCCACCTGCACCTGCAGTTTAAGGCATTTCAACTCCCCATCTCCAGCCAGGAACAGTGTGAACACACCTAGCATCCCCTTTCCAACTTTCTCCAGCTCCATGCCTGCCAGCATAGGTAATATAGATAATTAGATAATAATTTGCATAAATTAAAAGGTCGCTGGGATATTTACCTATGACATAAAACAATTCCCCAGAGCACAGCCAGATAAAGCCTGGAGTGACACAGGAGTGCAGCCAGGGACAAGTACAGATCCAGCTGGCCCCAAACGCACCCCACTAAACTGGCCTCCTTCCCTGAGGGTACAGCATGGAATAACCCCTAAATCAGGGCACCCTCACAAGACTATTATAAAGAGGATAACAAAAAAATAAAAATGCCTTCAAGTCCAGGTTGTGGTCCTTTTTGTAGCTTTGAATTTAAGTTGCCATAACTCTGTGCATTAGCACAACATTAACATAACAAAGTAGGCAGAACACTAATCTTTAGAGCACACCCTAGGATTTTAATATAAATAAAACAGGAAAAGTCTTCAGGTGCTTATAGTCACAGACCAAGGCCAAAACTTGTTGTACCAGTTTTGGTAGAACTCTGGGGCTCCACAGAGTGTCTTTGAAAGGCAGCAAATTATGGCCTCACACTCCAGACAAAGTCCATGCCAAACTACAGCCTTACCCAGTTGCATACCAGCCAGCCAGTGGTATATCTAAAGTTGCTTGCCTCAGCCCAGACTCTGAGGTCCCCCACTGCCACTGGCCACTGAATCATTGAGGTATACTGCCTATATAGCAGTGTGACCTACCACCATTTTAGGCCACAGGTAGGCCTCAAAAACACTGTTACCAGTAGCACAGAGAAAGAGCTCAGGCTTTCGCAGAAACATGGCACCCTGCTCTTTCAAAATGACACCCAAACAGCAACATACCTAAAAAATTTCAACAAGAAAATTAGAAATACAAAATGTAAAAGTGGAGAAAGTTGTATACCTAACAATATACATGGAAGAATCAGATGTGGATTTGCCACAAAAAGAAATCTGCAGAATGTTGCTTTTAAGAATATAGGATATGAGGGTAGCAACATAGAATAAGATGCAATGATAGAGGAGATGAAGTCCATGATTGAGAGGATGAAGTCCACACACCAAGCACACAGTCAAGTAGGATCATTCAAGAGTTAGAAGGAAACCTGAGACGATGAGAGATTATATGAATAGAAACAGCACTTGAATAGTCTAACAGAACTCAACAAAATGAAGAAGTCAACAGCTAAATTAGTGAGGGAATTTCTTAAAGCAAACTTCCTCACCTTAATGAATCAGACACTCACACAAGAAGCAGAGAGGACACCATTTAAACTAAACCCCTGGAACAAACCACCAAGACACATACTGATCTAATTATCCTACTTTAAGAAAAAAGGAAATTTTAAGAGTGGAAAGAATAAAAACAGACATTCACATACAATGGTGCTCGGGTGAGAATATGATGAGTCCTAGCATCAGAGAGCATGAGGAGGAAAGGGGTGGGTAACATCTTCTGAAAGATGGAAGAAAAAACTGCAGCCTGAGAATCCTCTACCCTACCAAACTATATGTTGTTAGACTTCGAGGTAAGAAAGAAGCCTTCATGGAACCCTCCGCAAGACATCCAACCCTGAGGAAAATCCTTGATGACTCACTATGGTCAGAAGACCAACATCCACCAAGCAGAAACAGGAGACCACCATCTAGTCAATGTGCTGAAAACACAGAGGAAAGATATAGGAAGTAATGCTATTGATAAAGGTTTAACCATATGTGTGGTAGTTAAATAATTTGTTGTCAATTTGAGAATTACAAGTATAGGGGTGCCTTTAACCTGTCAATCAGGTTGCAGCTTGAGGACCTCATTTGGAGAAGATAAATACCTTGCTGGAGGCAGGGCACATGCTCAGTCCCTGGGAGATATTGCAGCTGACAATATACATGGAGCTATGCTAGTGGCCTGATGTGAAGGAGTCACATAGAGACCGCTGCCAGCTTTGAGATGCTTATACCATTCCACCCACTGGCCTGTGATCTTCCTACATGCAGCATCATTTTTTGGTGCTACATGAGTCTGATGAGGAATTTATAGGTTGGTGTCAGACTTGATCAGGTTTATGGATTTGATCTAGACTGCGCTGGTATATTTTCTCAATATTCAATTGCTCTTGTATATAAATTCTTTTATCATACATATGTGAGTATCTATGAAATTGTTTCTCTAGTCTTTCCAGAATAGCACAATGTATAAATGCATAAATTCATAAAAATATAGAGGCTTTGACCTAAGTATATATATTTATATGGCAATATACTGAGGTAGTGATTGGGCTTTGGGTCTTGGCTTAAGTCGTGTCTCAATCCTAGAACACTTTTTTCTAACAACCTGACATTCTGTGATGTTCACCCTCTAACCACAATCGCTGAGGACAAAATGGGTGCATTTACAAATGTGGTGAAAAAAGTGGATGATACTTGGCTGTCAAAAGATATAGAGTCTGGGTCTTAGAGACTTGAAGTTACATGAGTTTCCATCTAGCAGAGAAGCAACAGTCCCACATGAGAAAAAGCACACCAGCATGTGCAATCATGAAGTGTCGACTGAATCTGGTAACAGCCATCAGAAGACCCCAAGCAAATAAACACAAAAAGCATATTGTTGAGAACAATGGACATCGGAGGAGAAACCACAAAGCCATCTGTAGACAATGGGACATCCCCTTACAGAAGGGTCACAAGAAGGGATGAGTCAACCAAAGCACAGTATAAACGCCAATGTAACGCTCAATTTTTCTCTGGTTCCTCACCCTCCACTATCATGACCCTAGTTCTGTCTGCCTTTCACTTCTGACTAGACCAGAGCATGTACACAGGTACAGATAAGTGATAAAAGCTCATGACACATGGAATCCAAGATCAGGAATGGGGATAGTGATACCAGGAGGGTGTGGTGGAAAGTGGGGTGGGAGGGGCAAAAGTGGGAACTGGTGGCAATGATTGACACATAACCATACTCACCCTCCCATCATGGGAACAGAACAACAGAAGCAGTGGGTAAAGAGAGCAGAGGTCTGTATTAGATAGGAAAAGAATAATAATAATGTATAATTTTTCAAGGGGTCATGAGGGTAGGAGGGGGGAGGGAGGGAAAAGAGCTGGTACTAAGGTCTCAAATAGAAAGTAAATATTTAGAAAATATTGATTACAACATATGTACAAATACGCTTGATACAATTGATGTATGGATGGTTACAATAGCTGTAAAAGCCCCACTAAAATTTACTTTTGACAAAAAAGAGAAAGCAATGAATTTCGAAAATACTCACATATTTTCATCAACTTTTTGAAGCCTCTTCATATTGACCCTTTGGAAATGACTCAGACATGAATGGTAGAGAAAAACTCTTCTATCATTATTAGCTTACAGTCTTACTTTCTTTCCCCAAATTAGTAACATTTTTGAAGTTCAGGGATAGCTGTCCATTTTGCCCTCACTCTGGACTGTGTCTTTTCTGGTTTCCTTTCTATTCTTATAGTTTGTTTGGTCCTGCCCCAGGCGTCTGAGCTTCACTTCTTTCACTTAGTCACAGTTTTTCTGTTGGTAGTAGCAACATTGCAGAACTCCCCGCTGTTTAGAAAATGTGAGCAGCAGGTTTTTACCAAGGGCATTGAAAGGTGAAAATGACTTCCAGTCCCACTGGTGGTGCCAAGCTCAGGCTTTCTCTATGGGGATTTCCCTATACTATCTTTTTCATTTCCACTTCAGAGAAAAGGGTTTATTACTATTCTCAATGAATCCTAGTGGCACAATGGCTACAAATTGAACTGCTAACAAGGTCAGTGGTTCAATCTCACAAGTCAATTGTTGGAGAAAGATGAGGCTGTCCATTCCCGTAAAGATTTAGTCTTATAAAAACAATGGGACAGTTATGGTTAAGGGATAATTTCACTGTTGGCAGAAATTGAAATTGAAATTACTCTGTCCTGTAGGGACAATGTAGGTTGGCATTGCATTGATAGCAGTGTTTTTTTAAAAAATGATAATACTGATGATGAACTGAAGATCAATCAGTAAAGGTTGTACCCAACATCCTTACATAGAAACCAATCATGATTTCTTAGGAGAGTACACCAGAAATCACACTAAAGTAAGAGGTGGGATAGACTTTCCAGATTGATGGGGATAATATAGGCTGAACTTTTCAAAATCCTGGGCAGCGTTGCTTGCTCCCATTGCTGGTGTGTTATGCCCCCTTATTGGTTAATCCTGCTGTGGGAGACTCAGACCACACTGTGTGTTCCCAGTACTGTCCTCTGTCTGGTGCACTGTAGTGAAGGTGCCTTATGTCTTAGGAGCTGATGTTGACTCTCCAGGCCTCTCCATACCTTGGACTCTCAGTGCAAAAATGTCATCCTTAGGGCTGGGTGTGCCGATATTGAGTTAAGCTCTCAGTTTCCGCTTTTCCTTCTTGATTTTCTTTGGTGTGAGCATGGAAGCTGTCCCCTTTCCCAAATTGTGGAGTTAGTGTTAACCTCTGTAGCTCGTGCTTCTAGGGAATATCACAAAATATCACAAAAGTAAAAATATGCAACTGTGATGCAAACAGCAGCTTGATGAGCTTGGAACATCAAGTTGCCCAATTTCATTGAGACTTACTTTCTAGACCTACACAATTGGAAAATTGATTATCATCTCTAAGTTGTTTTAATTCTCTTGTATTTCTTGATGCTCTTTTAAAACACTAGATTATGGTGCCACCAGAAAAGCTTTAGAACAGTTGTGGAACCCATTCTCTGTTGGAATAAATTGAAATGAATGTAATTTAGCCTGCTTTCCAGAGCGATTGTAAAATATGTTGTGCCAGATTCCTGGGACATCTGAACTGCTGCCTGCCAGTAAGTAGGCCTTCCTCCAGAATTGCTAAGTGGTACCTTTGTGACCTGAGTGTGTTAATCCTGAGGTGGACACATTGGGAAATATATTAGTTCATTGATACCTCTGGACCAAGACCAGATTTGCTTGTTGGAAGTAGACATGGGAAATGAGTTTATTCTTTTTTATATAACAAGTATATAAATCACCATGTTCCACATAAATTTTGGAGGCATGAGAATGGAATTTTGTCCCAGAAGAAAAGCATATGCTAAGGAAGAGTTATAAATATATAATTGGATAATCTGATGTACATCAGACCAATCTTATGACAGTAGATAAGAAGTGTGACTTTGTGGGAATAAATCAAAATAACTTGACACTTAGGTTTTGTATAAGTAGTATTTTATAAAAGTAATATTTTTCATTACCAGGAGATTTTCCTATAATTTCTCTCTAGACTCAGTAAGACAAGATATTGATAGAGAGTAACAGAACCTGTGACATATTTATTTTAAGCTAAAAGAACAGGGCAGTCACATAAGAAATGTCACAGGAAAAATCTTGATGGTTCAAACTGAGTGTTTATGCTACACATACTGTTTTCATTAGATGCCAAGGGAATTCTATGTAAATGGAACAAAATTATCTTGCTTTACCCTCACCCCATCTTCACAGTCTTTTTTGTTTGGACCCATTGTTGGGGCTGCTGTGTCAGTTGATCTCATTGAAGTTCTTCCATTTTACCTTTTTTCTCCTGCTGAATGCCTATTTACCAAGCATGGCATTCTTTTACAGAGACTGGTCTCTTCGGATAACATGCCTAAAGTATGTGATAGGAGTTTTCATCATCCTTTATTCTAAGAATTCTAGCTGTACTTCTTTGAAGACAGATTTTTTTTTTATGTTCTTCTACCAGTCCTTGGTATACTAAAATGTTCTTTGCCAACATGATGATTCAAAGGCATCCATTTTTCTTTGGTCTTCTTTATTCATTTTCCTGCATTCTCATGTATATGAGGCAATTTAAAATACCATAGCTTGGATGAGGGGCACCAGGTGACATATTTGCATTAATGAGAAATTTTGCAGGTGCATTAATGAGAAATTTTGCAGCAGACTTGCACAATACAATAAGTCATTTGATTGATTTACAGCTCTTCCTATGAGTGTTGATTATAGACTCAATTAAAATAGATCCATGAAAACTTCCATCTTTCCTCTACTTATCATATTGTCACTTTTGGAATAGTTGTGTGGATTTTATTTTCTTTATGATGAGGTATAATCTATATTGTAGCAATCCAGGTTGTCTTCATTTCCAGTAAGCAATATGTGTCATTGCAAATTGCTTAATAAGACTTCTCCAGTTCTGATGCCATGTTATCCTTCCTATTGTTTAGCTTCTTGGATTATTTCCTCAGCGTACAGATAAAGTAGATTGACAGATATCAATCCTGATTTTAAAATATACGGTATACTTTTGTTTTGTTTATGTAACTGCTTCTAGGTCAATATACCAGAAGAGGTTCTGCATGAACACAATTTGGTGTTCTTATATCACTATTCTTTTTAAATTATTTTACTGTGGACTAATACAACTCTTATTTCAATCCATACATTCATCCATTGTGTCAAACATATTTGTACATTTGTTGCCATCATTTTCTACCTACTTGAGCGCTCGGTAACAGCTCCTCATTTTATCTACTCCCTACCCACCCTCCCTTTCTCCCTCATGAACCCTTGATGATTTTTAAATTATTGTTATTTTGCCATGTCTTACACTGTCTGATGTATCCCTTCACACATTTTTCTGTTGTCCGTCTCCCAGGGAGGGGGTTATATGTAGATCCTTGTGTTTGGTTCCCCCTTTCCCCCAACATCTCCCTGCCTTTCTGGTATCACTATTCTCATTGTTGGTTCTGAGGGGTTTATCTGTCTGGAATCCCTGTGTTTCCAGCTCTTATCTGTATCAGCATGTCATTATTCTTTTCAATGCTAGCCATACATTGTTATGAGCCAGACATTCAAATGTCTTTGTGTTCTCTATAAAACATAGTTTGATAGTTAAAGTTTACTGTGTCAAACTGGCCAATAAACTCTTGTGGGATTAATGGTAGGGGAGAGAGATAAATGGCTCTGTGGACCTCACCTTTCCAGTTCTCTGATCTCTTGTTCTCTGATGGTTGGACCTGTATGCGGCTTCCTTAGCTAGCTCTCTGCCACAGCTGACAAGGTTTCTTCCTATAAGACATCCGTGAGGAGAAGCCACATGGACCAATCCTGATGCAGGCTTGGGTGCTGGAGAAGCTACGTGGAGACCCCTGCCACCATGCATGCTGGCCAATTTGGCTTTGTTCATGCACTTGGCAACATTGCATTTGTTTTGCAAGCTTGAGAAGGTCTTTTAGATTGGTGTTGGACATACAGCTAATGTTGAACTATGGGTTTAGACTGGACTGGGTTGGGATGCTTTCTTAATGCACACGTACCTTGTATATAAAACTCTTTCTTCCATACATAAGAGTTTCTGTGGATTTGTTTCTCTAGTCTACGCAGACTAACATAAATCTGTATTTTTCATTTAAAAAATCTCCTTTAGCCATCTGATATCAGCAATGATATCCCTTATTGCATATTCTTTTCCGAATCTGGTTTGAATATATGGCAGTTCATGTTGATGTACAACTGCAAACATTTTTGAATTATCTTCAGATGATTTACTTGGGTGTGATATCAATGGCTCTGCATTCTCTTTGATCACCTTTCTTTGGAAAGGAAGTACGTATGGATCTATTTCTGTGGATTGACCAGTGAACTGTTTTCCAAAATCCTTGGCCTAGACACTTAAAAGCTTTCAGAGCTTCATCAATTTCTTGAAACTGTTTTATTAGTGTGACATACATTTCTAGAACCTTGTTTCTTACTCCTGCAGCTTGTGTCTCATTCCATGCAGCCTGGACTTCACCTTTAATACCAACAGTCCTTGATCCTATGCTACCTCTTGAAATGGCCTTGTTCTAACTTAGTATTTTGAATTTCTTTTTGTCTCTTTCCATAGATACAATCAGTTTGATTCTTGTGTATTCAAAGCATTCCAAGTTTTCTGTCAAAATTCATTGAACTGAACTCCGTGATAATCCAGATAAATTCACTCTCCCTTCAAAGGTCAGTTTTCCTTTTTCAAACACAAGCAAATGCCTTTTGCAGATACTTTCATCTGTTTGGGAAGTTGATGAACATCCAGAATGAGGTTTGTCATCAACCAACATTTCACCTTTTTTGAAATGGAAAAACCACTTGTCCATTTGATTTTTCTCCATAGGGGTGTCCGTATAAGTTGTTTTCAACATTGCAACAGTTGCTGTGAAGTTATTCCCAGGCAGGAAACAAAATTTCATAGTCACACTCTGTTCTCTTAAATTGGTCATTGTAAGAAACAAGATTCTAGTGAAACTGCTTTTACATAAAAAAAAAAAATCACTGTGATCAGAGAGAACCTTCCCAAGCAATGCCACTGGATGCACTAACTCAGAGTGAGTCACTGGATGCTTGAGTAGCTCCCCCTATCATAGTATTTTTTTCCCATTTTGTTTTGGTACCCCTTCATATAGTAGAAGATCCTCTAATAATTATGGAACATGATTTGAAGTTAAACGTCTCAGCCTTTTTTCTTTCTTTTTTTTTAGAATACCATAGAAATAAATCTTTGCTTAATAGATTCAGTGAGATTTACTGGTTTCCAAGTACAATGACTAAACAACTCCAAATTACCACATCAATTACTTTCCACTGATATTTTACTAGTTTCCGTGAGATTCAACAAAAGTGAAGAAAATAGGTGTATAGCAGGTATCCATACAGAGTCAAAGTGATTTTCCAAAAAAAGGAAATGTAATCATCACTCTGTTCAGTTACCTTATTTCAATGTTTCAGAATGAAAGCAGTCACAATTTTTAAATAAAACAAGCCATTTACCTGTTTGGAGAACTAAATTCAAAACTGAGAGTGAAGCAGAGAACTAACATCAAATTAAATAAACAAAAATACCAACAGAGAGATTAATAGTAGAAAAGCTACAAGAGAATCTCAAATTCCAATTTATCCCAGGCGGTTCTACAATTCTGCAGGGTCATTCTGTACAAATTCAAATTATTTTTTATCTATAAGTACAAGGAGCTTTAAGAATCTAATTAAAGTCAAGTCTCTCTATTCTGATTTCTCTGATAATTTTATATAAAGAGTGGGAAGTAAAATTGCTGTCAAATAAAGCTCTTCTTATACTATCTCAAGTAATAATGACTAATTCTGTGTAAATACTTAATATTTTCCAGAAACACTGCTAAATAGTCTTTTTATATGTGCTATCTCAGATAGTTCTTTTATGACTCTATAATGTACTCTTGGTATTTCATATTTCAAAACAGATTACTTAACTAATCAAGTTCACAAAGGTTTTACTTAAAATATATTTACCTCAAAACAAACTTTGGCTGTTTTTTTCTGATGCTTATTAAACACCATATATGTATCATAGCTATGCATGCAGACGCATGTCTCTGTGTGCACATGTGTTTACATGTGTGGTGTTTGTGTGTGTAAACATGTGCGGGTTGAGAAGGTGTTTATTTAGATCAACTTAGATGAAGGTAATTTTCTTCTGCATATTTCCAGTACCTTCATTTCAGATGTGATATAACTCAAAATGAGGAGAATTAGCTGCAAATGCCCATTAATAATCAGAATGTGGAACATCCAAAGCATGAGCTTGAGAAAATGGCAGTCATAAAAAATTAATCAAATGCATAAAAATCAATCATAGGCATTGGCAACCTGAAATGTTTAACATAATTGTCTATTTGAATCAGCTTAGGTCTACTATGTTAAGAAAGGTAGTTTGAAAAGGAATGGTGTTATTAAAAAGAAAATATCAAGATCTACCCCATGTATAACACTGTCCATGATAGAATAACATGCATATTCTTAAAAGGAAAACCAGTTGCACTAGTAATTACTGATGATTAGAATGCAAAAGTGGGAAACAAAGAAAAAAAAAGACCAGCAGTTGGATAATATGGTCTTCTGATAGAAAAGTTGGATAATATGGTCTTCAGCAAGAAATTACATCATAGAATTTCTAAAAATCAAGAACTTAATCATTGAGAATATGATACCTTTACAATATCAGCTCAACTATACTAATTCTGTGTACAATAATGAGAAACTAAATTTTGAAAAATGTTATAATAGCACCTCCATTAAAATTACTCCAGCCCCTTTCATTAAACTTCTAAACAACCATATTAGCAAATTCTAAAGTTAAAGATGTTATTGTACTTATAACATGGTGAAATAAAAATCACTTTATTTTTATAGAGCATATAAAAATCCTTTGTACAAATAAAATATCTATGTTAATGTATAAACTTGGCCAGAAAGAAAAATAAGTAATGTTGAATGGTAGATATTCTGTTAATGATTATTTATATATAGATTGCCCTCAGTATAAATGAGAAATTACAAACTTACATGTCTCTCTCAAATTAAATAAAAAGTACATTCACATAATGGGCAAATACGAGCCAGAGCAAATGGCAGAAAACCATGTTCAAGACCAAACATAAAATCTTAAAACTTACTGCCATCAAGTTGAGTCAAATTATAGCAACTTTACAGTACAGTGTAGAACTTCTGTGGATTTTTGAGACCATACCTCTTTACTGGAGTAGAAAGTTTCACTTTTTCCCCAGAAAGTCATCTAGCAGTCCACGCTGCTACCAGGGTTTCTTGTCATATTAAGAGCAGTTTTTAATTGTAACAATCTGAAGTGAAGGTGTAGCAATATGAAAGATCAATGACTCCTGTTTCTTCTGCCTTGATGACCCAATTAGACCTAACTTAAGCTCATGAGAACCTAAGTCAGAGAACCATTGATTGAAAATATCCTATTGACTCTAGGCTGAAATAATTGAAGTTGCTAGGGAGTACTGTCAATACTGGAGTAAATCATAAGATAAATGTACTTTTATGACTAAGACGGGAAAGTTGGCATGACAAACTTAAAGAAGCTGTATCATGATGGACTGATTAACAGAAGACAAACACTGATTTAGCAAAATGATGGGAATAATGATATATTTCATAGAATTATTTGAAATGGTTATTATGGGTTCTTGTAGCTCAAGTTTCTTGATGGAAGTATGGTAGAAATCAGTGGGTTGCAGAGTTAAAGGTGCTATGTCATATCATACAAAATGATAATGTAATCCCATTTTAATTTTATACTTTAAACTTTCAAGGTCCTTAACACTTAATTGCATGAATTCCTTCAATATATAAGCCAAAGTGTATTGAATTTTTCATAGGTCATTTTGCACAAAGGCACTGTAATTAATGAATTTATTGTACTTTAAAAACAAGAGAGCAGCATTTTGTTTGTAGTTAAAAGAAATATGAACAATAATATATTTAGATGTAATCTTCATAGAACTAACAAAAGCATTAATGGAAAGTAGTTGATCTAGTAATTGGGATATGGATTAAAAGATAGTTTTGATTCAAAGTTGAGATACAAACTTTCTTAAGTATATAATTTCTATAAAGTGTAGTAGCATTATAAAACAGGCAATCAAAACTGCATGCTTTGAAACACAAGTATGTGAAACCAGGATAGCTATCTTAAGCATTAGATAAGTCACAATTTTAAATAGGTAGTTAAAAAAAACACATTTAAAAATCTGTAGTTTTATAAATCTGCACACATGGTGGTGGGACCATGAAATTCAGTTTGGGGTTTTCACTGTCATCTGCACGCATCTGTAAACCAAGTGTTCAGGAACAAATACCAAGAAAAAGGCAAGCTTTTGTTCTCAAGTCATTCACTCTTCTATAAGTTAGAAGAGGTGGTATGCCTACCTAAAGCTTATGAGCCATGTAGTAAGTAGCACACCCTTATTTGTTCATCTTCAAAACCACTCCAACAGTGTCAGTTTCCCATGATGTGGAGAAAATAATGCCATATAACATTAGTCTGTGGTCAACCCAATTAATAGATACTCCTATAAGAGTGATTCCTGATCCTCGTTGGAAGCACAAAACAAGTGGGCCAAGTGGTAACCTGGAGTCTGCAACTATGTTTGATTCATGGGTAAACCAGAGAGAGCACCATGTGGATGGGAAAACGTTCACCATTAACACTATAGAGCACCAATGGGAGAGTAAGGTCAGGATCATGTAACTAATTAAACTCTTTTGACCTAGTTTGTATTCAGCCCTTGATGACCCAGGTCATCTACTATAGACAACTAGTCCTTTAGATTCTGTCCTTTTGAGGTACTCAGTATCTCTCATAAATCACAAAAGAAGGATTCTATTTGAAATTCCCACTAAGTTTACTAGAATTTATTTTAAATATACTGGTAGCAGATTAAAGAAACTGAAAAATTCCCATGTCCCTAAGAATTACTATATTTGATATATAAATTTAAGATGAGGATTTATAGATTCATTATTTGTGCTTTTGTGCCATTGTTTTCTGATATTATGTTCTTATTGCTATCATTTATGTTGGATTGGAGGAGATTAAAAATTGAAGAGGTCAAAAATTAATACTTCTTCAGTATTCCCAATATAGAAAGAATTTGTCATGTGTAAATATTGTTTCACAGAATTCATATTTTAAAATAGAAATGAAAACTAGATTCTTTTAATTTATGTCTCAAAGTTACATTTCAATGTTCATTTCTTTGTCAATGCTTTCCCAAATATATTTTTTGATTTTGCTAATTATCTTAGTCTGAATTTTCTTCTTTTCTCCCCCCCCAAATTATGGAATTTCTTAAAGGGAAGTTAACAACTTGCCACTGGCCAGGGTCAGAATAGAGTAAGGATATGATCATTGGTCTAAGTCCAGTCTTCAGCTTCTTAGCTGTCTTGTTCCATGGTCTTTGTTTCTATAGGCCAGGAAGCTAGCTCACCTGTTGTTCTGTCTCACAGTCTTACAGTCTGGGGCCAGATGAGGAGACAATGCCTCATTGTCTCAGTCCTTCTTCTCTGAGTCTCTGTGTCACAGTCTTGTGCCTCTGGTCTCAGTGGCCTCTGCCATGTGAGACAAAGATTTTGGATCAGACAAAGATTTTGGATATGCTTTTCTCAAGAGTACTGTGATTTCTTTTGATTCCAGATGGCTCTTCTTGATGGAGAAAGAGCCTGGACTTTCTTGGGTAGTAAAACCAGTTGAATAAATATGATTCAGAGAGAAATTTACTTGAAGGAAATGACTTACACAATTGTGAGAGTTGAACAGTTCTGAATCTGTGGCATAGATGGCAGTATTAAGACCAACATTTGATTATGTGGTCAAGAAGTGATGAAACAAAATATGTAGATCAGGCCACATACTGGTCTCTGTTGGTTTATGACCCAAGAACCAGAGGTCAAATGAGGAGATAATGTTGATGTTGAGAGACAGAAAGCAAACTTTACAGGAACATCCATATGAATACTGATAGGGCCCATTTCCAAGATGACTCCCTTACAACTGATATAGACTGCTCTCCTTAATCAGGTCACAAAATGGAAGATGATAGCATGGTATGTGTAAAATCACTGTGAATAATAGCCTATCAATTTGACATGAAAGAATAAATCATCGGAGTAGTTAAGAGGACACAACAGTACTCTATTTCAAGAATGAATCTATGCTTCAATTTTGGTTTTATTCTTAAGAAACTGTTTTAAGTTGTGCTTTATGAAATAACCAAATGTGAAATAGTCTCCAAAGATTTTGAGGAAATGCCTCCCATACAGTAGATATTCAATATATATTGTCTCACATCTATTCTCTTTGAATATAACTTTTACAGAACTACATTACAACCTCTGCTTCAAATAAAAGCAACAGAGTTTTTTTGAAGGGCAGAGATAATCTGATTTGGGGAGATGTATAAGTTCACAGACTGACAGTGGAAGTTCCACTGGATAATGAGGAAAATACATCTCTGTACAGTTTGAAATAGGAATTAAAAATTCCAAAATAATCAGGGATTCTATTTGAGTCTGGGTAGACTAGAGAAACAGATTTATAACATGTATATGGGTATTTGGGAAAGGTGTATACATAAGAGGAATGGAACATTGAGAAAACATCCCAACCCAGTCCAGTCTAAGATCATAAGTCTGATAGTCCATATGTCTAATACCAAACTATAAAGTCTCCTTCTGACTCACAAAGTAAGTGCAATGACACCAGGACAATCACAGGTTAGTGGATGCAGAGTCTTGTGTATCCAGTGGTGGTAAAAGAATCCAGGCGTTGGCAGGGGTCTCCCATGGCTCCTCATTTCCAGGGCTCAGGGTCCATCAGCAGTGTCCACTGGTGGTAGAAGTTTCTCAGTACTGGTAGGGTAGGGGTCTCCCTGTGGCCTTCCAAGTATCTCAGCACTGGCAGGAGTCTCTACATGTCTTCTCTGACCCCTGAAGTTTGGTTCCATTAGGGTAAACCCATGTGACTTCTCCTCCAGCTCCTCCAGTCTCCAGGAATCAGGATCAGTCAGCATTGTGTCATCTCGTCTTGTCAGTAGTTTGCTTCCAAGGAACTGAGGCAAGTCTCTCTTCTCCAATTGGGGAATACTGTGAGACTTCCCAGATTTCTCAGAAGAATGTCATGCCCACACAGAGGTCTCACTGGTTATCTCCAGATTGATAAGAAAGATGTGTGCCTTATGGCATATATTTCTTTTATAAAATAATTTTATTGTACAACACTAGTCACAATTCATCCATCCACCCATTGTGTCAAGCACACTTTTACAGTTGTTGCCATCATTGGTCTCAAAACATTTGTTTTCTACTTGAGCCCTTGGTATCAGCTCCTCATTTCTTGATACAACTAAACCTCATTTAGAATATATCTGTATGTTTGCATATATGAATGAATTGAAGGAAAAATAAAACAAATACAATATCATTGCTATACCACATAGGGACTGGGTTGGAGTGCTTACTAATAAATAGAGCAAATGATGACTATAACATAATGTTGGTATAGATGGCATTTTTACCAGTGTTATAGTATAATGCATTTGAGGAAAAATTGGATACACTGAGCAGATTTTAAATCACCTTTAAAATTGTGATGTTGAAAATTGCATAATATTCATTATGAATTGCCAAACCCCACCTCATTAAAACTACTATAGTCCAGGTAATGAGAGTCATATTCTGCATTTCTATGCTATTTTGTAATCTGCATTGTGCAAGAGTGCAGAAAGCTTGCAAAACGATGAATGGCATAACACAGTAGTAATCTTATACAGGAAACAACATACAATTAGCTAAAAATTACATAACTTGATACTAAATGAGGCCTAGATGAATACAATGTGCAACTATTTAAAGTGAAAGGAAAAGTTATTGTGTGGAAACTTGGGCATTAAGTCCTAATATTGTTACTTAACTTATCCTTTCCCCTTTCCATGCCACATGCGGTGAGTAGTCTTTTCAGGTCTATGTACTGGAGAGCAATAAAAAGAGGTAGAACAGCTTTGGGGACATGATTTTAGTTATAGAAAAAATTATTCAAAATTTTAATTAAAATTTTCCTGGGAATATCCTTGCTTGGTTTCTTTCATAGCATTTATAAAATAAAACCAGTGGCACATATTTCTGGGTTGTGGGACAACTAGAATTAAATGGTAGAAAGGAAAAGAAAACTAGAAAATGTGTAATCAGTCCTAATACCAGCATAGGAACTGCAAATTTGTAAGGTGTTGCTATTGTTAGGTGTCATGGTGCCCATTTTGTCCCACTGTGACCTTATGCGCAACAGAACAAAACGCCGACTATCCTGCTCCTTTGCCTGAGCCCACTCTGAAGACACTTTGTCAAACTACCTTGTGAGGGTCATGCTCTTTTTCACTGCATCTCCACTGTAACATGCATGATGTTCTTCTCCAGGAACTACTGTATCCTGAGAATATGTTCAAAGCATGTAAAATGAAGTCTCTCCATCCTTCCCTGTATGGAGCACTCTGGCTGTGTTTCTTTCCAGACAAATGTATTTGTCCTTATAACAGTTCATACTACTTTCAATATTGTTCTCTAACAACACAATCCAAATGCATAGATTCTTCTTTGGTCTTCTTTATTCAATGCTCCATTTTAATACGCATATGAGGCACTGGACAATATCGTGATGAGTATGGTGCACTTTAATCCTAAAAGTAATGGCCTTGATTTTTCAATACTCGAAAGAATAATTGTGTAGCACATTTACCTAACAGAACTGTCCTTTGTATCTCTTGATTGCTGTCTTTCTGAGCATTGATTGTGGGCCCAAGCAAGGCAAATTTCTTGACAAATCCCACTTATTCCTCCATTCATGATACAATTTATTGGGTCAATTGTGAGGAATTTAGTCTTCTTTACTTTGAGTCATAATTCATGCTTTAATATCAATCCTTGTAGAATTTATACATTTACAAAATAGTGTCTATGTCCATGGGTCTAATCTATGATCTTTATCATTACATTGATGAGGTGAAACTATGCCTTCAAAATATTAGGATTGAAGCACAATGAATTGAAACAAAAGTCACTCATTTCCTAGTAGGACATCTTTAAAGGAGTCCTGATAGCTTACCAATGATGTAATAAGCATGTACTGGCAGATCTCTCTAAGGAGGTAATGACTTTTATCTCTGGCAACTTCTTCATAAGTGGTTTAGTTGACATTAACCTGCCTCTAGATACAGGTGTAATCATTGATTAACCTATTGACTTACTGCTTTCCTCAATCAACTGATACTATATTATAAAAGAAAAGAAACAAAGAGTTGTGTGGCAAGATGGCAAGAGAGAGAAAAAGGCCACTCACTGATGCATTTGGAGAGACATAACCTTGCCTTATCTAAGTAAACCAAACCAAATTCACTGCCATTGAGTTGAGGTTGAGTCCTTAGAAATACCCTGTAGATTTCTGAGACTGTAACTTTTTACAGGAGTAGAAAACCCTTTCTCCAGGGGAGATGTTGGTGCTGTTGAACTGCCAACTATGTGGATCTCAGCCCAAGGGATCATTCCATCCCTAGTGTCCCTTGCCTTGTCTAAAATTAGTCCAATCTGGTAAACAATTCACCCCACGTCTTTTCAAGCAATTGTGAGTGGAGACATATTTGTATTTCCCCATGGTAGATAAAGGAGAACTGAAAGGATAACCAATATCAAGAGCAGGTAGCAAGTTAATAAGGAGAGCCAACTTGCATGCAAACTAGGAACTAGGTAAACACCAGTCTGATATTATAAATTCAGAACCCTTAATCCATAAGCATACAGTTTATTGTAGATTTTATGCAGTATGGTATAGAACACCTCTACATTCTAACAATTAAAAGCTAATGAATTATTCTGGCGTGGCCTGATGTCTTCCATTGCAGGCCATTCTTTCTTTTGGGTAATAATATTTTTGAGGTCCCAAAGCGACACAAAAGCTTTATTGCTTGCTTACCAATGCACCAAATGGCTCTCCTAAGAAGGGTCTGATAATGTGCTTTCTTAAGATTGCATTGTTCCCAGCAGAGTTATAGAATAGTGCAATAATTCATGGTGGCTGTCACCAAAAGTCAGAGTTGACTCTATGACAACAATCAACGATATTTTCTGAATAGTCACAAATCTATGTAATGGCTTATACAAATTTCCACTAGATATGTCTCTCTAAAGTATAAATTGTAAGATATCTGGCTAATAGAATCTTGTTCATCTGTTAAGCAAATTTTGCCTGGAAGTATGAGAAAGGAATAAAAGTAGATATATAGATGTATTGTCTAGCATAACAAATTAGGTGTTTCCAGATTTGATTTATTAATTGAATCAATTATGTGATTTAGGAACCAAATACTTTTCCTCTTTTTTCTATGCCAACTTCTGTGTTGACTTACTTCCTTATGTTAACTTCTACTACGGTTCCAAAATAACTTTTTGCAATGCCAAATATCTTTTGCACATAACTCCATCCAGAGGTAAAAAAATGGAAGTCTTTTTTTAATGCATCTCTTAGAGAGTAAAGAAAACTGTAAGTCTCAGGACAGGAACTACAGTGTTCAGAATGGTACCATATGCTATTTTACAAGTCAATCCTTACCAAGAGAAAATAAATTAGCTTGATTAGCATAGTTACATGGTCACTCACCCCCAGGATGGGAGGAAGTCTCTTCCCCAGGGAGTGGTCACATGGAAAATAAATGCTCTCATAGACCTAGAATTCTACCTGCAGGAACTAAAAAGAGCTGGGTAATAAATTTCTCTCTTTTTATCAAAGGGCTTTGGCTTACTTGTTAGAGATTTTGCTGTCATTCCTTTGTAAGAGCTCAGTCCAATTTCCTTTGATAAAAACCTATCACTTGCCACCTAAACCCTTGCTTCCTTTGAGAGTATTTTAACCCTGTCCCTGACACTGCAGGGTTACAATCCTGCCAGAGCAACTATTATATTACTCTATTGAAGCCATACCATAAATTCTCATTTTTGATGTGCTGACTGGAATATGAGGAAAGATTTAGTCAAAACAATCAGTTTTATTCACTGCCAGAGCTCATTCTCCATTACCCCTCCTGCTCCTACAAATGAGTAATATTTCTGAATTACTTTGCCTCTTTATTTTAGGCAGGATTCACGTGTGAGATACAAGCAGCATTCTTAAGAACACAATGCTATCAATTTGAAAACACTAAATAAAGGTCTATATAAATAAAATGTAACTCAGTATACATTTTAATATTGTGTGTCCTGAGTGTGAATGAAGAAAAAACATTTCCCAAGATAATTTTAAGGAAATGAGATTCAAATTTACAATCATGTTTAGATATATATCTGTCCCTAGTATCTTTACAGCTCTCATAGCTTATAGTAGAAATATTTTTCAAATGAATTTTTACTAACATCAGGTTGGTGTCAATATGTATACACTTTGAATAAGATTAACCTCACATTTTGATTTCAGATTTTGCTGATGTGCCTGAAATAATTGCATCTACACTTTTAAATTAAAAGTCTCAAAATGATGAGAAAAATACATGATTCTATTGTACCAATCTTTCTGGATTATGTCCCCGGTTCTCTTTGAGGACCTGTATACAAAGGAGATGTGTGTCAGTTTAGGCTGTAGTTAACCTTACTGATAAGAACGTTCTTTCCTTCTACACAATGCTTCTGACAAAACCGTTATCCATTAACTCACAGAATACCTTATCCGTCATCATGGTATCTCATACCTTACAAAGAATTCACTTTAGAGCAAATGAAAAACTACAATGGGTTCTTAATCATGGAACTCATTGGTCTTACTGTATGTTCCATTTCTAGAAGCAGTTAATGTGACCAAATAATATACTGGTTTTGAAAGACAAAAAATTGATGCTAGATAGATAGTAATTCATTACCAGGTCAAGACAATGTTCTTCAAGCCACTGTGTATGTTCTGAATTAGTATACCATAGGTGGTTTGTTGTCTTCAACAGCCAAGATTCACAATTCCAAATATAAAAGTATAAAAATAGTAGTGGTACTACTCATTTTTATGCCTATTGATCCTCTCACAGCAGTTTTCCTTACAGTCCCTATATCTCAAAACTCTGTGTGTCTTGAGGTCTTATCCCAAAGAGAGGCATGCATCCACAAGAATATTCAACATAGATTTTTATTAAACTGCAAGATAAAAATGTCACCTAACAGTTTTTCTCTTCATTTCTCTGTGTCAAGAAGAGCGCTACCATATTGGTTGGTATGATTTATCCTTATTACCAAAGCGAAATTAGATTTATATTAGAATATGGAGGGAAAGAAGAATATGTGTGGAATACAGGATGTACCTTAGGGTATCCCAAACATTATAATTAAAGTTCATGGAAAAATATGGCAACTAGTTTAGATATAACTGCCAAGTCAAATACTCATCCCCAGTACTAAATAGTTAGGTTTTCTCTTCAGGAAAAGACCCACAACCAGGGAAAGTCCTTACTAAGGACAAAGGGAATATGGAGTGAGGAGGTAGTTAGAATCACATGAGTAATTGGAGAAAGGGATCTGTAATTATAAGAATTTTTATCCTGTGTTTTAGATGTATAACATTTTTGTGTTCCTCCTTTCCTTATCCAATTACTTAGAAAATAAATAGGAATAGTTTGTTTCTAGCTAGACATATGTTAGCTGTATCATGTAAGGAGATGTGCACAAGTACCAATTTGACAAGAACAGAATTGTAATAGCTAATTTCATGTGTCAAATTGGCTAGGCTATGATTCTCAAGTTAACAGACATTGAACTCATTGCTGTCCATAATGCAATATAATGTAATGATACTCCAGTTTCTGAGCTGATTTAAGCATCAAATCAGCTAAAAAGACAGTTGATTCTAAAGCCAATCAATTGAAACTAAATGGCCACTAACCCAAAATTGGTGCTTTGGTAAAAATTCTCTTTCTTTCATCTTACTCCTTCATTACGCAGTTTGTAGGATGTGAACCAGCAGCCTGCCATCTGACCACTATTTTGGGTTCCTCAACCCCTGAGAAGAAGCCTTTTAACCCTGATCCATGAGTTTGGAATATGGGACTTTCCATAACTTAGTGAACCATTTTCTTGAAATGTATCATTCATGCATATATAAATATAATTGGGTCACTTTGAGTCAGAACACGGAGACATGGTGGCATATTGGGCTACACATTGAGATTCTAATCATGAAGTCAGTGGTTCCAATCCATCAGCTCTTCTCAAGGAGAAAGGGAAAACTATCTGCTCCAGTAAAGAGTTCAGGTTTTTGGAACACAAAGAGGGAGTTCTACCTTGTCCTATAGTGCCATTATGAGTAGGAATTTCCTCAATGACAATGAGTTTTGAGATGAGACAGAACAGATTCAAGTGTGATGAATATAGACATCGGGTTTGTCCTCTAGTTAACCTAGATTATTTTGCTGTCATTAACTATTCTGGTCCACCAACAGTAATAATATGTAAAATAGCAAAGAGGCAAACAAAAATATTAGAAAGACTGGAGGTACTATACTGAAAGCTAGTAGGTTTCCAACTTCCCTAGAGAGCGCTTAAAACAATTTTTCTTATAGAATACAGATGCAGATAACCATTTGAATTTTGGAGAAACAGATATAGTTTGCATATGTGTTTGTTAATATGTTCCATAAAATAATTGAGAAATATTTAAAAATAAAATGAAAACAGGATCATGGTTTTTCTTTTCTTCTCTTTCTGGTGATAGTTAACAGTTGAAATAAAGATGAATTGGCTGTGTGAGTTGACTTACAGACTTGTAATTTCACTTGTAATCTAAATTATATCATTTTTCATTAGCTGCTATCTAGTTAGCTCTAAATAACACTTAACTAGCTAGTGGCCCTATGTACAGTAGGATGAAATACTGCCCAGTCCATCATCCTCACCATTGTTCTCTTTGAAGCCATTATTGCAGTCACTGTGTCAATCCATCACATCCAGGGTCTTTTCCTTTTTTTTTTTTTTTTTTTGCTGATATTTCACTTTGCTAAGCCTGCAGCCCATTTTCAGGGGCTGGCCTCTCCCGTTAATATAACCAAAGTGTGTCAGGAAGCCCACCATCCTTGAATCTAAGAAGAATTCTGACTATTCTTTCTGTAGTCAAATTTAGCTTTTATATTTATAGTTAGTCAAAGCTAAAATGTTTATTGTTTTCTATCATTTGACTTTCATATGTAGCTCTTATATATTTAAGGGCCATGTTTTTGAGCTCGTAAGGTAAGAAAATGGACTTGCTTGTACCTTTTCCTTTTGACCTCTCCTGTAAGAACTTGTCATTTAATTAACATTAGGTTAGAACTTATTGTCAGTTGAAGCACTGAAACTACATCTGTGTATATAAATATCATGATCTGAGCATACATTTTCATAATTCAGATAGTCTAGTTATTTGAATAAACTTCGTAGGTTCTTTTGGTGTTTAACAAAATACTTGAGAAAAATCATCACTGTTTCTGATTTTGTTTTCTACCAGATGGTTATCAAAAATAAGCATGGGACTAACTCTTTCACATGGGAGAAAACTCTGAATGGAAAGGAGAGAGGGAGGAACTAGACCACACTCTGGCACACCAAGCCCTATGGATGATATCCCTGCACAGAGCTGAAAAGGCACAGAGAGGAATATAGAGCCAACAACAGTTCAAGGCATGATGTTCCCTCTCTGGAATACACTGAAAAGCCATGAATCCCCTGCAGAGCCCCCAAAATAGACGTCAGGCAAAAAGGGGTCATACCTGTTGCTCCTCAGGACCAGTGGGGAGATAGTTATAAATGTTAATGGGCCGACCTAGAATTATGCACAGATTTTTTTTTCTCTTTCTCTCTCCCATTTGATGTTTTGCTTTCTGGATTGGTTTGTCTTCATTCTTGCTGTTTTGTCTGCCTCTATAAGATAGATGAGAAACAAGACTGAGGAGATAGCCATGGCACTTGCCGTTTGGGGGGTCTTGAAGGGGGGAGAAGGCGGAGGGAGGGTAGAGTAGTGAGCAAGGAATGTCATGGACAGGGAAACAAGTAGGGTATTAAAATCCGCAGCAAAGGGAACCAGAGTCCCTGATGGTGTTGGAATAAAAGTAATCCAGCTGAGATGAATTACTGAAAGGCAAATGAAGGGTAAGCGTCACAGTGGTACAAGAGGGAGGTGAAAGGAAACAGAGGAAAGATCGAGGAAGCAAAGCCATTGATAGGGGTAGAAACATAGTACATATGTAAATATATTAATCCATAAAAATAGAAGTATTGACCTTTGTATATGTGTATGTGGCAATATATTGAAAAAGTGGAAGAACTTTGTGCCTCAAGTCAAGTCGACCCTTAACACAAGAACACTTTGTTCTATTAACCTGGCATTCTAAGTTGCCCACCTGACACGATAGCTGAAGACAGAATGGGTGAATAAGAAAATGTGGTGAAAAAGCTGATGCTGCCTGGCTATCAAATAATGTAGCATCTGGGGTCTAAAAGGCTTGAAATTAAACATGCAGCCATCTAGTAGAGAAGCAATAAACCCATGTGATCACAAGGTGTCGAAGGGATTAGAAGACCTCAGAGAAGGTCATAGAGCTGAGAATGAGGTATGTCGGAGTGGGTGCCCCAAGCCTATGTATAGACAATTGGATAATCTCTCCTGGAAGGGTCACAAGAAAGGGGCACATCATTCAATGTGCAGTATAGCAACAACTAAACACAGAAACATCCCTCCGGTTCCTTGAGGCTTTTCTACCCTCAGTATCATGACCCCAGCTCTTCCCTACAAATCCAACCAGACTGGAGCATGTCTATGGGTATTGACAAGAGCTCTCAACACACAGAATCCAGGACAGATAATGTGATCTCAGGAGGGGAAATATGGGGGCGGGGTGAGTAGGGGAGAAAATGAGGAACTGATTGCAATGGCTAAGATATAATTTATCCACCTCAATCTCCAAGGAGAAAGGACAACAGAAACATGGGTGAAGGGAGACAACAGTCAGTGTAAGATATGAAAATAATAATTTTTAATTTATCATGAGTTCATGAGAGTGAGAGGGTGGGGAAAGGAGGGAACAAAGAGGACCTAATATTAAGCTCCAAAAGAAAATAAACGGTTAGCAAATGATGATGGCAGCATATGTACAAATGTGCTTGATGCAATTGATAGATAGATTAGTTATAATGGCAGTAAGAGCCCCCAATAAAATGATTTAAAAAATAGACTTGGGATTATGATATTCAATTATGAGCATGTTATAAAACATAAAATCTCATGAAAACAGTACAAACTATTTCATGCAATCAATCATGTTAGTAATAAAAGCATTCCAGAAGTTTGATATTATACAGTGTAAAGAGCATCGTATGGAAAATAATGTCAAGGAAGGAGTAAGAAATGAGAGAAAGTGATAGTTTCTTCCTTTACATTTGGGGTAAATTCATGAGATAATACCAAAATATAGCAGGTGTTAGAAATGAGAAAACCCACCTACTTTGAATGGTTCTAAAAGACACAACAGCCATACCATATTTTATTTTTATATCCAGCCATCCATGGTGTTCAGGAATCAGAATGTTTAAGATTAAAGAGATCTAACAAATTAAATGATTTCATATATAATGCAAACTCCTGTGAAGATTTCTCTTAATTTCAAGGGTCCTTGGATATTAATGAAGGTCTGCAGGAAGAAGAAATGGAGAAAGATATTTGGGTATATACTATATCTTAAAAGAAATCTGTTTCCTTTTAAAATATGGTTTCTACAGTTTTCATTATTGTACAATAAAGCTGGAACAAGTTTTGCTAACCATTTAAAAATAACACATTAGGTCACTTAGCTATATGTGTATTATTATAAAAATAATTTTCATTTAAAATATAAACTCATATTTCATATAAATATGATCCTTCTTGGCAGCATACAAGATCATGCTTTAGGACAGTTCTCAAATCAAATATATGATAACAGAACAGGCATAAACAAGCAAGGACCACTTGGTGAAACTGCAGAGAACAACTATAACTTCATTCACTTTGGCAGGAGTGAAGGGAAAAGGAAATGCCACATTCCCTGATTGCATTATCGTAGGTTTTTTTTGATCTCCATTTTATAAAAGTCAAATTTAAATAGGATACATAGACTAGTTAAGAAATATTTTGTTAAGATTATGAAAAGGTTGGAATTTGAATTGTAAATCATTGGAAAATGATCACATTACTGGCAATATTTTGGTTAAGATGTTTTCCTTGACGAATTGGAGAGATAAGTTTTAGCCCTAACAACTATTGTATACATCATCTGTGTGATTTCAAACTTGGATAGATAATATAATCCTGCATGCATTGTGATTTATACCTGAGAAACTAATTCATTATCATTAACTGACTCCATAGCTATTTTATTAGATTGCTACTTAGCATTTTACTGAGGCAAAGTTTTCCCTTTGTAAATATTTTCCCTTTTCTGATTTATACAAGTTTAAGGATATGATTATTTAGATTTTGTTCAATTCCATCTTCATGCCAGAAAAAAAAAAAAAAAACTTCAGGGAAGTTTATGTCTTGATATAGTTCATATAAAATTCCTGCATTCACTCTTGTCTTATCTACACGGTAGGTTCCAAAGACCTAACCAGTTAAGTGAAAATTGACATTCTATAAAAAGAAAGAATGACCACATCTTCTCATCTCCCTCTCCTCCAGGAACGTAATACCACTGTGATGGGTAGGTTTGTTATGCCAATGTGGCCACAGAAGATTGATGGGTCTGTTGTGACGGCACAGCCAATGAACACGCAGGATGAATTGAAGGGTAGAGATAGGAAGGGCTCAGCGAGTCCCGCCCTCTCTCTTGCTTCCAGATCTTCGGACCAGAGAGCTGCCTTGTTCATCCTGTGCCTCCACCTCCAAGCAACACTACTCGTGGAACACCTCATTGTGGACTGTGTTGTTGTGAGTTGAGGATTCTTTAAGCCCTACTTCGCCACGCTCCTGGGATATACATCTCTTGAGCTGGGGACTGTTGGACTCTGTCATCTGGCTGACTGTTGGTGACCTGCTCTGCTGTTTGCTGCCTATGACTAGATAGCCTGGATTGCTCTACAGAGGACTACTCAGCGGCCCTCAAGACTTAAAGGACTGACAGTCTTCTAGTTGCATCACGCAAGTGAGTTGCACCGAGAAATCTATATTGCTTTATATACCTCTCTCAATATATAAATATATAAAAAGAATTACTAGTATCCTGATTTTTATTTCTCTAAGAGAACCCTGCCTGACACAAGTGGTACCAGGAGTGCTTCTAGAGAAATAAAATCATAAACATGGATTTCTTTGATTGGTTCTCCAATCTGATTAGTCCTAAGAGCACTGGTGATGCTAATTCTACACCTAAAGCCAGGGATAATTTTGCCAATCCTACTAGTCCATGGTGTGAAATAGCAAAGCTTATAATTAAAGTAGGAGCACCGATGGATGGGGTGCTGGTTTCGGGAGAGGCTCTGGGAGAACATATGGCTAATATATTCCAGCAGGTTGGCTTGTCCTCCTTACAATGGACTATGTGATTAAGGAGAGGGATTTCTTCAGAACCTCAGAAGCACGCCTTAAGTGCCGACTCATGGACTTGAAGACATCGGCCTGTGCTATAAAGGAAAGCCTTCTTGCCTGTAGTAAAAGAGCCCATATTGCTGAGAACCAGGTCCAAAGTCTCATTATGCGAGTGGCTGAATTACAGCGTCAGCTGAATGGCAGATCTAGAGCAGTGTCAGAAGCCAAAGTGAGGGCTTTGATAGGAAAAAATTGGGACCCTGAAACATGGGATAGTAATATATGGGTTGATGATCCAGAAGAGGAGGATATTATGCCACCATTATAAACAAGTGGACCAGCCCAGTCAGATCTGCCCCTCCCAGCTGAAGATAGTAGTCTACTGTCAACAAAGCAACCCACACCTGAGCAGATCAACCAACCTACTCAAGGTGAAACGCCAGGTGGGGCTGCATCTCTACCATTGCCTGAGGGAAATGACTTATAAGATAGTGCTGAGAACACCCAGGAAACACCCTCACCATTGATAGTTTCTGCTAGACCTATAACTAAAATTAAGGCAAGGAAAGCTCCTAAGGGTGAGGCCGAGGTGATTACTCAAGAAGAAGTTTGCTATACTCACAAAGAACTGCTCGAGCTTTCGAATACGTACAAGCAAAAGCCTGGAGAGTATCCCTGGGAATGGTTACTGAGGGTGTGTGATACTGGTGCAAGAAATGTAATATTAGATCAGTCTGAGTTTCTGGATACGGGCCCCCTAAACACTACCCATTGGTCTGTGATAATTGTGAATTTGGCTTCATTACATGTGTTTTGTGAGTCTTAAGAGGACTTTAGAGATTGGTACAGGGCATTTGGGATAATATCAGACTTATGGGCTTATAATGGATGTACAATTACCCTTTATATAAAACTCTCCCTTATACATATATGGATGTCAATGAATTTGCTTCTCTAGTCTACCCTAACACAGTCCCCATTGAAATCAACAATCTAAAGCCTCTCCCAGAGCTGTGGTGGCAGGGCCCCACTTTTTCCTAGACTGGACTGTTCAACCCAAATCTCCTAAGGTAGCCTAACCCATACCTACCTGTATGGATATGAGGGAACATTGCATGTGGGAACACTGAAGAAATTTAAGGGGATACATGGGCATGAATCAGTTGATGTACCATCCTAAGGGCCCAGAGGCTCTGAGTATCTTATCCCAGGGCTTCTTACGATCAGGACTCTCCTTCCCGCTTCCAGCCAGTGAGATATTTGTTCATGAGAACTTCCTAAAGTCATGTGGATTCTCCTGGACACTACAGGCAGATGTGCATCTTAGGTGGAAAATTGTTTGCTAACAGATTTTTCACAAGATGCTTAATAAGGGAGAAGTATATATATATTCATGATGTATATTAATTCAGGCTACTAGAAGCTAAATATTAAAAATATAACTGCTCTAGACTGGGTAGTGACTCACAGTGACCCTATATGATCCAGTAGAACGCCCCTATGGATTTCTAAAGTATGAAATGATAACAGGGACAGAAAGTCTCATCTTTCTTTGATGAATGTTTGGTGGCTCCAGACAGTTGATTTTGGTTACTACTTCAACTTGTAATCCACTTCACTACATTCTACTTTCTTGGTTATGGGTGGATCATATGCTCTAGGAAGACTGGAGCAGTCCCACCTTTTCCTCAAGTGTGAGTCTTTAATTCAGTGGTTAGTATATAATGCATGCTCAACAATTATGTGTTGAATAAATGCATGAATGTGAATATAAGCAAAAGCAAAATGAACATTAGTAATTGTATTAATCAGGGATCATTTTGTTTTCCCTTTTCAGTGTTATTAAGTCATTGAAATGTGTTTTGCCTTGATGAAGCTATAAGTTGCCATGAATAAACATAACTTCAAATTTCAAATAGTTTTGCATAGCATAGCAAGAAATCAGGATTGCCAACTGCCATGAAGACTTTACGCCTTCATTTATTCCATTGTTTTGTTAGCTTCACAGGAAGGAACCTTAGCGGTGGCATGGTGGTTGTAGGCAGGGGTGCTAAATGAATGTTGTGGTTTGGAAAGTCCAGTCACTCCATGGGAGAAAGAGTTGGCCTGCTTCTGTAAAGCTCAGAGCCTGGGAACCCCTGTGGAGCTCTTCTATGCTGTTCCGCAGGGCCTCTGTAGGGCAGAAATGGCCTGATAGCCACAAGTTCACCTTTGGAGTCCAAATTGGACTCAAAGGAAAATGGTTTGGTTTTTAAAAATCATCTATAGAATAAGAATGAAATGGACACTGCTAATGCGATTGCTAGTTATTCTTCTCTACTGAGGTCATTAATCCTAAGACCTAAGGCAAGTATGTGAGCCCCACTGCTTTGTAAGCAATCGCTTCCAGATCTTATTTTTCTCATTTCACACAAAGACATATTGAATTTGTGGTACATCTGTGAGACAGCTGAGTTTGTGTTGTCAATTTCTGCTACTTCAAAGATAGTGTTGAGGGACAGTGGGGTATGATTTGGGCTACTAACCCAAATGTTTTATGTTTCAGCTCCACAGTCACTCCTCAGAGCAGTGGTTCTCAACGCTCCTCATGCTGCCACCCTTGAAGACAGTTCCTCAGGTGGATGGCCTTCCAATCACAAAATTATTTCTGCTGCTACTTCATAGCTGTCATTTGGTTACTGTTATGAATCAGGTGATGCCTGTGAAAGGGACATTTGACTCCCAAGGGGTGGCGACCCATAGGTTGAGAACCACTTTTGTAGCTTTGGCAAACCTATCAAGCATGGTTCCTCTTCTACAGATTCACTTATGACAAAAGGACCATAGAGTGTGGATGACATCAAGAGTATCACTCATGAAGAAAGGAAAAACTCCTTAAAAAAACAGAAAAGAAAAATATATATCACAATGGATGTCAGAAGAGACTCTGAAACGATCTCTTAATCAGAGTTGCTAAGGCAAACAGATGACATGAGAAGTAAAAATGCTAAATAGAACATTTCAAAAAGGCATCTCTTGAAGGTAAACTAAAACATCATAATGAAACATGCTACTACCTACAGTTAGAAAACCAAATGGGACGAAAACACAATGTATATCTGAAACAGAAAAGACCCAATAAATAAATTCAAGCCTCAAGTTGCAACATTAAAATAGTCTATGAGCAAGTGATTGAATCCTTCAGGAGCATCAAAGGAAGATGACAAGGATGCACCGAGTCACTGTGTCAAAAACAATTGGTCCGTGGTCAATCATGTCAAGAGGTAGCAAATGAGTCAGAAGCAATGGTGCTGAAGGAAGAAGTTCAATATTCTCAGAAAGCATTGACCAAAAATAAGGCTCTAGGAATTTATGGAATACAAATTGAAATATTTCAGGAACTTATGAAGCAGTGAAAGAACGCACTCTTCTTTGCAAAGATGTTTGGAGGACAGATATTTGTCCAATTGACTGAAAGAGATCCATAGGTATATTCATTCCAAAGAAAAGTGACTCCACAAATTGCTCAAATTATAGAATATCATCATTCATAACACATGCAAGTACAATTTTGCTAAATATCATTCATTAACGATTATAGCAGTGTTGACTATAGCTACAAGAAGTACAGGCTAAATTCATAAAAGGACCTGGAATAAGAGGTATCATTGCTGATCTGAGATAAATCTTGATTGAAAGCCAAGAATTCAAGAAAGATGCTTACTTGTGTTTCACTAAGTGGGAGCATTTGACTGCATGGATCACAAGAAACTGTGGATTATCTTGAGACTTCATTGTGCTCACATGGAAAATGTACATGAATCAAGATACAGCTGTGTACCTGGAACAATGGCATATGATTTAAAATCAGGAAAGGTGTGTATCAAAGTTGTATCCCAAATCTGTATGCTAAGCAAATGATCAGAGAAGCTAGATTATATAAAAAAGAATGCAACATCAGAAATGGAGGAGGAAGATATATTGTCAACCTATAACGTGGATGACACAATTTACTGGCTGAAAGTGAGACATTACTGATGAAGATTAGCTGGTAACTCTCAGTATGAATTACAATTTAATGTAAAGAAACCAAATTCTCACAACTGGACTAATATCATGGAACATCATGATAAACAGAGAAAATATTTAAGTTGTCAAGAACTTTATGTCTTGCTGGGACGCACAACCAATGCTCAGGGAAGAAGCAGTCAAGAAATCAAAGAATGCAATGCGTTAAGTAAATTTGCTGCACAACATCTTTTTAAAGTGTTGAAAACCACGGAATTTACTTTGAAGACTAAGGCAAGCTTGACTGAGACCATGGTATTTCAACCTCCTCCTGTAAGACAGATTGAAGAAAAATCAATTCATATGAACTACTGTGCTGGCACAAAATATTGAAAGTACTATGGACTGCCAAGCGACCAAACAAATCTGTCTTGGAAGAACTATTACCTATATGCTCTGTAGAGTCAAGGATGGGGAGACTTTGTCTCACATGTTGTGCATTGGTTATCAGGAGACAGCAGTCCTGGGAAGGGCCATCAGGCTTGGTCAAGTGTAGGGGCAGTGGAAAAGTGGAAAGCCTTTCGACAAAATGAATTGGCACAGTGGCTGCAACAATGAGTGAGGATGGCTCGGGTCCGGAGGTGTTTCCTTCCGTTCTGTGTAGGTCACTATGAGTTCAAACCAACTGGATGGCACCTAAGAACTGCAACAATATAGCATCCCTCTGAGTCTAGTTCAACACGATGACAATTGGCTTCCTGCTACTTTACATGTCTTTTAAGGAGCACTCTTTGTCCAGTGGGTTACAAATGGACTGCTAACCACAAAGTTGGCAGTTCAAAACCACCAGCCTCTATGAGACTTCTTAATCCCATAAACAGTGATAGTCTCAGAATGCCCCCAGGGGAAGTTCTACTCTGTTCTCCAGGATCACTGAGAGCCACAATTGATTAGGTAACACTGATGTGTTTTCTTTCTTTTTAGATTATTTATAGCCCACTAGGTTATGCTGGCAGTTCAAAGTCAACAGCCACTCGGGGGCAGAAATCTGAGTCATTTGTAAATATTTAAAAGTATCAAGCACTCAAAGGAACAGTTTTATTCTGCCTCATACAGTGCTCTGACTCAGCATCGACTTGAGCTTTGTGGGTTTGGAGCTGTCTTTTGAAAGTTTCATCTTACAAAGTCTGTTTTAAATCATATAGATAGCCAAATCCAGTGATTCTCGAACTTAATTACACATGGCCTCTACTTGGGAAACTTTAAAAAGGATTGATGGCCATCTTCAGATTCTGATTTCATTAACTGCAATGAGACTGGGAATAGCCAAGGTGGTTGAATGACACAATTAAGTGCCTCTGGGAGGCACTCAACCGACAAGGCTGTCTCCCTGTGAGACATCCCTAAGGAGAAGCCACATGGACCTACCCTGATGTGGCCAGAAATCTGGATCTAGAAAAGTCACATGGGGAATTCTCCCAGCGCTGAGATGCTTCCACCACCACTGACTTTGCACCCACTTACCTGTGATCGTTCTGAATTTGGCATCATTGCATGTGTTTTGTGAGTCTGGAGAGGACTTTATAGATTGCTGCCGGACATATGGATAATATCGGATTTATGACATTGAACTGAACTGGGTTGGGATGCTTTCTTAATGTGCAGTTGCTCTTGTACCTAAAGCTCTTTCTGTTACACATATGGATGTTTTTAATTTGCTTCTCTAGTTTACACAGACTAACACAAGAACTTTTTTCATGTGGATATTAGTGAGAATGTAGATCTTTGTCTAACACATAAGGGCTAAATGACTGTGGACCACAAGTATTATTATGATTTATCATACCCATTTTATGAATGACGAGATTGATATACAAATCTTTAGGTAATTTTTCCCAAAACTTAAAACTTCTAAGGAATTCTCTTCTCCCCAGTGTTATACCTTAAGTAGCCTGAATTCAGAATCTATAGTAAAATCCCTAAATTGAATTGTCTGAATAAAATGTTGTTGACATGTATGATATATGGTTAAGGCATTCACATGAAATTATAGAAAATTTAAATAACAGAACACCACCTAATTGTGCCCAATAATTACTGTCTGTATACAAGTACCTTATATCCTTTATATGCCCTGCCACAACATGTGAATTTTCAGGATATTCATTGATTTTTGAGAGATTTTATTTCCAGACAATTGACTATATATGTATTTACCAGATTCCCTCCACTTTTTCTGCCTTCTGCTACATTACCAGGGATATTTGCATAGAAATACAATTTCATTTGAGCTGAATGTTTCTCACCTTGCTTTTCTGAGAACATAAAGATTTCTACAGCTGTGTGGTTCCAAACAGAGGGCTATTACTTCAAGTTGGTAACAATACAAGAAAAAAAAATCAGTGGCACAGTTTTCTGTAGTTGTTCACCCTTGCATTTTAAGAAAGAATGGTTGTGTGGCATGGAGGGAGAAAATATATTTATCAAGAATGCTAGCAAGCATGCAACTTAAGTGGTCGCATCTCTTTCATATTGTCTTGTTCATTTCCTACTTCCATCATCAACTCACAACTTTGCTTTCCATCTCTAAGGCCTGCGACCTTATTTTGGCATGTCTGCTTTGCAGTGTCGCTCCTTGTCACTAAAGTATGCCCTGGTTATCCCCCGATAGTTCATTTTCCCTGCTGCAGCCTGAGTGAATTTTCTTTAATGGCTTTTTACCTTTTTTAGGAATCAATTCTTCACTGGCCTTCTGCCATGGCAATATGTGTGAGTTTTTTCCTGTGGACTATTGTTTGGTGGTGACAGTTCATTCTGACTCAGAGAGACCCCATGCACAGCTGAACAGGCCCCACCCTACCCTGCACCTTCTCACATTGTTCTTGCTTAAGCCCTTTGTTGCAGCCATGATGTCAATCCAACTTGTTGAAGGACTTCTTTTTAGCTACCCCTCCAGTTTACCAAGCATGATGTCCTACTGCAAGGATTGGTCTTTCCTATGAACATATTCATAGTCTCTGAAACAAAGTCTCACCATCCTTACTTCTAAAGGGCCCTCCCGCTATATTCTTCCAAGCTGTGTTCTTTTTCTTTTTTTAAATAATTTTATTGGGGGCTCTTACAGCTCTTAGAATAGTCAATACATCATTTGTATCAAGCATATTTGTACACATGTTGCCTTATTCATTTACAAATATTTTCTCCTTGAGCCCTTGGCATGAGAACCTCTTTCCTGCTCCCTTTTTTAAAGAATCATTTTATTGGGGATTCACTTACTTGCCCTCTCAGTCCATACATACATCAGTTGTATGCAGGCCACACCAAGCTGGGTTCTTTTAGCAGTGCGCAATACTTTCCACATTCTTTGTCACCTCCATAAGTCAAATGCCTTTTCCCAGATGACTCTGCCTCCTCTTATATTTACTTCTGTATGTTAAAAATATTTATGATTTTGAAGTGTGTTTCTTATAATCAAATGCTAAAACAAACTAAAATCTTTGTGTTAGATTACCTTATTATCTACGAAGGGGACAAGACATGAATGGTCTGGGATATGCTGATGTAAGAAAGCAGAATCTCTGGCAAGCTGTATGAGACGCCTCTGGAAATCTATCTGAACTAGTTGAACTTCACCAATCCCAGAAAGGAAGTTCCACTTGATGTTCTGTGAAGAAGCACTGCTGGGGTGTCATCAGTTGTTGTAGCGCTTGGTTGGTTGACATCACGTGATGCAAAGCGTTCACCAGCTCTTTTCTGCCCACATGCCTCGCGGCGGGTTTGGATCGCCATCCTTTTGGTGAGCAGGCAGTCTCGAGTCCCTTGTGCCCCACTCGGCTCTTTGCGGAAACCTTAGTGTGTGGTGTAAGTGACAAGAAAGTCATCGGAGCTGCAGGAATGGATCCTCGAGTGTAAAAATGAACGGTAGGATGTCTCCTACCATTTAATAACAAACATGAACGGAATATTGTACAGACAAGGAAAAAAAACACTTATTTTGTTGTGTACCTAGCTAATGCTTTCCTTTCTAATGAGCAGTTGACCTATTTATTTCAAAAGCGAACTCATTGTACCTGTTTCACACCAATCCAAAGATCCATTCATCAGAGCAATAATAGGACTGAACAGGCTTAGAAAAGCAATAGATCTAGAAAAGTGTGCCTTCTCATTTTCCAAGGAGTTAGACTATTAGTGTAGCTGCTAGATAATAAAATAAGGGTTTAGCCTCATCTAAACAAAATGCGTTGTTATCGCATTAATTATGCCCCACTTTTCCTGAAGAGACACACATGGCAAGAGAAAGTGTTTGGATTAGTACATCAATTTATAATCCACGTGCTTTCTCCTCAAATATTGAGCATACACAGGACCCATTATCTTTGGAAAAATAACACATGAGGGAATTATGTAGTTGGCAAATAGTGTATCATGTATATCGTTTGCATAAAATTCAGTAAATCCCTCCTCATAAAGTTCATATTTAGATGTCAAATGTAATTATTTCAATTTTCCTAACTGAAAAGTCATTTTGTTTCTCTAGTTTATTATCCATAGCCTAATCAGTGCCACAGACTTGATATGAATGTCTTGCCATTTTCCTCCCTAAATCTCAATTGATTAATTCTCAGTGTGATCTATTTTCTATTTTTTCTGTCTTCCTGGAAATATTTAGACAGGATAGAATATAACATATTTGCAGAAGTAGGGCTACTTAGCAGTTAATTGCCTGAATCACAGCCACTCAAACACTAAGCCATGTTTATTGGATAATTTTTTAAAAAATCTAACCTCTGTTTGTAGTGAAATCTGAGCAGCAAACTTTACCAGCAAATATTAACATATAAGAAGTTACAAATAACAACATTGAAGAGAACTGACAGGAAAAATGCAGTGAGAATGCAGTTGGAAACAAAAACTGAATATCAAAATTAAATAATCAAATAAGCTGGGAGGATAACAAGATGTGGTGTCTACCTTCTCTTTAACCCAGAGGGAACTTTAAAGGCTTGTGTAATTTTAGAAATGACATTTCAATTTAGACACAAAAATCATGCTTCATTGGAACTAAATCCAACCACTTTTAGAAAGAACTAGAATGGGAAATGGTATTAAATCACATACACATTTTTTGCTCTGTGTATTAAACAGTGAAAATATTAAAAGATAGATGATAAAATGCATTTGAGTAATAAAGTCATCTGTCAAACACAACAATGACTGTTTTGGGGCGTCAGACACAACTGCAGTGTCATCATTAGTAAAATGTTAAGTGCCAAAGAAGCAACTACAGTGTCAGATGAAGCATCTTTGTAAAAGAGTATTTTGTCTTTAAGAGAATCTGTCACATTTCTAATAAAATGAAAGTAGACAATGCCCCACCTTGAGCTTGTTGAGATCTAATTTCTATTGAGTCCCCATCTTCCTTCAAGTGAAGCTAAACTAGAAGGGAGAGATAGATTTATTTACAGCCACAATGCAGCTTACATTTAACACACTCCATAATTGAGTCTTTAGTCATCTCTTTGTAGGATTACTTATAATTGCAGTGGGACTCTCAGTCATTTTGTGGAGGCTAAAGAAGAAAGCATGCATCCAATTGAATTAAGTAAAATGCGCAATGGCAAGAAAATTAAGTAGAAAAATTAAGTGGAAAATGGATAGAACATTTTACTAATGCTGTGCATGCACTCCGAGTTTAGGTCATTGTACAAATGACAAAATTAATGAGTCACACTACACAAGTATAGGAGCATGAAATAATCAACTGCTTTAGCACAGGTTTCTTTGGCATACACCCATTGCCTTCCATCCCCTACCCACAAAAAAATGAGATTTCTAAATGCTGAATCGCAAACAGCATGCATCTTAGTAATTCTAGACATGAAATAATGCTTTTGGGGTATGAGATTCTATGAGTCCTTTGAAGGTCAAGTCTGGGACTGTTTGGGCCTAAGTTTTAACTGTCAGTATAGTGAACAATCAAACTTTTTTTCCCTTGAAGTCTCTGATCTATTTTCATTAGTGTGATATTTTGCAATTTCCCCCCATCCTCACAAACATGAACATACATGGGCAGGAGTTGACATATCTAGCTCCTTTTTACTCAGTATGCTTAATGATATTGTTGGAATAGGTGATTCCTTCACATTTAGCGAGTAAGTGCTACATGTTGTTCTTGGGAATAGGACAAAAAGGATGAAAGGGGCAAGATGTGGACAATCTAATATGGTTAACTGGATTGTAGGTTATAAATGATATAAAGGCAAAAATATCTCAAAGAAAGAAATTCTTATTATGAGCTGCAACTTAGATTGCTGTTTTGATTTTGCTTGTTGAAATGAAAAAAAGAGCAATTTGACTTATAATTTCTCCTTTCTTTGTAATTGAAACCTCTTTGAAACCTCACTCTTTGAAACCTCATTATTTCAAAATATTCTGCAAGTCTAAGTTGAAGTAAAAAGGATATATAAAATTCTTCTCTTTCCTCTCCCCCCAAAAGACTCCTCCCTGGCTCTTATTCTACATTACAGATAAAATACACTATATGAAGTGTCAAAATGTTTAAGCCATAGAAATGTATGTAAATGGGGTTGAACCCTGGTGGCATAGTGGTTGTGCGCGGGACTGCGGCCCACTGGGATGGAGGTTCAATTCCCGCTCACAGGAGCAAAGACTGGGCCTCCTACTCCCACCACCAGGGCAGTGATGCCTAAAAAAAAAAAAAAAAAAGGAAATGTATGTAAATGTATTTGAGATAGCCAAGTTATCATGTGGATATTTTATATATTTTTGAGTAATGCATTTTGTAAGCATAATCTGTCAGTATGTAGTCTCTGGATTGATTTATATATCTTTAATGTACCGACTTTTGTTGGTTGAGAAAGTAAACAAGCGGTCATCTAGCTCAGAAGCAACAAAGTCCAAATGGAAGAAGCACACCAGCCTGTGTGACCATGAGGTGTTGAAGTGATGTGGTCTAAGGCATCAGAGAACTAAAAATGATATTATAAATGAGAGGGAATACTGAGTGGGACCCAAAGCCCATCAATAGGTGAAGTGACATCCCTTCGCAGAGGGGTTGCAGGAAGGACAGGAGTCAGTCAAGGTACAGTCTGGCAACAATGAGTTATGCAACTTTCCTCTAGTTTTCAAATGCTTCCTCCCACCCACTATTATGGTCCCAATTCTACCTTACAAATGCAGCTATACCAGGGTATGTACACTGGAACCAGAAACATGGGAAATTTAGGATAGATGATCCCTTCAGGACAAGTAGTCGGAGTAGTGATAGTCGGAGGGTGGAGTGGAAGGGGGGAACCAATTGCAGGAATATACATACGACCTTTTTGGAATACAGACAATGGGGAAGTGGGTGAGGGGACACATTGGACAAAGTATGATATGAAAAAGTGATTGCAATGTATAAATTATTAAGTGTTCATGAGGGAAAGGGAGTGGGGATTGAGGGGGAATATGGGGGGCTGGTAATAGGGACCTAAGTGGAGGGAGGATGTTTCAGAGGTGATGATGGCAACAGGTATGCAAATGTGGTATGCAAACAATTGATGTATGTATTGATCATGATCGGATTTGTATGAGCCCCTAGTCAAATGATTTATAAAAAAAATTAACCACTATAGCCTACTAAACTTTAAAAGAAATCTTACACTAAATAGCATTTACTATATGTATAATCAATTACAAATTTAGAGTTGTGAGATTAGTTTTATCTTCCTTTTCTGAGATGTTATTTTCCATTAATATAAACTCTCTGGCCTTCAAAGCTCCTATTTAGTCTATCAAATTGCTTTTGTTAATATGTTTCCACATAGATAGGTCTTAAAAGTTCTTAAAAGAGCCTGAGATTAAGGCAAATAAATTTTTCTTTTTTTTCAAGATAGGAGTTGGAACTCATAAGAATTGGAGATTAAATTAATTTGTTTCCCTCTCTTGATCAGGCTTGTCCTGCAGAACCTTTGATGAAAACATTCCATAGTTGTACCATCCACTCCTAATCTCATAGCATATATGGCAGCTGTTTATGAAGGCAATTAATTGCTCATTCCATGCACTCCTCTTTTTTACTCTACGGTCACTTTTTACTGACGGTCACTTGTGGATTTTTAGAACCCTAACAATTGCCCACCAACTCATAGGCTAATCAGATATTTGAAAAACAATGTTAATTGCAATATGATTCATAATCCCAACAGGAGAAATAATCTAAGTGTTCATCAACAGATGAATGAATAAACAAATGTGGTACACACATACAATAGACTGTTTAGCTTGCTGCAGTAATAAAATGTTGATTCATGGTGTATGCTTTTTAGATAAAAATTGAGGCAGGCAAATGGAATACTTAATACTTGGTGTTCTATATTTTCTAGTAAAAAGATACAATTGGTTACATTGTATGATGAGCATGCTTTCAGGTGTGGATGTTGTTAGGTTTCTTCAACTCAGTTGAGAATCATAGCAATCCCATGTGCAGGAGAACAAGACACCAATCTTGCACCATTTTCACAACTATTCTTATGTTGAGACCATTGTTGCAGCGACTGTGTCATTTCATGTTTTCAGGATGCATCTGTTTTCTCATTGACTCTCCACTTTATCAAGAATGATTTCCTTCTCTTGGGACTGGTCCCTCCTGATGACATACCCAAACTACTTGAGATACAATTTTGCCATCCTTGTCTCTAAGGAACATTCTAGCTGCACTTCTTTCAAGACAGATCTGTTTTGTTATTTTGAACATCTATTGTACTTTTAAAACTCTTTAGTCTTCCTTATTCATTGTCCAATTTTCATATACATAAGAAGAGATGAAAATACCATGGCTTGGGTCCAGCATACTTTAGCTCTCAAAGTAACATTCTTGCTTTGCAAAACTCTAATGACATCTTGTGAAGCAGATTTACCTATGATCTTTTGACTGCTGCTTTTATGATCATTGATTGTGGATCCAAGTAAGGGAAAATACTTGCCAAGTTCAGTATTCTCTGGGTTTATCAGATCTATTGGTCTATTAGTCTGTTTATGAGCATTCCATTTCCTTTATATTGAGCTGTAATCCATACTCAAGGTTGCTACCCTTTATCTTCAAATTTTCCTAAACTACCAGGAAACAGGCTGTGTAATCTGTATATCACAAACCCTTCATCAAGTCCTGATACTGTATTCTTCTTCACATAATCCACTTCTCTAATTATTGCTCAGCAGACAGATTGAAAAAATATGGTAATAAAATACAACCTTGATTAATATTTTCCCCTGATTTCCAGGGTTCTCTTGCTCTGGTGGAACAACTACCTGTTGATCCATGCATGAGTTTCACATAAGCACAATGAAGTGTTCTGGAATTCCCATTCTTCTCAAGTCTATGCTTAATTTGCTGTATCCACACAGTCATTGTAAAGTCATTGCCTTTACACACAAATAATAGACCATATACAATGTGAACCTAGAAAGAAGGCAATGAGAGACCATGAGGAATACATCTGCCCACTCTCTTGTGGGAGCATGCTGTAGAGCTACATTGTGCAATACAGTAGTCAATACAGCAGGTAGCCACAAGCTACTGGCAGCCCTCTGTGTTAATTATTGGCATGCTAACCATGAAGTTGAAAATGCAAATACATCCACTGATCCTCACGAGGAAAATGAAGCTATCAGAATTCATAACAATGTGCTGTTGCTAAGTACCATTGAGATTGTTCCAACTCATAGTTACCTTATGTATAACAAAGCAAAATATCAATTGATCCCGCACCATCCTCTCAATTGTTCTTATGCTCAATTGACCCATCCTCATCCATTGCCACAGTCTCAATGTCAGCCACTCTAAAGCCTACCTCTTTTTCATTGTCCACTTTCTTAACCAAACATGATGTCCTTCTGAAGTAGCTGGTCTTCCCTGGCATTGTGGTCACAGCAGGTAAAATGAAGTCTTGTCATCCTTGCCTTTAAGGAGTACTCTGAGTATATTACTTCTAAGACAGAGTGGTTTCTCCTTTTATTTTATCCATGGTATTTTCAATTTTCTTTCCAGCACCACAACTCAAATGCACAGATTCTTATTTAATCTTCATTATTTAATGCCAAACTTTTACGTGCATATGAGTCATTTGAAAATAATAGGACTTGAGTCAAGTTCACCTTATTCTCAAAGAAACATTTTTTGATATTCTAGACACTAAAGAGGTCTCATGAAGCAGATTTACCCAGTGCAATTCATCTATAGATCTATTGACTACTGAGTTCATAAGCACTGATTATGTATCCAAGCAAGACAAAAGTCCTTGACCCTTTTGACTTCTTCCTTATGTATCATGATGGCACCTATTGGTCTAGTTGGGAATATTTAGGGTCTTCTTGACAATGAGTTGTAATCCATACTGAACTTATAATGTTGATTTTCATTTAAAAGTGCTTATGTGCCCATATTCAAAAAGGAAGGTTGTGCTATGTGTGTATTTCAGGTTGTTAATAAGCCATCCTCCAATTTTGATACCACATTCTTCATATAAACTAGCTTCTCTGATGATTTGTTCAGTGTATAAACTGAATGAGTATGGTGATGGTACAGTCTACGAAATGCTAACAATCAGTTCATATGTTATAGAGACTGTAGGAGTAGAAGTTGTTGGACTGGTCTGAGTGGCACTGGATTTTATTTGGAAACTTAGTCACATATGGCATTTAAAATTTAGATTTGGTAAAATGATATGCTCATTTCTTTAGTCATGTGAACTACAATCTTCTGCTTTATAGCAACTGCTATTTGCAGTCACTGTTGCTGTCAAGTCTGTTCTGACTCATAGCAAGCCTATTTAAACAAAGCAAGTGTGTGGCAGCCCTGTGCTGTTCTCAGAGTTGTTATTATTTGATAGCCTATTGCTGCAGCTACTGTGCCAATCCACATCCCTTAGAGTCTCACTCTTTTGGTCTGCCTCTCCACCTTACCAAGAGGATGCCCGTTCTAGGAGTAGCCCTCTCCTGATAATATTTCCATGGTAAACGAGACTGGCCTCCCCACTCTCCTTTTCAATAACTCTGCTTGTGCTTATTCCAAGACAGATTTGCATGTTCTTTCGGAAGTCTATGGTATTTTCAATAGTCTTCACCAGCATCATAATTCAAATGCTTGGATTCTTTCCTGGTCTTCCCTAGTCAATGTCTAAGTTTCATAGGAATATGAAGTGATTGAAAATATCACGGCATTGACCAAGTGCACTTCATTCCTCAAAGGAATTCCCTTGCTTTTCAGCACTTTAAAGTGGTCTTTGCATTAGCGTTACCAATGGCAATGCATCTTGATGTCTTGACAGCAGCTTCTGTGATCATTGATTGTGGATCCAAGCAAGACAGAATTTTTGATAAATGCAAACTTTTCCTCCTTTACTATGATATTGTCTACTGGGTCACTGGTGAGGATTTGGGAATTGTATTCTCTTCACATTGAGTTTTAATTCACAGTGAAGGGTGCATTTTTTGATCTTCATCAGCAAGGGTTTCAAGCAAGCCCTCTTCACTTTCTGCAAGCAAGGTTGTGTCATCTTCATATTTCTGGTTGGTAATAAGTCTTTCTCCAATCCTGACACTGCATTCTTCTTCATATAATCCAGCTTCTCTGAAGACTGGTTCAGTGTACATTTATATTGATGATATCGTTGTGCTTTCTATTAGGTTGATTTTCTTTAGTAGGGGTACAGATCTGGATCTTTTCCTAACAGTGGAACAAGCAACTATCTTTCAAATTTTCTTGCATAGATAAGTGAAACTCTAAAGTGCTTCATTGGCATGTTGAAATATTTTGATTGGTAGTTCATCAATTTCTGGAGCTTTGTTTTTGGCCAGTGCTTTCAGTGCAACTTAAACTTCTTCCTTAACACCATTGCTTCTTGCTTAGATGCCACCTCCCTAGCTCAGTACTTCTTCCATGTTTATTGTTTAAAGCAGCAGATCCAGTCTTGAAGTGCTCTGGGATTTCAGGTGGGCTATATCTTCCATGTTATGCTTTGGCTCTGGTGGACTTGTTTTTATTTTCTTCACCTTCAACCTGAACTTATATAGTAGCAAATAATAGCTGTTCCACTTTCAGCTCCTGGCCTGATTATAGCTCCTAATATTAAACTCTTCCATCTACTATTCCAACAAATGTAGTCAACTGCATCTATTTCATCTGGAGAATCCCAAGTGCATAATCATTTCTTTGTGTATGTGTGTGTGTGTGTGCATAATCATTTTAAGACTGCCTCACTGTCAGCAAGCAAGATTGTGCCATCTATTCCCATCATCAAAATCCACTCCTGATTCGTGGATTTTGTGTTCTGGTTTGTTAGACTATAATTAAGAATTTTGAGATGGTGACTGTAGAGCATTCAACTGAATATAGGGCTTTGTCCACCTGCACAAGACGCATGGTGATGACATTGTCTCTGATTATGCTGAAGGACAGAGAGTATACTTTCACTTTAGATGGGACCAGAAGGAAGAGGGAGAGGTTACCTTTCAAGGGTTGCATGCCTATTTACTAGTTCCATTCTTTGAGTCTAACATGCTTTCATATCCTCAAGAGCAACCAGCCTGACACATTAGTACAGCGGGATAAGGTAGCTTTTCCAGACTTGGTGATGCTGTTTATAGTAGAGAGAAACTCACCAGGTCATGTTCATTTCCATGTTTCTGTTCCCATGGCCCTAAGAACTAGGCTTGAGCAATTTCAAAAATACAAAATAATGCTATAATTATTAGACTCAGATGTTTTATGAAAAGCTATACATTAAAATTATTTATAAAAATTGTTTTATCACTAAAAAATAAAATACCTATGCGAGTATATTGGAAAGGGAATATCCTGACTTTCCTAGATCTGCCTTTGAACTTGGACAAAATACTCTTTGGATAAAGGTTTTCTAATCTGAGGTTTGAAGCTTCCTTCACTTAGAACTTTTAGCATTTTCTGATTTTCTTTATTGAAAAAATACAGTAGTTCATTTTATACTAGTCTACTTTTTCTGAACACAGAATCACAGTGGTGGCTGAGTTGCTGACAACATAAATACAGCAGCAACTGCCAAAGGCCACCTTCAACAGACAATCTCTTTCCTTAAACAACCACATTAAATCCCTAAGGTGACCAGTGCTATTCCATCCTCCAGTTAGGTAAAGGTCACCTCTACTAGCAAGCAATTTTTGTACCTCCCTGGGGCAGCTGCTTAAGACTACATTCATTGTCTATATTAAATTCCCTAGTCCATCTGCTAAATATCAAAGTAATTAAAGACCTATATAGACATTGAATCAGTTTATTTTCAAGAAGAAACTTTTTTTTTTTAAACCAAGGAACTTCAGGCAGTGTAATCTCAGAGAGATGACATCAGAAATACTCCCATATTTCTGAGGCCTTTCTTCCTTGTAAAATTCATAAATGCATTTGGGTGATTAAAAACATCTTAAAATTGAAAAAAAATGTGTCATATTAAATAATACATACTTTGTATGTGTTATCAGCAGAGAGCAGTCCCTGACAAAAGACCTCCTGTTCATTAAAGTAGCAAGGCTATAAAGAAGAAGACCTTCAGCAAGACTGAGTCACACATTGGATGCAACAATGGGGTCCAACACAACAGCAACCATCAGGATGCCCCAGGAGTTTTTACTGCTTTCTTGTGCTATAGATACGATGGCCAAGGTTTAGAACAGACTCGATGACACCTAGCGGCGATCATCTGCAGAAGTTGCCTTGGTCGTGCAATGGATAAGCTTTGAGCTGCTAACCAAATTGTGAGTAGCTTGGACCCACCGGGTGGCTGCCAAAGAGAATGATCCGATGTGCTTCTGCATAGACTGCATCCTAAGAACCCGTAGGAGACAGTTCTGCTCTGTCATAGGCAATTGAGTCGGACCCTACTGCAGGGCACCTAACCACAATAGCAGTCTAGATAAAGCACTGCAACCCCTGTAGAACTTTCCCTGTGGATATGTGAGACTGTATCTGTTCCTGTGGATGGAGAGCCCTGTCCTTCACCTACAGAGCTGCTGGGGGGTTCCACATTTTCGCATGTCAACCCAACCTGTAAGCAGTGTGCCACCAAGTCTTCTCCTGTAATGCAGATGATTGAAATGATTCTGCTGTGTTCACAAAGAAAACTCACATCTCGCAGCTCTAGAATAGCGAAGCTTGGTTTCCTCTTTTCATAATTCTCTGTGCACTATGTCATTTAGCAATCCATAGCAGTGGGTTTGACCCTCATGTGGCTGTACCATCTTGATTATGACAACTCCTAGAAGGGAAAAGGACCTTTGGGGATCTCTCACTGAAATTAAATGCTTCACCTGGAAGTAGCTCACGTTATTTTTTGCTTCCAGTTCATTGGCTAGAAATTATTGTCAGCTTCCATTGTTTTTGAGTCCATCAAACCAATAGGATCCACAGAATTTCATGGGCTGATTTTTTAAAGATCACTAGACATCGCCCCACCCCTGGCCTAGTTTGTTTCTGTCTGAAAGTCCAAAGACAAGTCCTCAGCACCACTGTTGCCATGGGCATTCATTCCTCCACTGAGAGAGAAGCCTTAGCCACTTACCAAGTGAGATGGCCAGACTAATCTGGGACTGGCCCAGACAAACCTGGGACTCGTGGTGGGGAGGCCAGAGGTCTGCCACAGAAGCAGCACTGCCCTCAAATTGCCGTATCTTATCGCTGCTGACTGCCAAGTCATTTCTGAATCAGAATGGCTCTATAGACCCAAGTAGGGTTTCTAAGGTTTAACCTGTCTGGAAATACATTACAATACCTTTGTGCTCCAGAACGCTGATGAGTTTGAACTGACAACCATTCCATTAGCAACTGAGCATTTACGTTTCATGTAACCAAGACTCCCGGGGTAAGCCAGCAGAGATTCATGTTTCGGGCCAAGTACTGCTCCACATGCCCTGAAGTCTCTACTAGATTATCATGCAAAAGTAACAACAACGCCAACAATGATAAAACTTGTTTATGAAAGAATAGTCTGTCTGAAATATATAGCTAGTTAGGTTAAAGCGCATATTAATCTATATAAATTCTAGTATTTCAGCTTTCCAGGAACATACTCCAAAATTTTACGATAGTGTCTTTTTTTCTGTTATCGGATTTGGTTGTCATTGCTTGCTTATATGTGTCCGTCTTTCTGATTTTACTCTATTCATTATCTAAATACTGATTGATTGCCCACTGATTACCTAGGGATTGTAATTAAAGCATGATCCCTTTCTTCTTCAAGGAGCTCACTGTAATTTATTAACATCAATTAGGCCCATAAATAAATAGTTCTCAAAAATCACACATTCTAGTGGGACCATGTTTAATTTCAACCATACACAAATTGGCTTTTTGATAGCATGTCTTAAAATTTTTAGTTAGGCACAAATTATATTCTCCCACTTTATAGCATTGGAATATATCATCTTGACTGAATACTTGCCAAGATATTAAAGGGAATCCAGAGCTCTTGGAATAGGGTAAAAAAAAACAAACAAAAATGTTAGCATTATTCAGAGGCACCTCTGTAGTCCATTGCTATCAACAAATTGGGGAGTTTTAAACTTATGGCAAAAGTTCACAATTATATTTCAATGATAACATCAGTTAACTGTGGTATCAAAGCACCATGAAGTTCTTTTAATGAGCAATATAGAAACATTTCTCTTTGTGTGATTAGTAATATGGGATATAAGCTGTTTAGCGATTTATGAGTGAACTTATCTATGAATTATCCACATTTATCATTTGTTGACAACTTACTTGAGGCATCTGCTCTGAGATGGGATGTCTATATGATGAGTTGTAGCATCTATTCTCTTTTCCCTTTTTTCAGTGTCTTTTGTGTATCCACCACAAGGCAGTCATGTTTACAGGCACTGGATACATAATATGAATAATACAACATCGTCTCTAACCCTCTGGCCATCACTGGTACATCAAAACTTTCTTGCTTTGAGTGTTGCCTGATACTGGACTCTTTGTCACTATACTTTAATTAAAGACAGCGTCACTTACGGTGAACAGTTTTGAACAGAGCTTACAGACTAAGGTGGTCCATGGGTGGGGGAGGGGTGGTATGTGATACTCTATTTCTAAAAATTGGTAAATGAAAACCAATAGACTTTTAAAGAATAATATTGCCCAATTTAGGACTGGGCATTGAAGCCCTTTTCCAGTTTTGTGCTTCTCTTGGAGGGGTGTTGCAGGATGATATTCATGGTCTATATTAACTTTGCTGTGGTTTTTGATGATGGTTATCTATTAAAATGATGCAAGTGATTATGCCTTCAGTTACTGTGAGCTTTATCAGACGGCACATATTACAAAGTTCCTGGAAGCACCCAAAGAAGGCTAATTCTCAGGGGTAGGCATCTTTCAAGCCTCTACTTCAGTTGCTTAAAATTTGTAAGCAATTCCAAACATCTAGATTTGCTTTTATAAGGGGTTTAGATGATCTATATATCTGTCATTTAGATTTGTGTGTGTGTGGGGAGAGAGAGAAAGAGAGAGAGAGAATGAATGAGAGAGTGGGAAAGGCCATTCTGGCCATGAAAATCTTAAGAGCTTAGGTGCTAATCAAAAGACTGGAAGTTTGAAGCCACATAATAGCTCCCGATGAGAAATACATGGAACCATAACAATTAGAGCCTTGAAAAGCCCATGGAGCAGATCTACTCTGTCACATGATATATGAATTGAAAATGAACTCAATGGTACCTGACAGCAGCTAGATAAACAGAGTGATATGTACATCGAGATAATCTATCGACACTTATATATAAATTTGCAGTTATAATCCAAATGCACACAAATGTAATACATGGTACTATATCCAATCTATAATTATGTCATTATGTGACATTGATTCTATATGTAAATGATCCTATATGTAAAACAGAAATAAATAGCACCTGGTCCTGCACTATCCTCTCAATTGTTCTCATGTCTGAGCCCTTTATGATGGCTAATGTGTCCATTCATTTTGATGTGGGTCTTCCTCTTTTTCACGACTTCTCTACTTTAGCAAGCATGATGTCTTTTTTTTCAGAACCTGGTCTCTCCTGCTAGCATGTCCAAAGTATCTGAGATACACACTTCTACGCTGCTGCTGATAACTAATATAAGTTGAAACACTTAGAAATTAAAAAAAGGTACTCATATTTTTCCTTCAGATCCTTTAATCAATGCTTGACCTAGTGAAATATAAAGGAAATTTGCATTAAAATCAGTTCTGGGCACATTTCCAAGCTAGGATTGGTTTTAGTATTATGGATAAGACCTACATACCTGCATTACTGATATGTGCTTTTGGTGTTTTCCCAAATTTTAAAAGAGACGTGCACTCCTAATATTTCCTCAAACTCCCTGATTACAGTAGTTTCAAATGCCAAAACATTTTAGAAACCTTAGTGTAATTATTCAGTTCTAATTAATGGCATGTAATATAACTCAGGCTGTATTTTCTTGCTCTTATTTTAGATCAACATTCAACAATCCATGGCTCACACTTTATGTCTTAGCAATATGGGGCTGTACTCTACCATTCTTCATAATAGCCAAAGTCCAGATTTTCTTCTAATCCTACCATACAACTTAAAATGTTTTATATTATTCAACTCAGATATGAACATTATCTTTTGAGGACATTATAGATAATGTTACAGTCCACTTTGGCTTTCCTGACACCAATTCAATACCCTAATAATTTGCTATGTATTTTCATGATGTTTCCTATGTTATACCAAATATCAATTAAAGTTTATCAAGAAGAACTAAATATGAAGCTAAATATATAAAAGTTAACACCACTGCTCTATATCTAATATTATGGGAAAGCAGGATCTTTTGAGTAAGATAAAAAGAAAAATAATAAAGGAACACAATAGCTTTCATCAAAGGGATGATATCTACAGAAAAGCTAGTTTGTAGCATGTTTACTAGATTAACAACAAATCTTCCTACAATTTAATATGAAGAAATGAAAGTGATTCTTAAAAGAAAATGGACAAGAATGATGAAATACCATTCAACAATGAGAAATACAAATGGCTAGTACATTTTTTTTTCTGCACTCATATCCATTTTCCCAGAAAACACTGTCCCTTCTTCTCTTCCTCTATATACATCTATTCTTCTCCCCACACCTACAACCACCTCCACCACCTTTATTGAAGCTTTTTCTAAAACACATTCACTCAGGCTCATTCATCCTCATCTCCAAAGACTTAGGTGTATATATCATTATTGTTGTGACATGATCACCTTTTCTAGTTTTGCATAGTAGGTTCCTATTTCCTAGAGAACAAGAATTAGGTGTGATTCCATCATTAAACCTCAGAACATGAGTGAAGCTGTTTGATAATGCATGCTCTGCATTAATGAAAGATTTTTTTCATCACCTTATACAAAGTCTGGTATACAAAAGAACTTTTTGAAACATTTGCCATAAACTTCAATGTCAGAAGAAAGGAAATGAGTCATTTAGTGAAACATTGGGAAATAAATAACCTAACAAATTTTTTAATTTCCTCACAATTACCAAAGAATTCTGAGCTAAATTGATTCTGAATGAAAATATACATAAAAATGTACTTTCTGTACAATGGCACCATAAGAATGCTCAAGACTGAAAACTATCCAGACTGTAAAAGAATCAAATAAGAATCAAAGATGTTTTACCATGGTAAAAGAAAAGTAGAATGTGTTATACAAGAGCAAGTATGATAGTTACTGCTTCCATGAACAAAGAGTAATGCAGCTAATGAGGTATCAAATGTGTTCTTTTAGGTCATTTTTCTCTCAAGACTCTGCCTGCCCATCCCTTTGATAAATTTTCCTTCTTTTTTGGAAGGGGGGCATCACTGCCCTCTGGTGGTCGTGGGTGCTACCCAGCCTTGCTCCTGGAGAGCTGTGGCTAGATTTGAACTGCTAAGCCAATGGACCGCAATCCCACACTCAACCACTACACCACCAAGGCTCAATCTTTTCTGCCTTTTTAAATTTTTGTTTTCCTGATGTCTGAAACAAGGGGGAAGGGCTAATGAACATTTTTTTCCTTATCATCACTAAGCTTCTTAATCTCAAGCACTCGTTTTAGCTAAGATATCCAGCTGGGGTCCATTGGATGATAAGACTTACACTAATTCATCTTCAGCATCTTGATGAACAATCCTTAATGAAAGATGAAGAGAATTTCCCTTTCACCTGACAGAAGGAACAAGTCTCCTGGGTGTTAATAAGTGCTACACGAACTAACTGCAGTTAGGCGAAGTTGTGAACAATCACATTTAATATATAAGCCAGCACCAACATTTTCCTGGAGGCATATAGAAGAACTTAAAAACAAAAACTTCTTAATTCAGTGATTGCATATAGCCCAAGTCATACCTAATTAATCTGCACCAAATGGACAATGGATTTTTGAACAGAAAAAAAAAAACCCCAACAGATTGGTGAGGGAATTTGGGGAAACAATCTTTAACTAAAAGAAAATGAAACAAAAACAAAGCACCTTCCATAACTACAGCAAAGAAATGGAAAAAAAAAGCATCAGCTACATGTCTTTCCAACTTCGTGTTTTAATCAAATAAATATCTATAAATAATGAAGCAATTATTAATGAGTATAAAGCTCAAATCAAACTCACTGCTCTCCAATTGATTCCAGGCCACAGGAATTCTTTAGAATAGCCTTCCCTGTGAATTTTTGAGACTGCCTCCCCTTTTTCCCATGGAGTGACTGATGGGTCACCACTAGCCCACCAGAGTTCCTATAATACAGTAAATAAACTAATATTGTAAACGACCTCTCATATTCACCTAAGGCCATGGTCAGCAAACTGTGGCTAGTGAGATGTATGTGACTCTTTCAGTGTGAACACATGGCTCTGTGGTAACATCGAAGACATATGAAAAGTCCACATGGAAGAAGCACACCGTCCGGTGTGACCACCAGGCGTCGGAGGGATCAGGAATCAGACTGAAAATTATGTTATGGCAAATGAGGGGAAGTACAGGTCAGGGACCCATCTGTCGGTAACTGACTTTCCCATACAGAAGGGTTAGTCACAGGGAGGAGACGGACCATTCAGGCTGCAGTGTAGCAATGATGTAACCTAGAAGTTCCCTGTAGTTCTGCAGTGCTTCCTGCTCCCCACTATCCTGATCCGAATTCTACCTTACAAATCCGGCTAGACCAGAAGATGTACATTGGTACAGATAGAAACTGGTAATATAGGAAATCCATGACCGTTGATCACTTTAGGACCAGTGGTGAGTGTGGCGATTCTAGAGGAAAGGTGGGGTAGAAAGGGGGAACTGATTAAACAGATCTACACATAACCTCATCCTTGGGGTACTGACTATATAATTCATAAATTTTCATGGGTTTGTGAGGGGGGTGAAGAGAAAATATTGAGGAGCTAATGTCAAGGGCTTAAATAGAAAGCAAATGTTTTGCAAATGATGAGATGAAAAGATGTAAAAATATGCTTGACATGCAAAGGACGAATGTATGGATGAGGTGTATGAGCTGTATGAGTGATGAGTTGTATGAGCCCCCAGTAAAATGCTTTTTTTGGGGGGGGGGCATCACTGCCCTCAGGTGGTGGGAGTAGGAGGCCCAGCCTTTGCTCCGTGGAGCTGGAATTGAACCTCCATCCCAGTGGGCCGCACTCCCGCACACAACCACTTTGCCACCGGTGCTCAGCCCAGTAAAATGTTTTTTAAAAACACATTTGAAGGTTATTGTTTCAGATCATGGTTATTGATTGTTTGGAAAAACATATTTAAGGTAACTGGGTGATTTTAAAATTGTTAGGAGGGGCAAGATTGGCTCTTTGGTCTCAAGAGTTTGCTGAACCTTGACTAGGCCCTACTAGTCTGCTTAGAAGAAGTGCTGCTGGCACATCATGAGATGTGGGTTGGACTGCTAACTCAAGGTCAACAGTATGACTCCACCCATCTATGTGTGGGAGAGAAATGAGGCTCTCAGTTCCTGTAATATTTGCAACCTCATAAACTTTCATCTGTCTTCCAAGGTCTCAGAGTAGAAATCAACTTAATGGCCAAAGAAGTCAAATGAGTTAAAGCCTTTGCAAAGGAGTACACAATGGCAAGCTTTATCTACACCAAAACTATATTCTCATTTAGAATCCAAGGAAAAGATTCTTCACTTTTTTTTTTGGGGGGGGGGAATCTCATGCAGTTTTAATATAATTTATTTCATCCCATTTATTCTAAAAAAGTTTGGAATGAGTGAATAAAAGGAGTAATCAAAAGAGAAGTTATTAGCATTGCAGTTTAAGTAGGAAAAAAAATCTCAACCTTGTTCTTTTTAATTGCCCAGATATGACCCCTGACCCATGCAACCCCTTGTACAATAGAAATAAATATCTTTTTATCCTTGCATCTTTCCCAAGATTGGGGGCACATTGGACTGTTGTGAACCACCGTTTTCATTGACCAGTTTTCAGAAGCAGACCATTAACCCTTTCTTCCTAGCCTGGCTTTGTCTACAAACTCCACTGAGACCCATCTCACAGTCCAGCAACAGGCAAGCCATGCAGTACAGGTAGCTGCGCATGAAGGACATAGGCTGGGAATTGAACCCTGGTGGTGCAGTTGTGAAAGTGCTTGACTGCTAAGTGAAAGGTCATATTTCAGAAGCCTAGAAAACCCTAGGGCAGTGGTTCTCAATCTGTGGGTCAGGACCCCTTTGTGGGTCAAACCACCTTTTCCAAGGTGTCGCTTAAGATCATCAGAAAACACATATTTCTGATGATCTTAGGAACTGAGACACCTCTCATCTATCTGTCTCCAGGCAGTTCCTCACATACAGAAACATCCACAAAGGAGTACCTGGAGGGAAGATTGTTCCTCATGCTGCACCATGCTGGGGAGTCACCACAACATGAGGAGTTATGTTAAAGGGTTGTAGCATTAGGAATTTTGAAAACCACTGCCCTCGGGAGTATTGCTAGTCAGTCCTACACATTTGCTTTGGGTCAAACTTGACTTGATAACAAGGGTTTTTAAAAATCTTATCTTCGGTAAGGAAGGCAAGAATTCTACCACTGAATCTCCAAATCTCACCTCTGATAATCACATGATCCATATAATTTCTACTGATTGAAATATTAAATATGTATGCTTTTTGTAAGGGATTTCAGAAACTGATGAATTATAGATTAAAGCAGAAACTCAACAGTCTCTTAGGAAAGGCAAATGGTTATTATGAATTAGGAAGGAGAATTATAACAAGCAGGGCTGTTATAATTTAGGGCTCACCAGGTAATAAAAGGGAAACTAAGGTCTCTTGTACAATTGGAGCTAGAAGACTGATGTAGTAAGGGATAATAATGATATCTACTTATTCTGTAACTCAGCAGATTAGGCACAAATCATATATGTTGTCAAAAGCAGAGAAAAGTTGTTTCCAAGGCTGTTCTGTATCTGTGAAGAATTGACTCTCACATCTTTTTACAATGGTGTCCCCAACTTTTGAGTTAGCAACTGAGTGCCTAGCTAATGTGTCACCAGGAATCCCTGTATATTCTAGGATCTCTAAGACGTTACATGATATTATTTTGCCTTCTTATGTTTATAAAAGCGAGGTTCGATGAGGTTGACCTTACAACTAATAAGGTTTGTTTTTGTTTTTCCACTGTCTTCCCAAGTTCACAAATCTGGTAATTGAAAAGACGTCTGTGAGAAAGCGAAGTTTAGGCAACTTTTGTTTGTTTGTTTGTTTGGCATCACTGCCCTCTGGTGGGAGTGGGAGGCTCAGCCTTGCTCCTGGATTTGAACTGCCAAGCCAGTGGGCCGCAGTCCCGCACTCAACTACGCCACCGGGACTCAGACCGTTCTAGGCGACTTTTATCACCACACTTGCACTTAAAGTTTTTGAGGAAACTGCATCTTTGAATCACTGTAAGCACGTTCATATTGCTGCGAGAGCTCCTGTTGGGACTTTTAAAAAATTCAATCTCACGGAGCTGCTAAGCACAAGGCTGGTGTTTTGAACCCACCAGTTGCTCAATTAGACATAAACTAGACTACAAAAGAAAACAAACAATCAAATAGACAAGTTCATTAGCATAGTTGATTCCTGCTCATAGCACCCGAGAACACAGAGGTAAATGATCCCTGGAGGTATCCGAAGCCGTGACCCTTCATTGGAGGAGAAAGGCTTATTTTTTGCCAACCTTGTGGTTATGACTCCAATCCACATAGCACACTATGCTACTAGGGACTCCTGAAAGCGGACGAAGTATGACAGCAATGTTTGAGGTCTAACGGGGAAGATTTACAGCCATCCAAAGCACAGAGTGGATCCCAACTCCTGGAGATCTTGCAGTGGCTTCAAACTCATGGGAAAACCTCAAGGAGTCGTAAAAATGGAATTGCCAAGGGCAGGATGGGACAGTCTGCCAAGGTCAGAATTTGATTGGCCTTTGTTTCTCATTCCTGGGAGGAGTCACTGGTGGAGTCCGGTTTCAGATGTGTTGGGTAATGCTGTCAGAGAGGAGCGCACCAAAGGAAGGGCGAGAACGTGTTGGTGCAACGTTTCAGCAGAAATGTCTTACTTTTATAAACACGTCTTTGTTACGATATTTTGTATGCTCAAATTTCATTTATGAGTATACTTTCAAGTCTAGGTTGCTATGTTATTCACTGTTGAAACTTCAATGCACTCTTCAGAAGTGGTATTATTATCCTATTACAATAGGCTTCAGGTCATAATGTGTTTTTTCATTTACATGACTTTCTCTGTGTATAGGGTTGTTTTTGTTGCTACTGATATTTTCATACTACCTAATTTTTTCCTTTTCCCCACCTTTTTAAAAAATATTTTAGCTATAATATTCTAAGAATTTGTATTTACAAATGTATATTAATAACTTTCTGAAAATGTAGTAATTACTGGGCCTCCCACCCCCAGTAGAGGGCAATGATGCCCCAAAACAAAACAAACGCAAAAAAAGAAAATGAAGTAATTAAAAGGAAACATAGCTTCCATTCAGTTACCAACCATGTAGCAACTAATAACATAATTCAATAAAGATTTTACAAAACATTTCTTTAGTATTTATATCATCTAAGAAGTATTATATTTAAGCAATTCACAACGACATCACATATTAATTCGGATTAAAGTGAACAATAAACATTACTAAATATTCTGTACGATCTGGAGCTGAAGTGATGCTATCGGCTACTTTATTGGGTGGCAACAACCCCATTGAGATCCCTGGTGTTCTTCAACTGCTTCGGGATTCACCCAATCACAAGGGAATTTTACTATTTATGCTGTGCCCCTTCACTGTTAGGAAAGCACAATGACTAAGGGGGGGGGGTGCTGATCAGACCAGAAGAACTCACTCTATAATTTAAGTTGGGCCTTTGAGACATATGATATTAGCTCAATATCTGGGAAAGAAAATAAAGTTCAAACAGGGGGCTAGGGATTTAATAAATTATGTTTACTGAGTTATATCTTAATAAAGTCTAGACACTAAGGATCAGATGAGCTCCCTGGTTAACAGTACATGTATTCCTCAATGATGGATATGTTTTATTCTTAAATGTATCTTTAAATTAACACAGCTAGGCATTTCATTAGCTAACATGAGTTCGTCAAATATTTATCTTAGTATACATAATATAGTATACACTTCTATGCATAAAAATTAAGGAAACACTTCCAGAGTCTCTAAAATGTTTAAACCTAATAATGCAGTAATATTAATAGTAATTGTTTCATGTGCATCACAAAGTAGTGTTCATTGGCTATGAAGGATTATCTGGACCTTGAATATTAAATGTGATTCTTAATGGGGTTGGTTCATAACCCCAAGTTGTATGTAAGTTGTACATTCATAAGCTAAATGCTTCCTTTGTTATGTATACTGTCATATATAAATGCAGTAAGAGGGAAACATGGCCTTACCCCTGGAAGAAGGGTTCATGCTTTGGAGCAGCATAGCTAAATTTACCAACACCAATTTAGGAAGAAAAGATGATTTTTATTAGAAGTTGATACTGATAGGGTGTTAGGCAGCAATTCAGGCTATGTTAATGGAGTCCCACCTATAATAGAAATGCAGAGAGTTTATGTATTTTTTGCCAGAATGCTCACTCTACACACTCTAGGGGAGCAAGGTATTTTCCCAGGTGTTTTATGTTAAGCAAACCAAAAAAGATGGGAAAAGGTGTAAATATTGATGAAATTGATCAGATAAAATTAAAGCAGCATTTATGATACACAAGCAAACTTCTTGCATGTTTTAATGATGATTCAAGCAGAGTTTTCCAGATGGCCTTCCAGATAGAATCATCCAGATGGTCTCACAAATATATATATATATATATATATATATATATATATATATATATATATGTCTTTGAGCACTATAGAAAGTTGTAAAAGTTCCAGAATTTGAAATGAGAAACAGAACAAATATGGTGCGAGGTATACTAGCTACAAACATGAAATAGGTTAGGTTAATGTTGAATGACAGTACTTTAATAGTTTTCAATGTCAATGACAAAATCTGGACATTTGAGTCCCTCCTAAATGATCTATGCATTTATCAGTTTGGCTGATTTGTATCATTTTGCTATGATCTCTGACATGACAAAAATCTTTACTATAGCAATTTCATGAGTATTATGAATGACTCCAGCAAGCAATCATACCATAGAGGGAGTACTAAACCAAAATCCCTGTCAGAACAACTGAATATAGGGTTTTCCAGGTTATCAATCTTTACCTAAGCTAGAGAGCCTTATCTTTCTCCTGAAGATTTACTGGTAGACTTGAACTCTGACATTCCAGTTGAGAATTTCAACAATTACCTGAGAGTTTTTACCAGCATTCCTTACTTCTATATTTGGTTGGAAGTCAGTTTGAGCTAGGGAATTTCTGAACTTAAAGCTGATGACTGAAGTAAAGAAAGGTAGAATTATAGAAAGAGTACACTCTGGGACAGGGTCAGTTGAATAGGGAGCTTACAAAGTATGAGAAACAGAGAGGACTCAATCTTAGTCTAGAGATTGGCAGCTAATAACTGTGAAGATGAAGGTGCTGTTGAATGAATTGAGAAAGGCTTGAGGTAGAATAGATTTTTATGAGAGGGAAGAACAGGAGTTCTATACTGGATGGGTAAACTTTGTAGTACTTCTTAGGCTTCCTAATATAGATGTGATGTCAGTAGTTGAATGTATGAGATTGCAATTGAGAGTACCTTTTTTGTACTCTCAAGTGAAGTTAGTCCATAAAACCCTGGAGAGCAAGTGATAAAAGGAGAAGGGGAAGGAAATATAACCCCCAAGTCTAATTTATCATGAAAGTTGATATTATGAACAACCAGTGCTTGATGCCAGGGGGCACAGAGGGAACTATTCATAAGTACTTCAGAGTACCTCACATGAACGATGAAAATCTGAGATATGTGTACACCACTACCTGCCTATGATTGGTTGAGTATTGCTTTGGTGGTGGCGGGGTTATTGCTTTGGTGGTGGTGGGAGGTGCTTTTTTTGGGGGGGAGCAATTTCTAACCTGCTATTGATGCACATAGGGCGGCATTTGAGAACTAGAACATCCTTTCGGGGAACATTTGCAACTGCTGGCAAATGGAATTCTAAGCTTGCACCAGACTAGGAAGATCCGAATGGATATGGCTGCAGTGCAGACAGCAGCTTATTCTTAGAAGGAAATGAAGCTGGCAGTTGTCAACAATGAGAAGGAAAGCATTTAAAGCCATGAGATGAAAGTAGATCCACAAATTGGAACATAACCATGGAGACAATGACAAAGACTGGGAGACGAGCTGCTACAACATGAGATCAGAAAAAATAGAAAGAACCTCAGAGTGGTTCATGAAATTATCCCTGGTGAGAAATGAAATACACTGAGAAAGAGGAAATGGTCAGTTATACTATATCCTTGTGACAGTCAAGAATGAGTAAATGCTGGACTTTTATCTTGTGAGGTCATCGGGGAACTTGACATAGCAGTGTTAATAGAAAGATGGTTTTGATGTTGAAATAAATTTATTTTAAAAGATAATAGGTAGTTTTGAATTTCCATTTCACATCTTCTTTTGATCAGGATATTTGTGTATGATTGATCAACATGGTCATTAATACAGGTAAATCATCATTCAGATTCCTGGTGTCACAGCAAAGGAGACAATTATTTATAGTGACAGTTAACTCTGCATTCCATTTCCTCTTCCTACTTCAGATTCTCCTTGCTCTGTGGTTCCATGAGAAATGAAACCAGTCATTAGACTCTGGAAGCACAATATTAAGTGCTCAGGTACTCATCAAAAGATGGGCAGTTTGAACCTTCAAGTCACCCCCTTGAAAAATATAGACTAGTATTCTTTTGTAAATACTTACAACCTTGGAAATCCTAGAGAACAGTTCTATTTTTCCCTACATGGTCGTTGTGAGCTGGAAGTTTGGTTACTACAGGGTGACTGTGATTTGTAATTGATTCAACACCAACAGTTAGGGTGGGTTGTCGCTTGGGTGGTTACTTAGAAGCATGATATAGTGAACCAAATCTCATGGAATTCAGCAGCTTTTCTAATTTCAGTTTGAATATTTTTGTGTCTTCTAAATATCTTTATCACACACTTTGCCAACTCAATTTAGAGGTGTACAATTTATTGACAGAAATTACATGAATTGGGTGTGCAACCTTACCCTTAATCAAACTGCTTTTTCATCACCTTCAGCTGAAACTCAGGCTTCTGTCCCCCTTTCTCCTAATCTCCTGCTAACCACTATTAACCTTTGAACTCTATACAATTGCCCATTTTTGTTATCCTATGTGCATTCATATGACTGTCCTTTGTGGTTGACTTATTTCACTGTACACAGTATCTTCAAGTGCTATTTGCATTGTCACATATATAAATACTTTGTTTTCTCCTAGTGATTGAGTCATCACTAATTTTACTGTTTATAAATGCTGCATTGTTTATCCATGCATTCTTACATGAGTATTTGTCATTTCTCACTTTGTCTGTCATGAAGATTGTTTAAAAATGTGCTTTTAAAAATTCGAGGTATATAAGATTATATTGTTGGTTCATAGTTGTGTTAGTTTTCTGAGGAAATGCCACTCTGATATCCACAATGGTTGTGCAATTTTGCCTTCTCTTAGAAATCAATAAAAATCCTAACTTACACACATACTTGGCAAACTTCTCTGTTGTCGATTTTTAAAATATTCACTCTGAGTGAGAGGAATTATATCTTATTTTGGTTTTGATTTGCAACTGTAATGGCTAATGGTTAAGCATCTTTTATGTGTTGAGTGGTCATTGGATGCTCCTATTTTGTGACATATCTATTAAAATTCTCATGGAATCCAGATTTTTCAGATCTCAGGAGACTAGCTGAAATCATAGATCTGTCATACTTATCAATATTTACATTTAAAAAATTCTCTGACATCTTCCTAAAGTTAAAAAATACCACCCCAATTAAGTCAATTCTGACTCATGTTGACCTTATATAGTGTTTCATTTTTGAAGAAGACAGCCGTATCTTTGTCCTGCAAAAGAACTAAGAGGTTTGAACTGATAATCTTTCAGGTTAGCACTTCAATGTGCAACCCACCATGTAGTATAGCCAGTAAAGAATGTCTGCCTTGAGCATTGAACACTTTTACAATGTGCTATGACAAAAATTGATGGTGGACCTTGAAAGTTTGTACAGAAAACATAAGGATCAGTTTGTGTTCTTTGGAGCAGGAGACAATTTGGAAAAGGAATGCGATAATGAATCCATAGCTCAAAGACTGCAAATGATACTGTTGAATTCTGCAGGTAGAAATTGCTGAATTGCTGTGTGTTATGCTGTGTACATGTTCAACAATAGCAACCAAGATATATTAAGGTATTTGTAACAAAATATAATGTGAGGGGAGAGAGAAAAGATGGCTAAATATTTTGAGAGTATTGACTATGAAGAGGGGAAGATAAATGGCAGTGGTTGGTGAACCTCTGTAAAAAGTATTTACAATGCCTGGTATACACTCAGTAAATATTTGAGGAATACATGGATGAATGATGGTTGGCATTAAACAACATTTACATAAAGGTTCCTGTGCTGACTATTTGGAAGGAAACAGAGGGTCCTGGAGAGGCGCTGCGGTACCCCACACATATGCACAGCAGAACAAGGTGGATACTCCCATTGACAATCCTTTGAATTTGAAATTTGTTAGAACTCAGGAGAGATGAAAAGTGGAAAGGATGGGGACTAGAGGCATGACTCAAACTTGGAAGGAGCTATTCTTGCTGTGATACTAAGTTAAAGGGAATGAGAATCAAGCCCTGGTGATGAGGGTGTATACACAGGGATGTCCATAAAGAGGTGTCCATCCACCAAGGAAAAGAACGTTTCCTGAATTTTTGGTAATATACAGATGGTAGTAATGGACTACAGCTTGATTCAGAATCAAGAGAAATCTGTAGAGGTCAGTAGAACATCAAGTTCACATAGAGGTATTGAATACCTTAATCCTCTAGTTTGCACCCTGGCCCTATCCTAACTGAGAGAGAGGTTGGCTTCTCCCTACATGGAAGCTTAATAACAGAACCAGTTGATGTCACCGAATGGAGCCTAGAGTATAGGAAGAAGAAAGTTAAAGGGAGCACTTCAGAAGGAAGAGGGATGAGACAGAATCAACTTTGAAGGAAGTGATGACGGTGACTGGCGGAGCTGGTATTCCAGTGCAGTCCTACTTGCTGTATTGATCCATTTGTGCTTAAGATGATAAAAGCACAGAGAACAGGACATGCTCTCTTAGTATGCAGTTTTCTCATTATTCATTTTTTTTGGTGTTTGTGGAAGCTGTGTAATTTCTTTGTGCCTATGACATAGAGGTGAAAGAAATAGAAATCCAAACTTTAAATTCATTGCCACCAAGTCAATTCTGACTCATAGCGACCCTATGAAAAGCTGCTGAAATATGGAATCTTCTTTTCTAATATCAGAACTGTAACAGCACGATCAAATGACCATGACTCTCTAAAGGTCGAAATTATTCATTAGCTAATTAGCAATGCAAAGCGATCACCATGATCTCTAAAGATAAAAAACAGAACAAAAAACTGATTACTTTAATAATCACTCCAAAAAGGTTGCTATGAGAAGACATATTTATGAAAAATTGGATTAGGTCATATTTATAACAAAATACGTTTATTATCAGTTTCAGGTTTGATCAATTCAAGTTCATCTCTCATCCTACTCTCTTTCATCTAGACCTCTTCCTTACATAATAATATATATGGTACACACTGTTCAAACAAATAAACAAAATCCTCACTGCCATCAAGTTGCTATGGACTCTAAAGGACAGGTTAGAACTACCCTGTGGGTTTCTAAAACTGTAGCGCTTTGGGGTGGGGGGTGGCGGTGGGGAGTTCTTTCTTCTGCAGTGAAGTAAGTGTTTTTAAACCTCAGACTTTGGGATTCACAGTCCAACACATAACCACTAGTAATACACACTGTTAGACAGGAAATAAAGAATAAAAATATGACTATGACATAGTCTAAATTCTTAAGGAGTTCAAAGTTCTTTGAGAACAAGTATCAAGCAAACATAATTGCAATAGAGAGTAATCAATCTTCTGAAAACCAGAGAAAGAAAGGATAGTCCATTCTGAGTACAAGAACCATAGCACATTTTTCTGAAGGACACAACTTTTAAAACAATGATAGTTAACATTACATGGGAATTACTATTGATCATCTTTCAAACTAGATATCTTTTTTTCCTTAGTGTGTCTGGATAAATGAAACATAGCTAATATAGGTTCTGCTTGATAGCATCTCCAGATCCTCTATTGTAATTTCTGTCCAACCTTAATGAGGACAATATTTTTTGAATGACCCCAGTTTGCAAATGACTCATTCATCATTTTCTTGTGCAGTCTTGCCTGCAATGGCATGCTCTTAGGACATGAAAAAGGAATGCTCCAAAGGGTAGCAGTTTAAGGAAGTGCATCATATCATAACCAACTACTGCCAGAGGAGTCAGCTGGGAGACTTGACCAAGAGTGAATTAAAGGAATTCTTCAAACCCCTAGGTGTATTTAAAAGACAAAGAAACTTCCCAAACAGCACTTTTGTGAAATGGGGATGATCTAACTGAACATTGTTTCACACCCAATTTGTTGTGCATAGTTTACCCTGCCTTCCATGCCAATTAGATTCCAAAAATGCTTGGTGTGCAGGCTGGGGAAGGTAGACATGAGTGAAGTGGCTGCTTGCCTGTACTATATGGTAACTGGAGCTTTGCAGCTCACACAGGCCTCTCCTTAGATGTGCCTGTGATCTAAAACCGTGCATTTCAAGTAAGCCTCACATTCTTTCTAGGGTATAGTTCTGTATTTTCTTGATTAGTTTCCAATATTAAATATGTGGCTTCAAAGAGCAGAAAATCCAGAAAAGGTGAAAAGTTTATTTAATAACCATACCAACTTTGGTGAGCTGTAAAACTTTTGATTATAGCACCTCTCCTGTCTGTTAAATGTTGTTCGGATCCTAGGAAATACATTCTGTTTTATTAGTTTGGGGATACTTACATTTTAGTGACAATAAGTAAGCAATATATCTCCGCCGTATTTTCATTAATACAAATTAAGGGGTTCTGACCAATATTTCCATCTCTTTACAGTAAAGGACTGAGAAAGGAAGTGAAACACACTGAGGTTCTGAGCATTCAGATGAAAGGACAAAGAACTAGATCTATGCTGGTGGGTTTGAAGAAAGTGTGTGAAAACAGCAGTGGAAGAGATGGGGTAGATGTCCCTCAGCCAGCGGGACAGAGGGGGAACCTTGAGATAACAGTCTTGCGTAAGGAGCACAGAAGACAACTTCAAAGAACTTCTACTAGGACTTAGAGCAATTGTGTAGATATACCCGATGCAAAACAAGTTTCCAAATTGTTGGGTGCAGGCAATGGTAAGAGACCAGGAAGCCTGGAAGAGAAGCATGCTCCCTGTCCTGAGAACTTCTTGGTTATTAGTCATGTTGATCCTGCCAGCCCTGTTGTACCGATATACCAACCACCACCACTGTCTCCCCGTGATGCAGCACCTGACTTCTGTCTTTCCCCCAATTGGAAGACCATGCTGAGCAGGGTTAAGTCACATCAGATCAGCACGTTCTCTGACCCCACTCATATCGCTTCATCTAGTTGATCACTGTAGGTCTTTTTAGAAACCCACTGCCCCCTGATAAGTGGTACTACTCTGACCTGGCAAGCTGATGGAGTGGTGGCAGAGTAGAATGGCCCAGTGTTAACTGCCTGCCCCACCCCTCCTGACTGCCAAGCTAAAAGAGCAGCACCTGTTGCTCACCAATTCCTTCTACCCAGTGCCACTGTTGAACTCCTGCCCTGGTCTCCCTGACATCAGCAGCCTCATAGCAATCTGTGAACACTTACTGGCCACTCCTTATCTCCTCCCTTGACTGTAACTTGCTCTTACTTCTTTCTTCCTCCCAGGGAACATGTTACTACAAGCATGTTGACACATTGGATCCTCCTGCTCAGTGAGAGGCAATGGTAATATCCTCTCACCACTCACTGCTGCCGTCAGGTGGGGAATAGTGACCGCTGCCTTACTGTCCCACCACACCCTCAAAATCTGCTACTTTGCCCCCTTGACAAGTGCCAAGTACAAGAATATCATGTTTGATGAAGGGTAGGGTGATTGAGAAAAGAAGTCTCTCAAGTAGATGGATGGGCACAGCACCCAATGACAATGAATTCAAAGCTGGCATCACTTGTGAGGATGGTTCAGTATCATTCAATATGTTCAGTCTGTTGTCCATGGGATTGCTATGTGTCTGAATGGACTTGACCTCACTTAACAATGACTGCATTGCCCAAATCTGTTATATATCACCAATGCATTATATTTTGTACAAATGTACGGATTTGTACAGATGTATTATAGATTGTACACCACTGCTGAATTTGGTATGTTTTAGTAAGAATTTTTGATGTGTATGGTCTTTTCTTTTATAATGTTTTTAAAATCATTTTCTTGGAAGGCTCTTACAAATCTATAACAATGCATCATTCCATGTATTAAGCACCCTTGTACATATGTTGCCATCCACATTTCCAAAATAATTTCTTTCTACTCGAGCCCTTGGTATCAGCTTCTCTTTTTTTCTCCTCCCTCGCCCACTTCTGGTTCTCCTCTAGTTCTTCAATCTTCCTCCTCCCCCCAATCATGACCCTAATTCTCTCTTACAAATCTACATAGACCAGAGGATGTGCACTGGTACAGATAGGAACTGGAAGCATGTGGAATCCAGGAAAGATTATTCCTTCAGGATCAGTGCTGATAGTGGCAATCCCGGGGAGGTGGAATAAAGGTGGGATAGAAAGGGGAAACTGATTATAAGGATCTGCATATAACCTCCTCTCTGGGTTACAGAAAACAGGGAAGTGGGTGAAGGGAGACATTGTACATTGTAAGATATGACTAATAATAATAAATTATCAAAGGCTCAAAAGAGAGGGAAAAGCTGAGAGGGAGGGGAAAATGAGGAGCTTATACCAAGGGCTTAAGTAGAAAAAAAAATCTTTTGAGAATGATGATGAAAAGAAATGTAAAAATGTGCTTGACCAGCAGCTCTCCAGAAACAAGGCTGGGCCTCCCACTCCCATCAGAGGGCAGTGATGCCCCGCTCCCAAAATGTGTGATTGATATAAAATGGATGGATGAATTATGATAAGAATTGTATGAGCCCTCAATAAAATGGTTCTAAGTAATGCTGAAAGGGGTGAATTTAAAATGGTGCTGAGCACATTATCGCTCAGTCAATAAAACACAAAGGAACAAATTAAAAGAGAAATCAGAAATTTTCATGTTTGGTGAGGGGATTGGCACAGTAAGAGAATAGATATGGGAACAAGTTGAATAAGTACATGATTTTTCACAATGACCTTCCTTTTATTTCTAGTTAATTCAGATGAAAATTGTCATTTTAGCTAAAAGATTCTTTTTCCTTGAAAAATAAGTTTTTAAATCATTGGTGGTATTGTAAGAGCTAGGTAAATTTTTACATTTCAATAATTTATTCATTTTATATAAATATTTAATGAATGTCTAACAATTCTACAGACATTAAAATATATAAAGTGATACTACAAACAACTAGTTAAGCTTGCTATTAGTTTTGACCACTTAGGAGGAAATCTCTGTTTATTGAAAAACACAACTTATAAAAACTGATATATAAAGAAGTAGAAAGTCAAAATACTTCTCTCTTTATTTCATATATTAAATTTATCATATGTTTCCTGAAAGATAGACAGCAAGCTTGATTATCTTTAGGCGTGAATTCTGCTGAACATTTAAGAAGCAAATGGTAACCCATCACACAAAACCATTGCAAGATATAGAAACTTTTACTTCCTTGAATTCTGTTATCAACAAAAAACATAATATATAACTGATTAAGGTTTCATGAGAGTGGGAGAGTTGTAGGTTTCATCATTGCTACAATACCCCCTGACTTGTTTCTCTCCTCCCTGAGACCCTTCTGTAAGGGAATACCCCATTAGCTACAGATGAGCTTTGGGTTGCCAATCTCTACTCCCCCTCATTTACAAGGATATAATTTTTAGTTCTTTGATGCCTAATACCTAATCCCTTCAACACCTCGTGGTTACACAGGTTGGTGTGCTTCTTTCATGTGAGCTTTGTTGCTTCTGAGCTAGATGGCCATTTGTTTACCTTCAAGTGATCTATTTCTCCATCACCATATATAAATGTATTTGCCTATGTATATACCTGTATTTAGATCTCTATAAATGCCCTTTGCCTCCTAGTTCATTTCTAGATATCCATTCACTTTCTTCTTATCTCACTATCATACTCAGCTTTCAATTAGGTTTCAGAAATTTCTCTCAGTTACATTACCCTTGATAATCCCCTAAGAGGCCCTTTACATTATTAAATCAAGTAAAAACTAATACAATCCCCACTTTACAGGGGTGACCACTACCATATAGAAGTTAAGTAACTTGCCTCAGATCACAAGGTGAATGAGTGAGAATAATAGGAATTCAAACCTGGGTGACCTAGCTTCAGAAATACATCTAAAGAAACCATTCAACTGCCTCCTTGCACCTCTTACTGTGACACAGGCTGGTTACAAAACATGCACAGATTGATAAATTGTCAAGGTAGTATTTCTCTTGAAGAAGATCAATTTGAGAATACTCCAAAATTTAAAGGATTCCTTTTTTTCCTTCTCAATGTGATTTTGTTGTTGAGCATATGCATAGTAATTTATATATGAATATATATCTCTATATATGAGTTCAACAGTTTTTACATACAGCCTTTAGTGATATTGATTGCATTCATCAAGTTATACAAGCATTTTCCCATTTTTTGAGTTGTTCTTCTTAATTAACATAAAATCACTGCCCCCCCCAAGGGGGTCCCCTCAACTTTTTTCTTTTTTAAAATTAGTTCTATAGAGCCATACTTAACAGATCACTCCATTCAGTAGTTCAGTCATACTAAAAAGACTTGTGAAGCCATCAGAATTCCTTTGAACATAAATTACTTAACTTTGCTCTAAACTCATTAAAAAAGACTGAGTTTTAATCATTTTTGCATTATCCAAAATACCTGGCATAGTGCTGTATACATACTGTTCAATAATGTTTCATTAATGAAGACAATTGCCTTTGATCTATTTTAAAGAAATAAAAGCAATCAATTTGTGAAATAAATCTTGCATTGTGGCATGCATGAAATCCAAGTTAGTGTTTTGTATAATTTTCAGAGCTGAAAGGGAGTGATGGTGAGGTTACTTTGATATTTATATCTGTATGAAGAATATTTGATGAAGTGTAATATTTCTGCTTTGAGGTGTGACCTACATCAGTGCTAATTTCCCGACTCTATAACCAAGCAGTAATTAGGCAGGCAGGGGGGCCATTAGAAGGCAGTGCATTTTTCTTTCTTCTCATAAATTTCTGATGTGATCAGTTTGTTTATTGAATAGAGAAGCTTCTGTTTGCTGCATAATTAATATCCTGACTTATGATTTGAATCTCAGTGTGAACCGTCTTTTCTGTAGACACAGGACAATGCAGGAAAGACTCCAAGCTGAAATAAGATAAACAAAATATTTTATTCTTACCTCTTAACATGTTCGCAGGCATGGCTGCATCTCATTGTTAACATTCCTAAATTTATTTCCAGCTTTAAAATGCTATTCTTTCATTTGCATGGAAACTGACCAGCTTTCTTTTGGTCTCTCTTCACCCTTGCTAATGAGAAAAATATATTCCTTTTGTGCTCCAAAACTGAAGTCAAAGATCCTCAAAAAATATTCATCCCTCTTTTCTTTTGACTATATTTTCAAAAAAGAAAGTATGGTGAAGGTTTCAACTGTTCTGAAAGTCACATAAAAAGGCAGCTCCATCTACAAAACGTGTCTAGCTCCCTGAATTAAGATGTGCAGGAGGGCCCCCTCCCAGCTCTTCCTTACGTCTCAGCACGTAGCCCTGTTGTGATTCAAGTATGTTTGAAAGACTCTGTTGATTCAACTTTTAGAAATTGATCTCCAGGAAAAAAAGAAAAAAAAACAGATTTCTTCACCCTTTTAATATAGTTCTCTCAGGATTCTAGTTGCAAAGAAAGAATTAAAATAGCCAAACAAAGGGATCTTTTGTAATCTTAGTACCTGATGTCATTCACTATGACCATTAAAAAATGAAACTTCAAGCACACTCTATGAACAATGACGGAAAGGTTTTGTTACAGATTCTGTTCAATGTTATTAATGCCATGGTTAATCTTAGAATTATATAGTAATGGGAATGCTATTTGCTCTATTTCTCATCTGCAAGGATAAATTAAAAAGTATCATTGCAAAATTGTTCTGTGACTCAACTTATTCTCCATCTAGAGCTATACACTTTTGAATGTAGTGCATAGAATTTTGAGTTCTTCAATTCACAAGTATTATTATAGCAGTTTTAGCAAGCTCTAGGAATGTAAATTATGTTTCTTTTCATGCTATTTTTATTTGTAAGTCACAAAGAAGGCAGAAGGGATAAGATCGGGGCTCTAGGGTGTATGAAGGAAGTGTCAAAGAGACAGAACAGCCCTTTCTAGACTTGGAGAATGGGCAGCTTCACTATTGAGATAGCCTGCCTTTTCCTCACTAGTGCCATTTTAACTTTTATTTAAAAATGTCTTCCTAAGACATTTGTGTGATTATTCTGTGTCCCCTGAGAAAACTCTCCAGAGGATATTTTTAGGGATCCTGGGAAAGTTACCCAAACCTTCTGAGTGCAATCAAACATTGAGGTTTGCATAAAGGTTTATATAGTATGTATTGCCCCTTTCATAAGGCTTGTTATTAAATATCACAGATCTTTATGCAACTATTTCAACTTTTGAGGTCTAGTTTCTCCATCTGAACAATGGGGACAAATAATCATGTTGAGGAAATACTCTTACAAGCTGGCTTGCTGTGAATGATAAAGATAATGCTTACCTATTATGACTCTTATCATCATTGTAAGCATCACAAAGGTGTACCCCGCAAATAACATGGAATTTTTTCAGGCTATGTATTTATTTTTTTCCCAAAACAATCTATCACCTCCCTACTCTCTATTTTACTAGATGCACTTGTCAACTCTGTGATTCCATTCTTGGAAGTATTTTTCAAAATCATCTCTTTGGATGCCTGACAGCATACCTCTTTCTTTTTTTCCCTTCATCTATTCTATGTCTTCAAATTGCTGTCCTTCATGTTTCTCTGCATTTGTGGAATTAAAAAAAAAGCACACGGTGTGAGGTCAGGTGAGTATGCTGAATGGGCCAAGGGAGACATGTTATTTTTCACCAAAAACTGGTGCACTGAGATGGCTGCATGAGTGAGTACATTGTCATGGTGACAAAACCAGTCCTCTGTCTGCCACAAATCAGACATTTTTTGTCCCACACTGTTACACAATCTTTTCAGACCCTCTAGATAGAACTTGGATTAACAGTCTGCACTGATGGAATGAACTCCAAATGAACTCTGAGTTGACATCTGACATCTTTGTCTGACACCTTTGGGAAGGTGATGAATGTCCTATATGAGATTTGTCACCAATCAGCATTTAACCTATTTTAAATGAAAAAGTCACTTGTTCACTAAAACTTTTCCCATAGAGCTGTTCTTGTAAGCTGTGCTTGACATCATAACAGTTTCGGTGGCATTTTTTCCAGGCAAGAAACAAAATTTCATAGCTGCATTGCCGTTCTCTTAAATTAGCCATAACCCCAAAAATGAGGTTCTAGTGAAGGTAGTTTTATGAAAAATTAACACAGTGATCAGAAAGAAACTTCCCAGGTGATACCACTATGTGCACTAATTTAGAGTTAGTTGTTCATTGGTTGATCACCTAGTGGGAAAAGATGCTTACTATAAAATCACTGCCCAGTGGAGATCTTTTTCTGTATATTTTTGTATTCATTGGTTTGTTTGTTTTAAGGGTACCCTCTCATGCATCAGAACCATTATCAACTACCAGCTGAAAATTCTAAAGGTGATAAATTCTTCCAAGAACCAAGGCTATAAGAACACAGCTGAGATGTTGTCTTAGATCTATCTTATCAATAAAAAGGCTTTGATATGAAACTTTTTGGCATGGAGAAAGTTTATTGGGGGGGGAAGCTTTCAATAACAATATGCATGAAGGAGTGAAGAAAGCACAAAGGGGAAATTTTAAGTAGCTACTTTGGAGTTTATATGGGATTTCAAAATTGTCTCACATAGACCTGGGGAGGAGTCTGAGTACACAACCCTGTTCCCAACTACAGGGGAAGCTGCCTTTTCACTAGAGGAGTTTGCCTTGGAGTTCAGCACTGAAGCTGCGACTTGGGCAGTGAGATATGCCTGACCAGAAAACATGAGAACAAATGAAGGAGGAGGAAGAGAGAATGGAGTGCATCCTGGCCCACCAAGCCTTCAAGACAACATTCCCACTTAGAACAGCCGATGCACAGTCAGGATCATATGGCCAGCCCCATTATGAAATGCGGCTACCCTCACTGATCCAAAGCCATTAGGTGTCACCAATAGATAACCAGAGTCAGAATGAAACCCTGTCTGACCCAACCACACCATGACAAAGGGTGTGCTACAGAGCATGGAGATCCAGATGGATTGCCAGGATATACTTTGGGGCCATGGTGTGGCACCCCATCAAACTCAAACAAGGGACACTCTTAGAGATCAATGAACAGATGTTGAACTATTTACAGGTTTTCATATAATTATTATTTTTATTTTTTACATATATATTGGACATTGTTTTTTTGTTATCATTGTTTTATTTTCTTTGATTGTTTCATTTTAGGATGCCTTTTTTTGTACATCTTATTACCTCTGCAGGTCTATCTAGATAAGATAGGCTGGATGAACAATCTGGAGGTGAAAACGATGGTACTGATTGTTCTGGGGGGCGGGCATGGGAAAAGTGAAGGAGGGGGAAAGGAGGTGGTGTTGAGCAGCCCAGGGATAAGGGAATAACAATTGATTCAAAATCAGTGGCACGGTGGGTATGAGAGAGCCGATAGGGATTGATCAAGAGTAATGTAACAGAGAGGAAATACTGAAACTCAAATGGAGGCAGAGCATGATTGTGGGACAAGAGGAAAGTAGAAAGAAATAGAGGAAAGAATTGGGCGGTAAAGGGCATTTATAGAGGTTTAAATACAGGCATGTACATAGATGCACATGTTTATATATAATGATGGGGAAGTGGATCAACACACATATACTTATATGGTTAGTAGTAGGTCAGCAGATGGGCATTAGACCTCCACTCATGTACTTCCTCAGTGCAAGAACATTTTGTTCTATTAAATTGGCATTCCATGATTCTCACCTTCCCGACACAATCATTGAAGACAGATGTGTGCATAAGCAAAGGTGGTGAAGAAAACGAAGTGCCTGGCTATCAAAAGATATAGCAACAAAGCCTACATGGAAGAAGCACACCAGCTTGTGGGACCATGAGATGCTAAATAGATCAGTAATCAGGCTTCAAGAACTAAAAATCATATCATTGCATGCTCACTTTCCTGACATGATTGCTGATGACAAATGTGTGCATAACTAAACGTGGGGAAGAAAGTTGATGGTGCCCAGCTATCAAAGCATATAGCATCTGAGTATTAGAGGGGTTGCAGGGAGAAGATGAACCAGTTAAGGTACACCATAGTAATGATGAAATATACAACTTTTCTCTTGTTCTCAAATGTTTCCTCAAAGCCACTATCATGATCCCAATTCTACCAGACAAATCCAGCTAGACCAGGGGATGTACACAGGAGTTGGAAACATGGGAAATTTAGGATAGATGATTCCTCAGGACTAGTGGTGGGAGTGGTGATACTGGGAGGGCATAGGGATGGTGGAATAGAAAGGAGGAACCAATTTCAGGGATCTACATATAACCCCTCTGAGCCATGGACAACAGGGAAGTGAGTGAAGAGACACATTAGACAGTGTATGATATGAAAAAGTAATACCAATTTGTAAATTATTAAAGGCTCATGGAGTAGGGGGTAGGCAGAAGAAGGGAAATATGGAGAGATGGTACTGTGGGCCTAAATGGAGGGAAAATGCTTTCAGAGTGATGATGGCAACAAGTGTGCAAAGGTGGCCAGTGTACAATTGATGTATGTATGCATCATGATGGGAGTTGCATGAGGCCCCAATAAAATGATTTATAAAAAAGGTGGGGAAGGGAAGGGAAAAGAGGAGCCTATACCAAGGGATTAAGTAGAAAATATTTAGAAATGAATGTGACAACATGTGTGCAAATGTGCTCGATAAAAATGTTGGATTGAATGTTATAAGAGCTGTAAGAGCCCCTAATAAAATCATGGGGAAAATTGTCTCACATTGAGTAAGTAATTGAATATGACTGTTCCAGTGAAGTGTAAACTTGGGCAGATGGCTTCTTTTAGTTCAAAGTAAAGTTTAAGGAGATAAATAGCTGTGAGCAGTGTGCAACCAATACTTTCAATATCTGGGAAACGAATACCATGTGTCTAAAGATAGAATCTGACCAGAATATAGTAATATCCACTATAAACATCCAACTAGGAGTTTATAAAATGCTTAAGAATCCTGAAATCATTCGCCACTTAGCCTCATATGTAAGAACTCACCTTCCAGCTTCCCACTGTTTAGGTGCATGGCAAAAGGCTTACAAAATGATAGTAATTTTGTAAGTGTACTGTTCTAAACTAGTATTACCATTTTAATAAAACCTCAATACTGGTTGTTCAGGTGAATAGATTCCCTATAATCTCAGATGAAAGGGTTCCAAAAGATCTACTTCATTCCTATCTGTTCCCTAGTTGAGAGTCAGTTCATGCCATATAGGCCACCATCTCAGCCTACCTGTTCTTACAGGTTTGCAAATCCTTATCAGCAATTGATACCAGTGGAATTTAATCTCATCATGGATTTCTTCTCTTAAAGAAAATCATTCCTGATATTTACCATATATTTATTCCTGATAAGTTACCATGTAACTTATCCATGTACCATGGAACTTATCAACATAGCTAAATTCCAACCATATTTTTATGTGAAAAAATTTGTGTTATATGCAGAGAATTTTCATATTAGATACAGAGTGACTACATATTATGTCAACTCAAATTACATCACAATGAGCATTTAAAATTACATCATTAGGCAATTAAAAATTATTGAGACTCATAAAAGCCCAATCAAGTTAACACATAACATTAACTATCACATGCAATTTTATGTTTGCCTCATATCTCAACATTCATTATTGCCAGATGCACACCAGTAATTTGCAAAATAGTCAGATAGTAGATTTTTCATTATTGTATTAAGTGTGGAAGTCAGATAACATGATAGTCAATGAATGAGGACTAGATGTAATTGGGATGTACGAGTGATGGCTTTCTGGGAAAGAGGACGTAGGGGTGTGTTTGTTGGAGAGAGTGTAGATGGAGGAATGAGGTAATGGAATTAGATATATCACGAAGATGGACTTCATAGATTTTTCCCCAAAACTAAAAAGCAAAAGACTTATCATGATGAATAATTGTACTTAATAAATGTGATGAACAGATCATTCAATTACCTCCAACTCCTGGTATGCATGACCTGCATAATGCCCTCTTTATAAGTTTTGGTAGAATCTGAGAATCATTTGGAATTCATGTAATGTTCCAAAAGTGATGATATTTTAATTAACAAAATTACATCATGCAATTGTAACTTCTGTCTTGCTAACATTTGCTCTTGTTCTCTCTCTTTCTCTCTCTCATCCTCTATCAAATGAAGCAAGCTGCCATCATTTGAGCTGTCTTCTAACAAGTTCCTCTTGGCAATTAGTTGATGTTCACCTTTGTGTGATAGACTACAGAAATGTAAGCTCTTATTTCAAATTCTCTGAATGAACTGACCTTTCAGCAATCTTTTCTAGTTGAATGCTCAGAGAAGATTTCAGTCTTGATTCATACTTATGCAAGTAAAAAGCCTCAGGTTTCTGCCTCAAAATGGTTGATATGTCTGAACTGCTGGCCCTCTGGCTAGGAGTCCAGTGCCTAATTCACCATACCTCCAGGGCTCCTTATAACATTAACCTCACTCTCACTACGGTCCAGTCAATGCTGAGCCACAGTGACCCTCCCCCCCCCCGTGGGTTTCTGAGACAATAACTGTTTACAGGAGCAGAAAGCCAAGCCATTCTCTTGTGAAACTGCTAGTGGTTTTGAACTGCCAACCATATGGATTGCATCCCAATGCTTAACCACTGCATCACCAGGGCTCCATTGTCACAGGTTCTAAAATAGAGAATCTGGTTCAAATATGGCTGGATGACTTTGAATGGAAATATGAAATCATAAATGTGTGTTATGTTAAGTCTTCAAGTTTTTAGTAATTTGTTATATAGCAAGAAAAGGAAATTTCAAAAAGTTTATAGAAAAATAATGAAGTAAAAGATAATGGAACTCTTCCATGAACATTTTGAAGCTACCTCAAAATAAATAATACAATAATATACAAAAATTAAGCCATTGTTTATTTTAAATTTGCTGATATTGCATATAAACTTTATCCTTTTTTAGTGGGTTGAAGATAAGTATAAGACCTTTTTTCCTGTAGGAAGCAAGAATGTGACTTGTACCATTAGCATGATTAGTCAGAGCACTGGGTAGAGAACCTTCTATGTTATGGTGAATCCCATGTCCTTACAGTCCAGACAGGCTCCTAATACATAGATTGGTGTGGAACCTAGCTTGTCCAAGGTGTACCAGACCTGATATTATTTTCTTTTTTCTTTTTTTAAATGAATCATTTTATTGGGGGCTCATACAACTCCCATCACAATCCATACAAATATCAATTGTATGCAGGCCACCTTTACACACTTATTGCCATCATCACTCTCAAAACATCCTCCCTCCCTCCAGGCCCCCAGTATCAGCTTCCTATATTACCCTTTCCCCCCTTCCCCTTGAACCCTTAGTAATTTACAAAGTGTTATTTTTTCATACTGTACACTGTCCAATGTGTCCCAACACTCGCTTACCTGTTGTCCGTGTCCCTGAGAGGAGGCTACGTGTAGATCCCTGAAGTTGGTTCTCCCTTTCTATTCCTCCATCCCTCCACCCTCCTGGTATTACCACTCCTAGTACTAGTCTTGATGGATCATTTATCCTAAATTTCCCATGTTTCCAACTTCACTGTACATTTCCTGGTCTAGCTGGATTTATGTGTTACACTTGAGGGCATGATAGTGGGTGGGAGGCAGCATTTCGGAACTAGAGGAAAGTTGCATATTTCATTGCTCCTACCCTGTATCTTACCTGGCTCATCTCCTCCTTGTAACCCCTCTGCAAGAGGATGTCACCTCACCTATTGATGGGCTTTGGGTCCCCAATCTGTACTCCCCCTCATTAATAATAATATAATTTTAGCTCATTGATGCCTGATACTGGATCCCTTCACCACCTCATGATCACACAGGCTGGTGTACTTCTTCCGTGTGGGCTTTATTGCTTCTGAGCTAAATGACCGCTTGTTTACTCAAAACTTTAAGACCCCAGGCACTATATCTTTTGGTAGCCAGGCACCATCAGCTTTCTTCACCACATTAGCTTATGCACATGTTTTCACCACATTAGCTTATGCACACATTTGTCCTCATCGATCATATCAGGAAAGTGAGCACGCAATGTTATGCTTTTTACTTCTTGAGGCCTGATAACTAATCCCTTTGACACCTCGTGATCCCACAAGCTAGTGTGCTTCTTCCATGTGGGCTTTTTTGCTTCTGAGCTAGATAGCTGCTTGTTTACTTTCAAGCCTTTAAAACCCTAGGCGCTCCATCTTTTGAAAGTCGGGCACCATCAGCTTTCTTCACCACCTTTGCTTATGCACACATTTGTCTTCAGTGATCATGTCGGAAAGGTGAGCATCTTGGAATGCCAATTCAATAGAACAAAGTGTTCTTGAGCTGAGGAGGTACTTGAGTGGAGGTCCAATGACCACCTGTTGTCCTACTACTAACCCTGTAAGTGTGCACGTTAATCTCTTTCCCCATCATAATTTATAAATATTTGCCCCTATATACATACCTGTATTTGAACTCTATAAATGCCCATTATCCCCCAGTTCCTTCCTCTATTTCCATTTGCTTCCCTCTTGTCCCACTATCATGCTCACTCTCCTTTTGGGTTTCAGTGTTTTCTCTCTGTTACATTAGTCTTTTTTTTTTTCTGTTACATTAGTCTTAATCAATCCCTTCAGCCTTCTCTCATCCACCCTGTCACTGAATTTGTATCAATTATTATTCGCTTTTTCCTGGGCTGGTTGACATCACCACCTTTCCCCCTCCCCCCCCCTTCCATGTCCCCTATGCTGGAACCATCATTCCTGTCCTTTTCAACTCCAAACTCTTTGTCCAGTCTATCTTGTCTAGATAGACCTGCAGAGACAACAATATGTACAAAAAAAAAAAAGGGTCTCCTAAAACGAAGCAACTGAAGCAAATAAAACAATGATAACAACAACAAGAAAACCCCTCAATGTACTATACATACATGTAAAATAAAAATAAAAATAACGAAACTATAAAAACTTGTATAAAGTTCAAGGTTTGTAGCTGACCACCTAGAGTGACCCCTGATTGAGTCAGATGGGGTGCTAATACCCTGGTCCCAAAGTATATACTTGACACTCCATCTGTGACTCTATACTCTGTTGCACATTCTTAGTGCTTTGCATTGGTGTGGTTGTGTCTGACAGGGTATAATCTTGACCCCGCTTCTTCATCCTGGCCCCGATAGGTGTTGTGTCAGTGAGGGTAGCCATGTTTCATAGTGGGGCCAGCCGTATAGTCATCTTTGTGCATTAGCTGTTCTGAGTGGGAATATCGTCCTGAAGGCTCGGTGGGCCATGATGCAGGTCATTCTCTCTTCCTCTGTCTTCATTTGTTCTCATGTGATGTCATTTTCAAAATCATTTTACATCTTACACTTTCTGTCCTGTTGATAAAATTTGGAGATTTTTTTCTTTGTCCTTTAACTTCTGAAATTTCAAAATCACATACTGTGAAGCAGGTCTTTTTCAATGTGGAAAGATATGAACTTCTGTTCTGGAGTATTTTAGAGACCTTTACTGTTTTTAATTTATTTGTTTCTAATTTCTCTACTGCAGTTACTGTTTTTCAAGTATTGGAGTTTTTGAATTTATCTTTCATATTTTCTCTCTCATATACTTAGTTACTTATCTTTTTTGTTGTTGTTGTTGTTTTATGGGGGGGGGCATCACTGCTCTCTGGTGGGAGTGGGAGGCCCAGCCTTGCTCCTGGAAAGCACACTCCTGCACTCAACCACTATGCCACTGGGACTCAGTCCCTAGTTACTTTTCTTTTGTTTGTTTTCTCTGAGGGCTTTTTTCTGATACTTATCTTAAAAACCTTATGAAAAATTATCTTTTCCATTTTTGATACTATTTTAACTTTTGAGAATTGTGTTTTCTGAAAACCACTTTTTACAATAGAATTCTCTTTGTAATTTATTGATGAATATTTTACATTTTGAGGACATTGGTAATATGGCTTTTAAATTTTCTCCAACATAATTATTGTTTACTTCCTCAAATATTGACTATGTATTTTTTTTGCTTGTATTCTTTTTTAGTTTTGAATTAAGTAGCGCTTTATATATCAGGTTATTATGATTGTATTCTAAAACTTTAACAATTTATTTTATAAAAACAACTATTTATCCATAATAGATAGCTGATTATACTGTCTGAAAATCATAGGTTCATTTCAAAATTTAAAACACAATTATAAAGTTGATTGGAAATTCTAAGTACATAAGTGAAGAACTTTTACTCTAACTTAACTGTGGCATGATCTAGCGTGATCTGTGAGTGCCAGTGTATGTTGTCCTTCTTAGACTCATGGGATACCATTTATACTTGTGTCTGTAAATAATGGGCTGAGAGGTCATCGAAACCCAGAATTCAGTACCCATGTAGCCATTTATTTTTCAACTATTAATTATTTTTTGGTTCAAACTTTTGTCTTCCAACAATTCAGATGCCTAACTTGTCCATTGCCTTTATTTGTACTGAGCAATTTTACGGGGAGGAGTATGGACAGCATCCTATCACTGGTAACAAATTTCAAAATAGATCTTGAACCTTTCTGTTTGACAATGAATGTGTTGTAATTTCTCTTCACTTTGTGATTGCCAACACAGCATACCACAGAATTGTCTAATTCACATGCCCAGTATCAGTCCATTTCAGTCCAGTAAGGCTTAGGAAGTCGATTTTTATGTATTCATTTTGTTTTTGACAATTTCAAATTTTTCTAGGTTGATAAATTGTACTGTCTGTTCCAATTGTCAATGGAGGTTGGCAGCTGTTTCTTTACTCACAAGGAATTTGTACATGGATCAAGAGGCAGAATGAAGGAATGCTGCCTATTTAAAAATGAGGAATGGGAAGGAGGGAAGATGGCGGCCAGATAGGAAGCTCATGTCCAGAGCTCTGCCTTCCACTTATTATCATGACCCCAATTCTACCACATAAATCCAGCTAGACCAGGAGATATAAAGTGAAGTTGGAAACATGGGGGATTTAGGATAAATGATTCATCAAGACTAGTAATAGGAGTGGTAATACCAGGAGGGTGGGGGAATGGAGAAAAAGAAAGGGAGAACCAACTTCAGGGATCTACACGTAGCCTCCTCTCAGGGACACGGACAACAGGTAAGCGAGTGTTGGGACACATTGGACAGTGTACAGTATGAAAAAAATAACACTTTGTAAATTACTAAGGGTTCAAGGGGAAGGGGGGAAAGGGTAATATAGGGAGCTGATATGGGGGGCTTGGAGGGAGGGAGGATGTTTTGAGAGTGATGATGGCAATAAGTGTGTAAAGGTGGCCTGCATACAATTGATGTTTGTATGGATTGTGATGGGAGTTGTATGAGCCCCCAATAAAATGATTCCTTTAAAAAAATGAGGACTGTATTCGGCAGGGTTGTATCTTCTCCCCACTCTCGTTCAATCTGTGTGCTGAGCAAATCATTATAGAAGTTGGTTTTTATTCAGGAGAATATGCATTAGGGTTGGAGGAAAGTTTATTAATGAGCTGTGATATGAATTTGACAAGTTTTGCTTACTGAAAGTAAGGAGGATTTAAAGCACGTGTTAATGCAGATCAAGGATTGCAGACTTCAGAAAGGAAAAGGTCAGGTCCCAAATTAAAGAACTAAGATCCTCAAGGATCCTAAGATCCTTGCCACCCAGTAGGCAAGGTCATGATAATGGATAAAAGGTTGAAGTTGTGAAAGAAAGATTTCTTCTTGCTTGGTTCCACAATCAATGCTCAAGGAAGCAGCATGGGCGTAGGTGAATCTGCTGCTCAGGGCCTCTTTTAAGTATTGAAAAGCAAGGATGTGGCTTAAATACTAAAAGGAACGCCAAATATCATATTCTACATAGCTTCATATGCATGTTGAAATGTCAATAAAGCAGACAGACAAGGAAGTGATAATTTTGAACTGTAGTACAGAATAATATTGAAAATGGCATGGACTGCTAAAAGGACAAAATCATCTATTTTGAAAGAATTACAGTCAGAGTGCTTTTGAGAGGCAAGACTTCAGTTCACATGTTTTGGACATATTGTCAGGACAGATCAAATTTTGAAGAGGGGCATCCTGTTTGACAGAGAAAAGGGCAGCAATAAAGAGGAAGGCCCACAAGGACAAGCTACCAGATGAGCCCTGGTACCAGAACTATGGCAAGGATGGTCCCACCAGAGTGCTCTGTGTTTTGTTCTGTTGCAAGTAAGGTTCTTGTGGGTTGGAATTGAGTGGGTGGCACAACAACCACAGTAACTCCACAGGGTTTCGGAGAGTATAAATGATTAAGACGGCTGATAGCCTGATCCCTCATGGACCTTACCATTAGCAGTCTGACACTTAACCTGCCAGGTCATTGCAGTCTGTAAAACAGCTTCTAGTTAGTGTTTTTTTTTAAATGTTAGTAATAACCCCCCTCTCCCCCAAGTCATTTGCTTCTTTTTGTCACTATTTTAGAGGTTCTTTGTGTTGATGGCATAACCCGCAGAGATCTGGTAGCATAGCAGTTATGCCTTGGACTGATAACCTCAAGATGAGCAGTTTGAAACCACCAGGCCCTCTGAGGAAGAAAGACAAGCCTTCTAGGTCTGTATAGCATCACGATCTCCCAGAAAACCCTCTGAATAGTTCAATCTGGTCTCGTGGGGTCCTCCTACTCAGAATCCATGCAATAGCAGAAAGCTGGTTCCTTTAGTTTGGTGCTGTTGGTGTGATTCATAAGACACTGAGCTGCTAACTGAAAGGTCAGTAGTTTGAAACTACCAGCTGCTCCTAGGGAAAATGATAAGACTGCTTATTCCTATGAACATTCACAGACAACATCTTTACATAAAGAAACCAAATGATGCAGTTCTACTCTATCCTGAAGGGTCACTGTAGGCCAGAATTGACTAATTGGCAGTTTGACTTTGGATCTTTGGTGATAATAGTGACCAAGGGTCAGAGAATTCTTCCATGACTTAAGTTGCCTATTAGATTTTCTCATGGAAGCTTTCATTTTAATACTTAGATAGCAGTCAGTTACCAAACCTCTATTTGCTTTTCTACATGTTACTGACATTTTAATTATGTACCATTAATTGTGAATTAGAAAAGTAGTAAAGCAAAATCTCATTTTAATACATTGAATAGGGATTCAGGAGAAAGCAGGTCAATCTCTTCTTCCTTGAGACTCCTTGGAAGATCCTTTTGTTTGCATTGAAACAAAACAGTTGCTCACTGTTTTCCCCCAAACCTGGTCCCTTGTGTTTGTAGAGATTTGTGAAGCTGCCCATCATGACCTCTTCTCTTGGTGCAATAGTAAAAACCCTCTTAAGAAATTTTTCAAGGAACCAACTACTAAAAGCTTCATATAAAGAAGTTCTTACAAGACAAATGTAAAATTATGTACATATAAATGGAACTTAAAATATTTAATGTATAAGATGGGTAAACTTTATAAGCATGAACTTCAGGGGAGAATTTTATTGGCATTGTAATTCTGTAACCTTTCTTAAGAGTTAAGACTTGAAAAAGGGGGACTAGTAAAGCCAATGAAGCTAAGGGCCTCTCTTTTACAATATCTTCTCTTTACTATGGAGTCATCTATCCCTTTTTCTCTTTGGATTTTTGGGTATATGTGTGTTTCTGTGGTTGTATAGACATATACATTCATAAACATACACAATATACAGATATACATACATGTAGGCATGTAGAAGATAGATTATTTTTAAATAAATTTAGAATTCCATACATGGAATCCTTGTGAATAGTGACTAAGAAGTCCAGGCAAATGTCTTTGTGATAAACTTAGTTGAGAAAAACACTGAAGGGTCTCACTGTGAGTGGACTTTCTTCTATCTTTTAACACTTGTAGTAGAGTTTAATTTCTGAACACTAACTTGAAGAAGGCTTAGATCTACAGAGTGAGGCCTAAATCCATTTGTGAGTCTGCATATCGATTCACCCAATATTGAATTTTTTCTGACCATTTTAGTGGTGTGTGAATGGTTCTGTCCTCAGATGAAATGCATTGGAGATGGATTACAAGTATTCCCATAGCCAGACCCCAGAAGGACAGCATTCTCTCTTTCGGACTTGTCTGTGTGGGGTCTTAAAGGAAATGGGGTGCTAGAATTGCATGGCCAGAAGTCATCCCTGACTCGGGTTGGAGTCCCCTGAGTCAATCTTGTAATCTCTTCTCTTTAGCTTTTTGCATGTAAAGGAGTCATGGTTCTAATTCCTTTTAACCCCACTTACAGTTGTGATAGATTGATCTGCCATAATCAGGGTTTTTGTGACTGTTTCCTTTGCTCGTTTACCATTTAACTGGCTAAATTTCTGCAGATTCTTAGATGTCATTATGAACTTGTGCTAATTATCTCCCTCCTCTGGAAGATTTGTCTTTGTCTTATCTTTATCCTCATTAAGACTTAATAAATGGTCTCCTTAAATTATGGTATATTTGAGAATTTTGAAAAAATGAGATAGGTTTTAATCAGTGCTTAAGGATTTTAAAAAATTCAGAGTTGATACAGGTAGTAATATCATGGCACTAAATTCTTTACAAAAGCTACATGGGTCTAAGTGATGCTAGATTTGGGGTTTGGAGAGGTTTGAAATTTTAAAAAGCAAAATTAAAGGGTGAACTTATAATTTTCAATTTCAAATTTTCACCTACATTATTTTTAATGTTAAAGAGATAGTTTTAATAAACCACAATTTAATATTTTTAATTTCTTGACTTTCTCATCAATGTCCAGCTGCTTTTGAAAGGGTTGTTATTTCCATCCACGTGGCTATGGCTCATAGTGACACAGGCGAATTGTGTATCATCTTTAATGATTGCAGTTCTTTGAGTCAGTAGTTTCAAGGTCAGTCCATTTCTCTAAGATCTCTTCATCCCCTTCCTCTGATGAAATGCTCTACTTTTCTGTTACTGTCCTGATGACCATGAGCTTTACTGGGGAAACAGCAGGGTTCCATACTTACCCCACAAGGGCATCATACTCTTTATTTGGGTTATCCGTGGTCTAGTGCTCTTGGCGGGTCTTATATCTTATTCTTGTAGTCTCAACCAATATTTTGGTGGGAGTTACAAGACCATGGCTGGAGAGGTCATATAAAAGCAATCAATTGCACCACAGAGTCCACAGATTCTTCAAGGGGAAATATCAAAAGACCAATTGGTGAGATCAGAATTTTAAAACCCTTTATTTTTAGCTTTTAAATAGAGAGAAACTTTGAGACATACATCCATATGCACTTTTATAGACCCATTCTATGAAAGAGACCAAGACATGTCTATCTTTTGGAATAATTAAAGACATATGCATATTTGTTGCTTCTAGTCCTATAGCAAACCTTGGCTTATACATGTCATGACCATGTCTATATTCCCTGAAAACAAGATAATAATTCATAAAGTAACTGCAAAATGATTTTATATAATAGATAAATCAATACACAATTATGTAATAGATGGAATTTTCAAAATAAATTAGAGTAGAAATGTAAAGAGATTAAACAACAGAGTAACCTTCAAGGAGAAGTGATAGATAAGATATACCATAAACAATGAATGATATCTGGTAGTTAGTACAGATCATCTTCCTACATCTATTCAAGTAATGTATAGAAGGACAAATGAGTAAGATAGGAAAAAATTTTCTTTTAAACAAATAAGCAGTTTTACTGTGTGCATTTGTATCAGTAGGAGTACTCTAAGCTGTATGAGACAGATGTAAAAATAAAGAAAATATTAATAACATATGTAAGCCTATTTAGAATTTGTATGTACCCTGTTATATCACTTTGTGAAAGTCAAGATTGTATGACACCAGTAAAATAGCCTTTCCAGAAAAAAGAATTAAACAAAATATTAGGAAGTGATGCCAGCTTAGTATTATAAATTCTCACAAGCTATGTGTCAAGTAATTAGAGTCATCAAAATGCAGTCACTGACTTTAATTAAACTTTGCAGCACAGAGTAAGGAGTAATAAATTTATGTGAAATAAAAGTGGCAAAGATTTAGGATCCATCTGAATTGTATATTGATTCAGATGATAGTAAAATGTGTATGTATGGACACATCAGTAATTGACTAATGTAGATCTTTTCCAATGAGTCAACACATCTACACAAAAAATATATTGAAATATATCCAGCCATCACTTTCATTCAAGGCAGTAGACATATGGGCACTTCTAAACAGCTCTATGTGCAATATCTCCTGGTTATCTCAACTTAATCAAGAATAAAGATATTAATTAATTTTCACTTTGAATTATGATACAAATTGTAAATTATGGAAATACAGGATCAAGCAGACATGTATTTATTATAGCTCCTTTAAAATCTTCTGGTAATAAGAATTTAAAAATTGCTGTAAATATGGTGAGTTGTGTACTAATTTTTCATAAACATTTTTTGGGTTTCTGTCACATTGCATCCTAGAGAAACAAAAATAAAAAAATAAAATCTGTCTTTTCATGAGGCACAAAATGTAGTGGAAGAACAGAGAAGTGAAATATAGAGTTGGAACATATACCTGAAATATATGTTTCTCATTAGGATAAAGAAAAATCAGGGCTGTACATGTGGAGGCTTTGTATCATTTACCTAGACATTTAAGCCTATTCAGGGTGATTAAATATTAGTAAAGTGTCCAGTGACAGTGCAGGAGATTGAGGGGGGAGGTAGGGAACAGAAGACTTCAGGTAAATTAATAGCGTAGAAGATAGGCCTGAAAAAGTCTTATGAAGAAACTTGATGGTGCCCATTTATCAGAAGAATAACATCTGTTGTCATAAAGGCTTATATACATATGAGCAGCTGTTTAAATGAGGTATCAATTAACCATATGAAAGAAGCAGACAGCTTGTGTGACCCCAAAACTGCTAAATAATCTCACCCAAATTTTAAGGGGCACTGGTGTCAGAGCTTAAATTGTGAACTCCTGGATGGCAGAGAGTTAAAGATGTCAGTGGAAACACAAATTTCAACATCTGGTGACTTTCATGTGACCATAGTCCAGGGACGCATAGTCTGGTAACCAGACAGAGAATATTGCAGAGATGAAAATAGTTGATTAAAATGTAATATTTGATCTGAATTGTTCAAATGTAGTATCTTATTTCATTCCCTTTTTGACAGAACTTTCAGTAGTGTGCGTTTGTATTTTGTTTTTGTGCTTGGATGTAAAATGGTTTAGAAATATGAGTGTTTAGCAATATTGTGTGGCTGGTGTGTATATTAGGGAAGAAAGTTATATTTTATTTTTTAATTTTTTAATCATTTTATTGGGGGCTTTTACATTGATTATCACCATCTGTACATGTGCCAAGTACCTTTGCGTAGTTACTGCTGTTATCATTCTCCAAATATCTGCTTTTCCACTTGAGCCCTTGACATCACCTTTTCATCTTTTCCCCTCCCTCCCTGCTTCCCCTCCCCCACCAACCCTCAATACTTTATAAATTATTAGTATTCTGTCATATATTACACTGCCAGATGTCTCCCCTCCCCCACTTCTCTGATGTCTGTCCTCCAGATAGGAGGCTACATGAAGATCCTTGTAATTGGCTCCCCCTCTCTACTCCACCTTTCCTCCACCCATCTGATACCTCCATTCTCACTAGTCCTCAGGACTAGTCCTCAGGAGTGCATCTATCCTAGGTTCCCTGTATTTCCAGTTCCCATCTCTACCCGTGTAAGTCCTCCAGTATAGCTACATATGTAAAGTAGACTTGGGATCATGATAGCTGTGGGGAGGAAGACTTTAAGAACTAAAGGAAAGTCGTATGTTTCATCACTACAATCTGCACCCTGACTAGCCCTTCTCCTCCCAGTGACTCTTCTGTAAGGGGTTGTCCAATTGCCACAAATGGGCCTTGGTTCCCCACCTGCACTCCCCCTCATTCATAGAGATGCAATTCTTGTTCTTTGATGCTTGATACCAGATTCCACAAGCTGGTGTGCTTCATCCACGTGGGCTTTGCTGAATTAGATGGTCGCTTGTTTGCCTTCAAACCTTTAAAACCCCCAATTTTCTATCATTTGGTAGCTCTTTATACCCTGATTTTTAGATAGAACACTCGATCTCAGGCAGTTGAAATATCAGCAAGAGGGAAGATAGTTGTTTCAATAGATTAGTCTTTCTTATTATTCTATGTTGCCTATCTAGCTATAAAAAATGTCTCACAACTGTTTCAGAATACAGTTCTTGTTAAGAAACAGCAATATCATTCTGAAGAAAATTACAAAGTAGAAATAATATTTTAAATAAGAGTCAATTCTATGTTCAGGCCAATATCTGACTTAAAGACATAAATTTCCATATAATCTGGTTCTCCTACCAAATTACATATAGCTATCAGATGAGAACTTTTACAATATAGCATGATTCTTGGAATTTATTTTACATATTTATGTTGTCATGGTATCATAAATATTAAATGTGAAATTCCAACTGACAAAATTTATCATTTCAAGACTAGCTTGAATTTTGAACCAGTAAGATATTATTTACTTTTTTCATTAATTAATTTACTCTGTCTTTTCACCACTGTTGATGACCTTCCATTATGTGCCATGTCTTGAGCTAGGAAACAGATAATGATTACCATTATTTATATACCCCATGAGGTAAAAATCTTTCTCTCCTAAGGACCATTTTAAATTGATCATTTGTAACCTAATTAATTTGAAAATCTTAAAAGTTATTAAAGAGGAAATACATACAACAGAGTCAAAGAGAAAGGATGCAAGATCCTCACTAATCCAATTGCATTTGTATAAACAGGAACTCTGTATAAACTTGCTCAGTCATGAAGACAATTGAAGGCTGACGTGTAATTCATACTTCATTAATGGCATTTTTTTTTGTACACTTGGTGGAAGGGTGAGTTCTCCCAGGAAAAGGATTTTCTTTTTTTCTTTTTCTAATTTCTTCAAATCTCAGAATTGGCTAAAGGTGACCCCAATCAATAGTTACATTTTTATAATATTTACAATTACTATCTAATCTGTGTGAAATCTTAACCTGTGACAGGCATCATGCTCTCTCTATGCTTTATATTACATATGTACATATATTAAAACCCATACATATATTGAATTGGGTTTAAGCAACTGACCAGTTTTGTATTCAATAATTCATGCAAATTCTGTTTAAGGCCCTTGATTGTAATCCATAAATGTAACCTCACTTGTTCTACGTCATCCTTGTGCTTCCTGTTTCCATTCCTCCTTTTCTCCTAACCTGTTGTAGCTTGATCCTCATGTAAATGCTGCCCTTTTGATATCAAATGGATGATTGTCTAAGGCTTGTGTGCCTCCATTATGCATTATACCCCCTAGAGACTTGATTATTGTTTGGCCAGAGATTTGAACCATAACATTGAATTCATTTCTAGACTTAAAGTATGGCTAAGGGCAATAAATACTCTTGGAATTTCCACCAGTCACTAAATGACCTTGTGCATAATATCATATTCATTTAGCTGAAAAATTTCATGAAGGAGATACTGTTATTTCTTCCATTTTATAGTGAGAAAGCTCGGGTTCAGAGTGAATGTAAGTTCCTTATAGTGACCCAACCAGTGGAGTCAGGATCTGAAGCCTGGTCGTTTTTCTCAGAGTTACTGATTTTTGTCACTTTACTGACGTGTAATATCTGCATGTATGCACACACATATACAAATTAGCTTGAATTTGGCAATAAATTTCAGCTAAAGAGTATTTGCGCAACATCCACTGACTAGTAGTGAATTCAAATGACCTGGGTTCTTTTATTTGGAACTCAGTAATACTGAGCAGGCATAAATTGCTGTGATAGGATTCTTAGTTACACTGCTCTATTAATTTAATAGCAGATTCTGACTTTATTACAGTAAATAACATATTCATTAAATGTTCAAACACTCATGAATGAAGAGAAGAAGCATTAGAAATGCACTCTGTAGCTTAACAAAGCAATGAAATCATTTTCAGTGTTAGAGAATTCTGGGGCAGTGATCTGTGGGCTCTTAGTCTCTTACTCTTTTTGTCCATGTTTGCCTTTGGCATGCAAGTCAGCTATCCACACCACAGAGGCTAACTAAAGAGAACTATTTGTTTGGGAACAGAAAAACTCAACATCTCAGTGGAATCAAGCCATCAAGAAGAAATGTAAGCCTTCCAAAAGAAAGAGTTTGTTCTGTAGTAGTGCAGGCAAAATATTTGCAGGAAATTATTGAAGAGTTCTTCATTCCTTTTGCAAGAGAAAGGCAACTATGTGGTGAACAAGGAACTTAAAAATGCCAATACTTAGTAACTGTGAGTACAGTCTGAGGGATTCTGTGTACAGTGGTATTTGGGGATCCTAATTCCATAGAGTTAAGTTCAAGTGCCTACCTTCACCAAAGAGAGAAAAGCAGAGGCAACAAGACTAAGACTGTATCTAAAAATATAAGACATTTGTTGGAAAGAACTACGGTATTAACTAAGACTATAGAATAAAAGCTTTTTATTTATTTACTTTTAATATTGGAATGAACTTATTGGCCTAAACAACACAACAAAACCAAAGGATAATCATGTGACATTTTTTTAAATCATTGTATTGGGGGTTTGTACAGCTCATAATCACCATCCATCCAACCATCCATCCTTCCATCCACCGTGTCAAGAACATTTGTACTCATGTCGCCAGCTTCATTCTCAAAACATTTCCTTTCAACTTGAGTCTTTGGTATCAGCTCATTTCCTCCCCTCCCCCCCTTTCTTCCCTCATGAATACTTCACAATTTATAATTTTTTCATGGAGTACATGGACATCTGTTTCCTTTTACCCACTTTTCTATTGTCTGGATCCCAAGGAGGGGGTTCTTTAGCAATCTTTGAGACTAGTCCCCCCTTTTTACCCCTACCTTCCCCTCCTCCTCCTGGTATCATTATCCACCTATTGGTCCTGAGGGGTTTGTTTGTCTTACAGATCCGGCTAGACTAGAACATGTACACTGGCTTTGTTTTTTATAAAAATGAAGTGAGTGGAGAAAACAATTTAGGCTCCAAGGTAAACTTATGTTCTAATTTCTTCAGTTGTGACTAAAAACTATAGATGAAAAAATAGAGAATTCTTGGCAGTAGGAGCAACAACAGGGCAGACTCACACCCTGGAAAATTTCGCCTGGTGAATATACTGTGTATTTCATTAGACATAATTTCTATAAGCGAGTTAAGTATTTCTGCATTTTCTGGAAGGATATTTATATAAATATATAAATATATATATATATATATACATACACATAATCTACCTGTGACAACTGCACAGCTTTCTTTTTTCTACCTGATGGTGACATTTCTTATGGTAATCACTGTCCAAGTCTTTGGACATTGTATGCTGTGTGTGTGTGTGTGTGTGTGTGTGTGTGTGTAGAGCAAAGGTGGTTCTAACTTATCTTTTCAATTTACACAACTCTGAAAATAGGAAGCCATATACAGACATGAATGGTATCTGAATGACAGCGATATTAGAATTCAAGTTGAATGTGGTGATTTATGAAACTTTTGGGTTGTCTTTCTGTAGAAAATTTAAATAAAGATATGGAAAGAAAATGAGCTAAAATGTAATCATCAAGTGAGTGTACTGTAGAAATATTCTTTCCTTTTCATATATTTTTGCTCAACATTCTCCTCTTGTGATAAGCAACAAGCCCTGCTCCAGATGGTTGTTTTAGATTCATCTGCATTGATAATTTAATGACAATGTTATGGATATTTGATTTTACTGACCCTTCCTTCTCCTTGAAATGTTCTTCTCCCAAGTATTTTCAAGTATTATTCTGGCAGCTACACTCGATCTCTGTTAATACATCACCATTATCAAAGATGCCTTGCTGGCTATGTAATCCAAAGCTCTTCCCCCATGTCCTAAGTGACCTACTACCCTATTGTGCAGCTCTCTATATTTTTGCAAACTCCTCATGCCAAAAATAAAAGTATCACATCTAATTAAGGACCAACATTATGAAAAATGAGAATTACAGAACACTTTATTGTGATCATGTTGAAACTATGGATATACCAAGAGGCATTGTTTTGAATAGAACCAGGAGATACCATATTGGAAAGGTGTGTGATGTGGTTGTATCCTTTCACCACACTTATTCAATCTGTATGCTCACCAAATAATCCAAGAAATTAGATTATATCAAGAAGAACTCAGCATTCAGAAAGGAGTCAGAGGTATCCAAAATAAGGGTTAATAACAACTTTTGATATGCAGTTGACAAAAACCTTGCTTACTCTACTGGAAGCAAGAATTACTTCAAGTATTTGTGAATGAAGACAAAAACCTGCAGTCTTCAGTATGTGATGAAACTCAGTATTGAGAAGTGAAAAAGGTTCAAAGTGACATCATGATAAACAGAGAGAAGATTGAGGTTGTCAAGAATTTAATCTTACTTGGATCTGCCATCAATGTTCTTTCAAGAAGCCGTCTAGACACCAGATGATGGAGTGCATTGGGAAAATCTGCTGCAGAAAACCTCTTTCAGCTAGTAAAGAAGAGGGTCATCACGTTAAGGATTAGGGTGCACCAGACTCAATTGCCTCAAATGCATATTACATATGATCACAGAAGAATTGATAGATTTGAAATATGATGCTGGAAAAGATATTGGAACTACCATGGGCTGCCAAAACAAACAAACACATATATCTGAAAAACCTAGAGTCAGAATGCTCCTTAGACTTCATCTCATGCACTGTGGACATGCTATTAGGCAAGACCAGTGCCTGGAAAGCAAGACTGTGCTGGATAAAGTAGAATGGCCTTGATAAAGGGGGGGACCCTTAGTAATATGGATTGACATAGTCTCTTCAATAATGGGCTTAAAAATAACAATCGTGAAAATGGTGCAGGACCAGACTGCATTTCTTTTTGTTGTACACGTGTTGCTCTAAGTTGGAACCAGCTTGACCTAACAACAATAATAACGTGCTTATTATCTATTTCTGACTTCTAGAAAATAAACTCCACGGTGACAAGTTTGTAGTACTCTGTTTTGTTCATGAATATCCCCCCCCCTCATCAAGAATCATGCCTAACCATGACTAGATGTTAAATGCACGCTGAATAAAAAATGGATGTAATGCAGTGTGGAGAATGGATTGAGTACTTTCCAGAATGGTTGCAGCTTAGGATGTGATGTTTGCAGTGATCAGGAGGGCGTAGATGCAGGCGGTAGTGGTGGTGGTCAGTGGAGGAAATTATTGCAGCAAAGCATTGTAATGACAGCACAGGTGGTTGGGTGGCAGGAAGGTGAAAGGGAGTGTGCAATGAGAAGGACACAACCGAGATTCTAGACTTGGGAAGCTAGAGTGCGGTTCTCAACCTGTGGGTCACAACCCCTTAGGGGGCCGAACGAACCTTTTACGGGGGTTGTCCAATTAATAATAGTAGCAAAATTGCAGTTATGAAGTAACAATGAAAATAATTCTATGCTGGAGGGGGTCATACAACATGAGGGACTAAAGAATCAAAGCATAAGGAGGTTGAGAACCACTGAGTTAGAAAACAATGAGAAAAAGCAATACTACACAAGGAACACATTTGATGGTAATTAATGAGAGATCGTGGATTTCGTTTTAGATGCTTATTTTTAACAATGAGTCCCTAGACACAACTTTTATATCTAAGTAATTTCAATCATGGATTAATGCCAAGGCATGATAATGAGGAAAATGTTTTTGTTGTTTGCCCTAGGGTTCTTGGTGAAAGTATGAAAAACTGCTAGAGTTCTCTTTCACACTTCCACATGAAGGTGCTATTTTTCTTCTTCCCATTTACGCAAGACTCTCTTTTCTCCAAGTATGTTGCAAGAAAAACTTTGAAAATAAATCATTCACCCTGTAGTGTGAATTTACGTCAATGAAGTATTATCAGCCTTTTTCTACCTAAATTGATTTCAAGCAAGGTTAAGCAGGTTGGCAAGATCATGGTAAAAATAGAAACACATCTGTTTCACATGAGATTATATTGACTGGAGTGACATTTTAAATACATTTTACAGATACAGAATAAAACTTAGGTTTACTTTGATAATGTAAGATGGGTAAGTTATCTGAAGTGTTTTCAGTCTCTTTTCTAGGTGGCAAATAAATGAACTCAAGTTAGAGCAAAAACGTGGAAAAAAGTATTGCAGGAATAATGCTATCCATGTGGTGTTTTAGATAGGGGGATTATTTAAACCTATATTTGAATAAATAGGATAAACATTTGGTGTGTTTTAATAATCTTAGGTATGTAGATGGCTGTTTGCTTGGAAGATATACTGTGCTATGCTCTGTAGATATGTCAAGAAAAGAAATTGCTTAGCAATAAAATTCTGAAAGGATGTAGAATGATGCAGGATAAATGTGCTTTTACAATGTCTGTCTGAAATATGGAAATCTATCCCAAAATGGGTCAGTAGGCTGGATACAAAAACTATGCTTCTGCGTGAAATAGCAGTAAGGAGAAAGTTTACTTTTTAAAGGTATTAATTTTCCTCCAACTATGCAAGTATTCATGTGAATAAAAAGTGAATAACTCTCCACTTTAAGCCAGAATATATATTTATGTATGTATTAAAGTGATATTTATTTAGCAACTATCCTATTTGACAAGTATGGGGAGTGTGGAATATGAATATACTGTTTGCTGCTCTTTAAAGCTTCTATGCGTATTACATGACAAAATATATTAGTATAACTGTAAAGTAATATTTAATACAAAAAGAATCAAGTACCAGAGTTCTGTGGGAATTTAGAAGAAGTAGGAATTACTTCTGATTGCTGTGGGTAGTAGGAAAATTTACTTGGATGTCTTAAAAAGGATTGTGTTGGGTCAGGGCTTAGGATAGCCTTCTGAAATAAACACAGGTGGAACAGGCAAAGAACTCTTGAAACACATAGAAGTGGAAAATCCTAGTGTGTCCATAAAGTTTATTAATGGTTAAGCTTAGCTATATCATAAAACTCATGACAAAGATTGCGGGAGAGATATTGTTAGGATATATAGAGCGATAAGTCATCTGAGACTGTAATTTGCATCCAAGTGTTGTTGTTAGATGCCATTGAATTGATTTTGACCCCTAAAGACCCTAAGCACAACCGAGCGAAACATCGACAGGTCCTGCCCCACCTTTACAATTGTTCTTCTGCCTGCACTCGTTGCTGAAGCCACTTTGTCAGTCATCTCATTGAGGGGCTTCCCCTTTCTCCATTTTCTGCTTTTCCATTTCACCAATCATGATATACTTCCCCAGGGATATATTTGTCTCCTTGACAGCATGTTCAAAATATATAAGAAAAAAAGTTACTATCTTCACCTCTAAGGAGAATTCTGGACACACTAATTTCAAGATAGATAGGTTTGCCCCTTGAACAGTGCATGGTATTTCCAATTTTTTCTCCAGCACCCTAATTCAAATGCATCAATTCTTCTTTGGTCTTCTTTATTCCATGTCGATCTTTCACATGAATATGAGATAATTGGAGGGTGTAGGACAATTGGCAGGGCTGGATCAAGGACAGTGTAGTCAAGGGGAATTCATGAAATCAGATGAAGGCTGAATATTATAGAGGGACAAGAGGAAAGTAAAAAGAACTAGGAGGTAAAGGGAATTTATAGAGATCTAAACAGAGGCATATACATATGTGAATACACTTACATATGATAAAGAGGAAAGAGGTTCATGTACATATATTTGTACATTTGATATTAAGTAAACACATTGACAATGGGCCCCTACTCATATACTCACCCAATAGAAAAATACTTTGTTCTAATAATTTGGCAATCTGAGATGTTCAGAAGGCAAAGTGGGTACATAAGCAAATGTGGCAAAGAAAGTTCAAGTGACATAGAGTCTAGGGCAGGGGTTCTCAAACTACAGTCCACAGGCCACATGTGGCCCGCCGAGGACATTTATCCTATCCATCGGATGTTTTAGCTGCCACTACTATCCTGCTTAGCAGCCGACTTATCCTGAGCCTGCAGTGAATTTGTTCATAGTTTTTTTTTTTTTAAACTATGGTCAACTCTACAGTAGTCTAAGGGACAGTGAACTGGCCTCCTGTTTAAAAAGTTTAAGGTCCCCTGGGTCCTTAAAATTTGAAGGGAAGCAAGCAGCCATCTAGCTGAGAAATAATAAAGCCCACATGGAAGAAACACAGCAGCCTGGGTGATCACAAGGTGTTGAGGGCATCAGTTACCAGACATTAAAGAACAGAAAATCATGTCATTGTGAATGAGGGGGAGTACAGAGTGGGTAACCAAAGTCCATCTATAGGCAACTGGACATTTCCTCACAGAAGGCTCTTCAGGGGGTGGGGGAGATGACCCAGTCATAGTGTAGTATAGCAAAGATGAAACATACATTGTTCCTCTAGTTTTTAAATGCTTTGTCTCCGACCACTATCATGATTCCGATTCTACCTTAAAAATCTAGCTTAACCAGAGGAGATACAATGAAGGAACTGGAAACACAGGGTATCCAAAACAGAAGAACCCCTGAGGACCAATGTTGAGAAGGGCAATAATGGGAGGGTGGAGTGAAAGGGGGGTAGAAAGGGAGAAAGACTGCAAGGATCTACATACAGCCTCCTCCCTTGGGGATGGACAACGGATAAGTGGGTAAAGGGAGATGCTGAATGGTGCAAGATTAAACAAAATAATAATAATTTATAAATTATCAAGATTTCACAGGTGAACAGGGAGCAGAGAGGGAGGGGAAATTGAGGAGCGGATACCTGGGGCTCAAGTAGAAAGTAAGTGTTTTGAGAATCAGGAGGGAAACAAATGCACAAAAGTGCTTGACACATGGATGGATGTGTGGATTGTGATAAGAGTTGTACGAATTCCCAATAAAATGATTTATTGAAATATTTTTTTTAAAAATTAAAAGAAATGAAATAGATCTTCAAAGTAACACCCTGGCTTTTTAGTAGTCTAGAGAGTTCTTTTGCAGCATATTTATCTAATTCAGTGCACATTTGATCTCTGGACTGGTGCTTCCATGAGCATTGATTGTGGATCCAAGCAAGACAAATTCCTTGACCTTTTCTCTATTGGTCTAGTTGTGAGCACTTTGGTCTGGCACCATACTTCATGGAAGAAACACTATGCTTTATCCTCCTGTAAAGAGTTACGGTCTCAATGGGATATGATGTCAAGGAGTTCAGGAAGGGAAAGTATATTTGGAGACTGGTTGTAAAAGCAATTGTACATTTCGGTTTGATGTGATCGAACTATGGAACAATTTGACATATGCACTAATTCCAAAGTTACAATAAGTTAAAAGGAAAAAAATAGCATAGATCCAGGAATGCATTTGGGGCTCAAACTAAGTCCTAGTTGCAACTTAAGAACAATTGGCTCTAATATCAGAGCCCTTCTCTATACTTGCCCTTAGTGAGGGGAACAGAGAAGATACAGTGCTATAGTAAAATGTGGCTTTGAATTTAGATGGTACCAGACTATCAGAAAAAAATAGCATTTGGGTTCCTAAAGGCTTGAATCCAAACAATCAGCCAAGTAAGATGCCAACCAAGTATACATGGAAGAGGCACAGTATCATCAGTCACCAAAGGATTAGAATCCATAAAATCTGAAGTTAATAGAGGGATTAGTATCAGAGTCTAGATTGTGAGATGGAGAATAGTGGGAGCCCAAGATTCATTTATGGAACTACATAGGAAATAAGTCTCTGAGTAAACTCCCCTATCTAAAATTGAGGGGTGGGAGAAAAGTGGTCACTAAACAGAGTACTTAGCAGAGAGGAGTATAGATGATAAAAAGCATAACTCTGACCTGAATAGTCATAAGTTTGTCAGTAGATCCCTCCCTATGATGCAGGATAGACCTGATCTGGTTTCTAAAATTTCCTGTAATTTTGGTTTGTATTGTTTTTTCTTTTGTTGGTTCATATTAGAATGTATGTCAGAGATGTTATGGCAACCCTCTGGATGTTCTCTTACATGCTTTTCCATTTTTAAATATACAAAAGCCAAGATTGATGAACTTACAGGGACAGCAAGTAGAATAAGGAAGTGGGGGAAAATGGTACATTTTGTGTGGGGGTAATCTCAAAGAATCAAGGAGTCCTGATAGAAAAAGAAAGTTTGATTTTGATTTTTGGTCTTTGATCTCTGATACCTGATTGTTCCGGTACCTCATGATCATGCAGGCAAGTGAGCTTCTTTTTTGGTGGATTTTGTTGCTCCTGAGATACATGGCTTCTCATTTATCCTCAAGTCTTTAAGACCCCAGAAGCTATATCTTTTGATAGCTGTGCACCATCAGCTTTCTTCACCACTCTTGTTCATGTTCCCACATGTCTTCAGTGGGCGCCGGGGGGATGTGTGCACACAATGATATGTGTGTGTGTGTGTTTTCCCATTTGATGACTATTGCCTAGACCTTTTACCACCTTGTGGCTATGTTGGCTGTTGTGCTTCTTCTGTGTGGGTGTGGTATCTTCTCAGGTAAATGGTCTATTGTTTGTCTTCAGACTTTTAAGACTCCAGAATATATATCCTTTGATATCTGGTCATCATCAGCTTTCTTCACCACATTTGCTTATGCCAATTGACTCCTGATATCGCTGAAGACAAATGGATACAGAGGCAAACACAGTAGAAGAAACAATGGTGCCCAGCTACCAAATGATTGAATGTCTGGAGTCTCAAAGACTTGAAGATAAATGAGTCGCCATTCAGCACAGAAAAAGCAAAGCCCACATAGAGGAACCACACCAGCATGTGTGATCAAGAGGGCCTGAAGGGAGCAGGTATCGAGCATCAAAGAACAAGAATCATATCATGACAAATGAGGGGGAGAGTAGTGTGGGGACCTAAGGCCCACTTGTGGGTAATTGGTCACCCCTTTATAGGGGAGTATGGGGAGGCATATGGGGAGACAGCCCAGTCAAGGTGCAGCTGGGTAGTGATGATGCACACAAGTTTCCTCTAGTTCCTGAAGCTTTCCTATACCCAACCATCATGGTTCCAAGTCTACCTTACAAATCCAGATGGACTGGAGAAGATACACTAGTAGAGAGGGGAGCTGGAGATATAGGGCAACAAGATGGATGAGCCCCTTCAGACCAGTGTTTAGACTGGAGCTGTTGGAAGGGTGAAGAGAAGGTGGGGTAGAAGGACGGAACCAACTGCAAGGATATACATATAAGCTCCTATTTGAAAGACGGGCATCAAAGGAGCAGGTTGGGGGGAGAGGTCAGGCAGCGTAAGATATGACAGAACAATAATAATGTATAACGTATTGAGATTTGATGGGGAAGGGAGAACAGGGGAAGAGGGGAAAGGATGGAAAAGCCGATATCAAGGACTCAAGGGAAAAGGTGGATGATTGGAGAACAATAACCGCAGCGGACATGTTAAGGTGCTTGGCACAGTATGTGTAGTTATGTATTGTGGAAAACCTTGTATAAGCCCCCAATAAAATGATTTTAAATTAAAAAAAAAAAGAAAAAGAAAGTTTGGAAACTGATAGTAAAAACAATTATGCATTTTTACTTGACAAGATTGAATTATAGAATGATATGAAAAATGCATTAAACCCTAATAAAAAGAGTTCCATTCTCTGAATCTCAGGGAAGTTCTACTCTACTGAATAGGGTCAGTATGCATCCAAATCAAGTCAACAGCAAGGAGTTTGAATTTTAGTAAGATCTCATTTTGGGGGAACCAAATTTTGTCTATCAACAAAATGAAGGACTAGTCTCTAAGATTTCTTCCAGTTTCATGATATTTTAAAATATGGAAGGAGGTATCCCATTGGCACCAGTTCCATTACATAAGAAGTATGAAGACTCTGTGGGGGATGTCTGACCAACAATGATTTTCTCAGCTCCGCACCCAAATACAAAACTTTGCCCTCCAAAAAAGAAAAAAGACAGAAAGAAAATGAAATGAGTTTGCAATAGGATAACATAAACCCCTAGCTCTTGTAGGATGCCTACATGAAATATTTCCTATAACTAGTTAGACTGGCAATACAATACTTAGCAATTACATAACTCATTATATTTTCAAGACCTTTTGGATAACTATTAATTTCCTAATCTACGATTCTCTTGAATAGAAGTATATATTGTCCAATTAATTGCACATAGTACATTTTTCATGCATTCAAAATAAACATTCAAACCTAGATTTTATTACCTTATATTGAATGAAACTTGTTATAGACACCACTTTATTTCTGCAGACCTTCCCCCTAGTATTTCATTAATCTATCATTCATTCCTATTTCCATGGACATTGCACTGTTGATTTTAAAACTTTGTAAAAGGACAAATAGCCCCCTCCAGACCAAGAATGCAAGTAGCAATAACAGGAGGGGAAGGGAGAGATGAGGAGAAAAAGGGGGAACCAATCACAATGATCTACATATAATCCCCTCCCAGGGGGTGTAGACAACAGAAAATGGGTGAAGGGAGACATCGGTCAGTTTAAGACATGCTAATAATAACAATTTATAAATTATCAAGGGTTCATGAGGGAAGGAGTCTGGAGAAAGAAAGGAAAAAAATGAGGAGTTGATACCAAGGGCTCAAGTAGAAAGAAAACGTTTTGAAAATAATGATGGCAACAAAGGAACAAATGTGTTTGACACAATGGATGTAGCTATGGATTGTGATAAGAGATGTATGAGCCTCCATAAGAGCATTCTTTAAATGTATATGTATTGGACTTTGGCTTCAGCTTGTTTATTTTTCAATTTCTTTGCCTTTTTGACTCACATCTAAAACAGGATGTGGTAGAACACTAGAAGTTAGCCCAACCTATCACACATACTCACGCTTTGTGATGATGTTCAATGCATCTGTTTAGAACTTGCATTTTTAGATTCTCAGATATAATTAATTCCTGAATGTGTACCCTCTACAGCTCTATATTTTTCCTTTCTCTTGATATTTCCAGAACACTTTGTTCTAATACTACATGTTTAGCTTTGCTTTATAAATGCCTGAATTTGCAACAAAATGCTTTTTCCATATACTTATCCTTCAATATAAATTCATTTAGTAACATATCAATTATAGTTGCCCCAAACGAATGCTAGACTGAATGAATAACTGAATGATAACTAATGCAAGCAAGTAAGAAAATCTGCTTACAACATACAAAAAGTCGATTTTCTATTAGAGTTACAAAGCTTCATTTTCTTTCTAATCTGTGAAGGACGTTTTATGGATTGGCCGGGATTTAAGCCCCAAGATCTTTGAAAGGCCCCATATTTAAGCTCAATCCACATAGTTCGGGTTGAGAGACACATACAGAATTGCAGGTGTGTGATGAAGAGGAGCCACACAGTGGATAAGGTCTAAGTAGAGTCGTTTCAGAGACTTCAGTAAAGGTCCAGGCACTGATCCTAAAGTCTCTGAAACAACTCTACTTATGCTTTTCCTTCAATGTCTTTGCTCTGTTTCACCTGGCATTTTATATCTGTAACAAAACTGTTCTGCGGTATCTCTGATGAGATTTTATTCCCTGAAATCAATCGTTCCTTGACCTGTCCTCTAATTAATCTTTGGTAAAGTCTCTTTATGGTTGCTTATCCTCTAAATTATTTCTAGAGATTGGCAATTGATATTTTTTCACTCAATTGCTGATACCTTTTTAAAAAGGACCCATGTATGATTTTGTATAACTCACTTGACTGATGCCTCATTTGATCCACATCATTGATTAAGTAACTACACCCACAAAATCAAAACATAACATCACTGAATTAATTATAAGGCATAGTAACCCTACATAGTGTTTCCAAGATTATAATTCTATAGATATAAAAATGGAGACATCAAAGTGATTAAGTATGCCTCCCATGGTGAGCATGATGTGGGTTCAAATCAATCTGATAAGAACTAGGGGGTGTTTTGTTTGTGATAGATTTCAGCTAGAATTCCCATGAAACAGGTATGAGGTCAAAATGTCAATGGAAAATGTACATATCAAGTCATATATATTGCAGAGTATGTTGACTCCTGTTAGGTATGAATTTGTGTGGGGAACTGGTGACAGCCAGGTGCTCTCACTTTGCTCGCGTTCACATGTATTGGGGTTGTATTGTTGATTGGATGTTGAAAATAAGTTTTAATACCATGTAAGAAGAAACTAAAAAGATCCAAAGCGACAATAGAAAAGATGACATAGCCGTCAGTCTGTCTGACCCCATGGACACTTTGTTCCTTATAAAGAAGGATATAGACAGAGACGATGAGAGGCACACTGAGAACTTTGTGCATCTGGGAATACAAGTAGTGCTCGTTAGTAGATAAATAACATGCAAGTTGCAGAAGCTGACATGGATGAGCTTAAAAAAGAGGAGATTTGATATATGCATACAATGCTTTTCATGGTATTGAAATCAGTCAAATTAGAAGCAGAAACACTGGGAATAATTTGTGGCAATTCCAACTCTCTTCTTGAGGCTTCTGTTTCAAGTACTCTTTCTAAAGTAACCTCTCCCAAGGTATCATTTTCATGGCAGATGTTCACTCTATGCTGCTTCCAAGTTGATTTACCCATTCAGACATTTGTGAAGACCAAAGCTCACTTTTAAAAAGTCAATTCTGAATGAAGGAATGCACTTGGTTCCCACAGCCTGTATTAAACTAAACCCATCGACGTCAAATTGATTATGACTCATAGATACACTACAAGACAGAGCAGAACTGCTCACTGGCTTTTCAAGGCTCTTCATGTTCAATAAACATATTTGCTGGGGATATAGAATCAAGCCTTTGAAATTGGAAGAGGATCACTATGCATTAAGCAGAAGTAGCAAAAGCATTCACTATGGGGGCTCCAGGTACTCCAAAGACTGAGAGTGCAGAAAGCACAACTATCCCATTCTGTGACAGCCATTGTACCAATTTTGCCTCTGCAGGTTCATGCTAACTACTCGCAAAGTGCTGCTATAAATGTCAGTGATGAGGGACCAATGGCAGCACAGAGGGCACAAGCATTCTCTTGGAGGGCATTGCATTGATGAGAGAGAAGGGCATCTTCCTCAAGTGATTGTAAGCAGATAGCTTTAAAAGAAAGCTAAAAGCGTTTTTAAGCCTGATTGAGGCTCTCCTACATGTAGCATAGAATAAATTTGGAGAGGAGGGGAGAACATAAGATCAGGAAACTATGAGGAATAAGCTTTAAAAATGTCTATGTATTGATATCATCTTCATAATAACAAATTTATGTCATCAATAGTTAAATGATGAATGTAAATGAGATATAGAACCAAAGCTAATATGGTGATCATATCATATATTAAGAGGGAAAATTAAAAACAAAAGAAACCAAAATGCTATTATTGTTCCAGTTCCTAAAAGTAAGGACTATTCCAAGTAATATGTGGTAAAGGCATCTCTATAATCAGTGTATAACTGTATTAACTTTCTTTCAGTAATAAACTTATCTCAATTTTGGTTGTGTATCACCTCTAAGCCCATCCCTCCAAAATGGTCAAACAAAAGCAACTGCTTTGGTGAGGATTCCATAGACCACTAGCCACATCAGCTCAGAGGGTTACAAGGACTAATATTGTGGACTTTGAATGGGTAATTTTGGCACATTTTTTTAAAGGGCTGAGAAACATCCCTGGGAACTTATTAAGAAGAAGCTTCATAAAATTAAAATTTACAATGGAGAGGAAGAGACCCCCAATTTTTGCAATAAGACATTTTATTCTATCACATCAATGAAACTGCTACACATTCTCCAACAGTATCAAGGGTTGTCCTGCAAGAATGTTATTGGGAAGCTGTGCCCCACACACCCTACAAACCCAGTATTGTCCTCAATAAACATTGTGCTCAAGAACATTCGAAAACAGACAAACAAACCCAATTGAGACCCTTAAGAGTGCCAAAGTTGTTTGCAGATTGCATAATCAAAGTGGGAAAATTTCTATGAGGAAGGGTTAGGAAGTGAAAGCACTAACTTCAGAAATGTAAAGCCTAGATGGAGGACATGGCAAGAAACCAGAGCTTCAAATCTTGATAATTATTCAAGATAATTATTGTGATAATTATCAAACACTGATGGATGGGATATTCTTGTGTAGTCTTTTTGGGGGAGCAGATAATAATGTGTAGGTGTATATGGAGGACATAAAGGCAAATATAGAGAGAGGTGCATTCTTCTGAAGGTGTCTCGGTGTAGTATTCTTGGGCTCGTCCACCTGGATGTGACTGATGGTTCACATTGCAATCGAGACATCAGGCAGTTTACTCATGAGCACTGATAGAAGAGCAGCACTGAGAAAACTAATGGACAACTGATCATAAGCTACTGTCAAGTGAAATGAACTCTAAACTCCGAAAGAGAATTCTACCCTGTGAACAGAGAACAAAAACATCCTTCTTAAGTTATCAGTCACTTTCAAATGTACAGTAAGAAAAACAAAAGGCAACATGTTATTTACTTTAAAGATAGGTCTCTCTGATATGAGCAATGGAAGAGTTAAAAGAAAAGTATGTGTGTTCGTAGATCTTACACTTCTGCTGGATTTTTCATTTTTATGTGACTGTAAAGGTATGAGTTTCCTGGATTCTATTGACGGTGGTGATGTAACTCACAGAAAAATGCTCAGCTGTGACATAGAAAAGAATGTGCAAAACCAATGCAAAGAAAGTCCCAATATAATTAACTGAATTTCAATGACTACTACCAAGTCTATACCAAAGAATCTGGTTATATCATTCACAAACAAGTGGAATAAAGGTGAAATGTGGCCATGTGACACAGGGAATTTTTTATTCACTGTGCAATACTAAGGACCTGATAGCATCTACAACCTTCTATTCACTCTTCTACATTAAATTACAGTCTCTGATAAGTGAATCAAGTCCCACATATGTACATTCAAACCTATAGTTTGTATAAGGGAATTGTTTATACATGTTCCTTCTTGTTCATATATATTTCTCTTTAACTAAAAGTAAGTTTCAATATGCAAGCTGCTGCTTTTGCTACATGAAAGTGGCTTTATTCAGGATTTGCATGCATTTGTCTCATTTGGAATTAGTAAATGATAATTGGTTTTACATATGTAGTCACATAGCTGAAAATATAAATGTAAATTGTTCTAAATGTAACTGGTCTCATGACTCAGAGTAGGTGAATATCTCTATTTAAGTAGCAAGCAAGACCTTTTATAATTCCTGAGCCCAATACCTCTTTCTTTCAGGGTTTTGTATCTCAGTACTGGCTTACCTAACAGCATTTCTACATTTTAGACTTCAGACTGTGTGTCTGAGAGGTGAATATTCTACAGGTTCCTCTTGCTCTTCCTGCAGTCAGGAATTGAGCAGTTTAGTGCCTCCACCCTGACCCAACTCTGTTATGCTCTTAGACCTTTAATGTGGTCCCATTTTGGGGTAAGGTGAGGTGCCAAGGGCTGCCCCAGAGACAGAAGTGTGTAATTGAGATTCCTTGTGTCTACTCGATCTCCCATTCTTGTAGACACATAAGCAATACCCTCTCCTTACATGGATAAGTGTGCTGGTCCTATAGCTGTCTTTTTTCCCCCCCACTGCTCTGTGGGTTTTAGACATTCGAGAGGATGAGAAAGATGCCTTTTAGCACCGGTGTTATTTGTATCATTGTCTTTTTTCATTTTACTTATTTATTTTTGTTTGCTGATGTATGTATTTTCAGGATTGATCTTGCTCATGCTGGGAATTATGTGTTGTGTGCAGTTTTCCAGAGGTTCATTCTGCTGTTTGAACTTACCTCGGTGCACTCATGTTGCACTTGAACTTTTGTAGTTGGCTAACACACTCTGCATAATATTCTCCAACTCTTTCCATGCAAAAGATGTGTTTCATCTTTTCATCACTATTTTAAGGGATTCCTAATATTCCGTTGTGTATTTATATATATATGAGAGATTTTTCATCTATTCATCTATTGAAGGAAATATAGGCTCTTGACAATTTTTTGTGAAAGTGAACTGTGCTGCAATGAACATTGGAGAGCAGATGTCTGGTCTTGATCTTTTGGGTAATTCTTTTGGGTATTTGACCAGTAGTGAAATTGCTGGTTCAAAAGGTATCTCAATTTCCAATTGTTTGGGGTATTGCCAAATCGCTATCCACAGTGACTGTATGTATCTACAAGCCTAGCAGTGAATAAGAGTTCCTACCTCACCACACTCCCTCCAATATTTATTGCTTTCTGTTTTTTTTTTTAATTAGGTTATCTTGTAGGTGTTAGGTGACATCTCGTAGTTCTTTTAATTTTCATTTGCCAGATGATAAATGATCTGAAACATTTTCTTATATGCATATTGACCATTTGGATTTTCTCCTCTGTGAATCTTCTATTCAAATCTTTTGTTCACCTCCTTTGTGGGCTATTCATATATTTTCTTGTTATAAACTTGGAGGATTCTGTAGACCTTACTAATTGACCCTTTATTTGATATGTCACTGCTATTGATCTTTTCCTAATATATTAGCTCTCTTATGATGTCTTGCTGCAATCTTTTGATGCACACAAGTGTTTTAACTTTAGTATGTCTGCCATTTATTTTTAATCTTCCTCTGATAGTGTACCCATCCTTAATTCTGGTAGCCCATGTATTTCCTGCACTAAAGTTCTTAGCTTTGTCCTGACTTTTTCAGTGATGAAAAAGTCTGTGATCCACCTTGAATTTGTTCTTGTGTGTGGAGTGAGGTAAGGGTCTTGCTTCATTCTTCTGCAGATTGATATCCAGTTAATCCAGCACCATTTGTTAAACAGGTCATTTGTTTCTCATTTGATAATTTGGGGGTCCTTAATAAAAATCAGTTGTCTGTTATTTTTATTTCTGGATTTTCTGTTCTTATCTCATTATCTTATAATGAGAGAGTATCTCTCATTATTTCAGTAAAATGCTGTTTTGACAACTGTGAGTGTATAATTTAAAATCTGTTAATTAAGCCCACCCAATTCACTCTTCTTGAGAAGTTCCCTTCCAATTCTGGGATTCTTCCTTTTCTATATGAAGTTGATTTATTTTCTCCAATATTTATTTGTTTTGTTTTCCCAATCATTAATTTCTGCCCTGTTTTTTTTATCATTCCTTTCTTTTGCTGTTAGAATGATTATTCTGTTGACTCTGTTCCAAACTTTTGTGATAGAGTGTCAACCATAAGCCTGTAGTCCTTCTTCATATGTACTTTTATTGCTATCAAAGATCTTCTGATAACTGCCTTTGCTGTAGTGCACATGTTTTGATATGTTGTATTCTCATTATCATTAGTTTCTAGGAAATTGCTAGTTTTGCCTCTATTTTCGGCCAATATCTACTCATTTTGAAGAAGTGCCATTCATCTTCTCAGTGTGTGCTCTTGTTGTGTTTTTTTTATTTTTATTTTATATTATTTTATTTTGCGGGTTTCCAGCTTTATGGCATAGTGGTCAGAGAGAGAGAAATCTGAATGACCTCTTATGTTTTAATTTGCTCAAACTTGACTTATGTCCCAGCATGTGGTCTGCTTTTGAATACTTACCATATGCACTTGAAAATAATGTTTTTTTTTTTGCAAATAGGTCAAGAGCTCTGAATATGAATAATAGTCTGAGTTCCCTAATTTTAGAGTTCAGTTCTTTAGTCTTGTGTTGAGCTTCTTTCCCACTGATCTGTCTTTCATGGAGAGTAACATATTAAAGTCTCTTTCTATGATTATCAATTTTGTGATTTATTTTTTCATCTTTTGAAAGATTTGATTTACAAATTTTATAGGTCTCTCAATGGGTCCATACATATTTATTATGTTCACTGGCCCTAGGTCTACTGGTTCCTTGAGCATTATACAGTGCCTATGTTTATCTCTAGCTACGTCTTGCACCTTGTGATCAATTTTTGCCAGAGCATAGAATTGCAATTCTTGCTTTTGTTAGATTGCCATTAACTTGGTATATATTTTTTGCCAAACTTTGGTCCTCAGCTTGCTATTTTCTGTGAGTGTCTCTTGCAGACAGCAGCTAGGTTTTGTTTCCTAATCCATTCTGCCCATCTTTGTCTTTTAATGGGTGGGTTCAAACCATTGACAGTCTGAGTAGTTATATCCATTTGTGGATACTTTATGGTAGATGTTTTCCTTTTTCCATCCTCAACTCTGTGTTGTGTATGTGTTGGGTAAATTCATTTTTGCATTCTTTTCACCACTGGGTCAAAGACATATTAGGTATTGTTATCAGTGCAAAGATTTCTGACTAGTGTTATAATGTGTGGTGATCTCATGCTTGTGCTCTGTGGATGTTCATCTTCTGTTTAAAGTAACTTGGAGAGTAGTTTTTGTAGGCTTGGGTGGTTTTTTTGTTTCGTTTTCACTTTTTAAAAAGTGTATTCCCTAATTTTTTTTCCTTATCTGGGAAAGCTCTTACCTCCCCTTCTATTTTGATGGAAAGTTTGATAGGATAGAGGATTCTTATTCTCTAACTTTCAGAAAATATTGTTCTATTCGTTCCTCTTCTCCATGATTTCTACTGATTTTATCTGATTACTTTTATAGGTGAATGCATTTTTTTTCTGTAGCTGCTCTTAGGACTTTCTCCTTATCCTCAAAAATGGATAATTTAACTATTATCTGCCTTGGCGTGTTCTTCTTGGGGTTCCACATCATTGGTGTCTTCTCTACTTCCTGGATGATTGCCTCATTCTCTTTCATTAACTTGGGGAACGCTCCTTTCAGGAACAATCTTGCTATTTTTTTGTAGATTATTTCTTCATTATTTCTTGTCTCAATATCCCAACTATTTGAATAGTATTCCTCTTCATCGTGTCTCTCCTTGTACTCATGTTTTCTTAAACTTTTTTATTATCTCGGTTTATTGTCTTTCACATTTTTTGAATTCTGTTTGATTATATTCAAGGTTTCTGATATGATTCTCTACCTCTTTCAGCCTTCTGGTAAGGTCTTTTACCATTCTCTTCACTTCAGCTTCCTCATCCCTTAACTCTTGCATTTCCCTTCAGAAAGTGGAGTCTATATTTACTATTTTTTTTACCTTTCTTATGTTTTGATTCCCTCATATCCCAAATGACTCCAAGCAGCATTCTGAAGATCTTTTCCTGTGGTGAGTCAAAGTCTATTCCTTCTATATACAGCTCTAGTTTCAAGTCTTCTTCAGATATTCTGTTGTGTTTCTCTTCCTTTCTTATAGTGACTACTGATGTGGGTAGTAGTTTACTATTTAGAGGCAATTTTGTTTTGCTGGGGGTAGTCATTAGGTGTGATATGTATAGCTGAGTGGACATAGCTCTCCAGTTTGTGTGTGATTCAAGCAGCATTGTGGTGTGACCAGGACCTCAGACAGCAGGTGGTCTACTGCCACAATTCACTGGGTGAATAGTTAGCATAGGTAGTGCTGGCCAGGATGGCATAGGCAGCATTAGCAGAGGGGCAGAGCTAATCTGTGTCTGGGCGGCACCAGTGGGCTCGTCTGTGTGGTGTGGAAAGGCCAGATCTACAGTCTGCTCAGGTTTGAGAGGCAATGAAGGTGGGGCAGGAGGCAAAGTAGGTGTGCACAGAGGGAAGCAGATCAGGCCAAAGCTACGGATCTCCAGCAACTGGTAGTAGGCTGCTGGCAGTGAGCCACAGCGAGTGGTCCAGGCCAATGTGATGTGGCTCAGGGACCAAATCATAACCTGTAGTAACTGAACCACATATTGGGATTGGGGGAGTAGGAGTTGTGGCGCATGGCAGATCAATGCTGCAAGGAAGTTCAGTCCACACACTGGAACAGAGCCTTGAGGTGATGCAAGACCCAACAGCATGTCCCACACCTTCCTATTTGCTTCCCAGCAATCACTCACAGTGATTGCCCGCCCACCTCTCTGTTGCTGCTGTTTTCCCCAAAGTGCTTAGTAATCTTGTGATTTCAAACTGTTGCTGCTTTGAGCACTTGCGAACTTTCCTGTGACTCCCCGTTAATTTTTATCAATTTTCTTCTTAATATATATTGCCTTTTTTTTTTACCAATTTCTACTCTATGTTATAGAATTACTTTGAGTTGCAATTGACTTGGTAGTAATGGAATGAATTACAGTGCTACTGAATATATAGGGAATTTTCAGTTACCATTTTTCCCTCCATCTCGCGCTTTGCCACAGTTACCATTTTTATAATTAGTTTTAATAATTTCCAATTATTAAAGAATATAATTGAAGCTATGTTAATACTTCAACAGTTTAGACATTGGCTAGCACATGATCTATGTTGGTGAATGCTTCATATGATCTTTGGGAAATAAAAATGTATCTTGTTTGGGGATGAAATATTTGCTAAATGACAATTTAAGTTGATGGTGCTCAGGCCCTCTATATACTTAATGCCTTTCTGTAAATAAATTGTACAATTTCAGAGAGAGGGCTGCTTAAATCTCTAGTTGTTTGTAAAGAGATGTTGTTGTTGCTGCTGCTGTTGTTGTTCTCTACCTCCAAAGCCCAGTGTGACTACAACACCCTGTGTGGTTCCCCCTTCATGTGCCTTTGTCCAGACCTTGACTTCTTTAGGATATCTTGTCTTACCACATTTGCTTTCCCATTTGCAGAAATCAGTCTTGTATGCCTCTTGTCCAAAGTCAGAAAACTGTCATTTTATCAATTCCTAGTTCTTTTTGGTGAAAAGTTATTCTCCAATATTTGCCCTCCACATTCACTGCCTCCCACCTAAGGATCAGCATTGATCCAGTGACAGTGAATATTTATATAAAATATAGTCAGCATATTTTAAAATCTCTGCAAATGACTGATTTTACATTCCTTCATCTACTCATATACTCGTTTTTATTCATAACTTTCCGATTTTTAATTCTTATCCTGCTTTGTTTCATTCTTATTTTCAAAAGTCAAATTAGTATTAAAAATAAGAATATATTTAATATTAGTAATAGTCAGGGAACACCTCGGATTCAGAATCATTTCCCATCATTACTTTTCCGTATGTATTTGAGTAGGATTTGGAAATTACATTTCACTGAGATGACACTCATACTATAATCAAGGAAAGCATGAAACTGTCACAAGAATTACACAAGCACCTCTGGTTCTTCCAAAGCAGATTTTTCCCTTTCTTCTGTTTAGCCTTGGGATAAACCTTCTGCTATCAACCCCAAATTCCAAATGCTTTAAGAATATATTTGAGTGAGTTGTTTATTAACTTATTTTCTTCTTGATTTTTGCTCACCCATTTACTCCTTGGAACATCTGAACTTTGTGAGTCAAAGCATGGCTTTCTATTATCAGAAGGAATGGCTCTCAAATCCAGAGAAAAAAGTTGAAATAGCAACAACTATTTCTAGGAATAGTTTGACCCTTTGGTTTGCTAGAACCCTGGCTTTCATTCTTACTACTACTATAGAGTAATCGTCCAACGTGATCTGTGTTGAAAGAAATAAAGTGAGAATGCTTCTTAGAGGCAAGGTTGGTGAGATTTCATCATCTTATGTACTTTGGACTTGTTGTCATTGAGAGACTAGTCTCTGGGTATGGACATCATGTTTGATAAAGTAGAGAGACATAATCAAAGAAGACCCTCAAGAATATGGAATGGCATGGTGGCTGCAGCAAGGGGCTCAAGCATGGGAATAATTGTGAGGACACACCAGGACTGGACAGTGTTTCATTCTGCTGTGCATCACGTCTACAGTTGGGAACCAACTTGGTGGTACCAAGTAATTAACAACAACAACAACATCAACAACAACACTTATAGATTGAATCAGGTCTTGCTTCTTTTATTTCACAAAAATGGAACAGTCTTCTCTCTGTTGTAAGTGCCTAATTGTCATTTTCTTAAGATTAATTTTTACTTGAAATTTATGTCCTCTCCTATAAAATGTGCATAAAACCCTTTTGACTTATTTTCTTTTCTGAGATGTTTTAAAACAGATTTAAAGACACACATTTTGTAGTTGCAAACTATTGAGTTAAGAAATGGTACTACAATGCTCCTGTTTGGCACAAATACTAACAAAAGAAGGGAAGGGTAAAAAGGTAAACACTGAAAAAAGCTCACCAACTTGACAGGAGTTTTGAAGAGCTGGCAGCATATCTTGTTGCTTTGAATCAAATCTAGGAAGTCTGAGCTTAATGTATTGGGGTAGCGCTTTTTGAAAGTTCACACAGATAAAGGACTGTGGAGTCTGGCTTGTAATCTATGTCACTGAAACACAACCACTTGTGATATTCACTAATGGATGATTGATTCTTAAAGCAGGATTGCTGAGAAGCCTCCAGTCTCTCCTACTTTCTGATGACCTATTGAACACCTCTGTGTCATTTTGGGCAATGTTCTCAGCTGTGCCTGACTGACAAAGATAACCCTCCCCAGAAATATGAGAGTCGCATAGATCCTCTTTGTTTAAAAGTGAATACAGCTTAGCTTCTAAGGGGAAAATCTATTTAACTGAGACGGATTTTCACTTGAGTAGATAACACATAAGGAAAAATGTCCAGGCTCTACTTATACTCTTTTCCGAAGGCTGTCATGATTTCTAACTATCAAAGTTCTAAAGAGATTTCATGCTCTGTAATTTCATGAACCACTGTATAACGCAAAAGATCATCATTATCAGGAAATGATGTGGCTCTGACGCTCCCTTTTTATCACAGCCCAACTGCAGAATTGAATGTCATGTGGAATGCTTCAGAACTCAGTGACCCCTTAACCCCAAATTGATGTTGGAAGTAATAATTTCTGATAACTTGTGAACTCCTTATTTTCAGGCTTGTATGCTTCTAATTAATTACCAATAATGTTCTCACTACACATCTTTTAGGTTACTTTCTTTACATGTTGCAAAATTGTAAACTCCAATCCATATGGCTTTTCATTTCATCATGTTTAGATGGTTATTGAGAGAATAATTATTAGCAAGCATGAGTCATCCAGGTTTCATGTAAAATTTTCCCTTATAGTATTTTCTTTTCTTTCAATATATGACTTTTGCATACATATTGTCATACAGAAGTTCTTCCCAGAAGAATGAGCAAATTACTTTCTGTACATCTTTAGCCCTGGTGGCATAGTGGTTGCAGGTATCTAAATTCTAGACCAAGAGTAAAAAGCCACCATCCACTCTGCCGGTGAAATATAAGCTTTTCTATTTCCCTACAGAGTTACACTCTAGACCAGAGCATGAACATAGGTATAAAAAGATGTGAGCTCATGACACACAGAATCCAGGAACAGGAGTAAGAAAAAAGTGACACCAGAAGGGAAGGGGGAAAAGAAGGAGAGGAAGGAAGAAAGGGGGAACCTATCATAGTGATCGACACATAACCATATACCCCTCCACAGGGGGAAGAACTGAGAGGTAGCTAGTGTGGGGAAAAGGGCATCCTTTATGCATTGTTTTTAAAAGTCAGCCTATCAGTCAGGAAGGATGGCAGACTGCACATGCTCGAAAGGTCCAGGCTTCTGACCAGAATGCTGCGGCTAGATTGGCTCACCTGGGCCAGGCCAATTAAGTTCAGCCAAGGGCGTGTACCAGAGTCATCAGCCATGTCTCCCCACCAAAAGATTGAAAAGGAGGAGCCGAGAGCCAATGGGGTCTTTCTCAAGCAGTTTTCCTAGCTGGAAGATGGGGGTGAGGAGTCTCATGGATACCTGTGTAAACCTGAAACTTCTTATCACCTTCATAAAACATTTGGATCACAAACCAGGTTTTGGTTTAAATTATTTTCATCTGTGCAGAGCCAAGGACAGAGGCATATTTCTCTTCCCAAGGTATCTTACAGAACAGCAGAAAACATGGGGGAAAGGAGGAAGTAGTGGGTGTGAAAGATGAAAATGATAGCAATGTACAATCTGTCAGTGGGCGGTAGGGGGAGGGATGATGAAGGAGCTAATACTAAAGGGCTCAATAGAAAGTAAATGTCTAGAAAAGAATGAAGGCAACATATGTACAAACATGTCTGATTCAATCAATGTATGTGATGAGTTGTATGAGCCTCCAATAAAATGATTAAAAAAGAGAGAGGATGAAAATATTTTTTAAAAGTAGCCTAACTATGAGGGAAAACAAGTGTTGCAGTCTAGGGAACCCACTGCAGAAGCTCTACCCTGTCCTACAGGGTCACTATGGATAGGATATGAGTTAAATTAATAATCCTCCCCCAACGTCTCAAGGAGTTTTCACACTTAAAAAAAAATATTCCAGTTATGGTACGTATCACAGCACACACCATCAAACACCTCTGGCTTTTGTTGTTCGGGGCCATCAAGGCGCTTCTAGCTCATAGGGTCCACTTGTAAAAAAAGAATGAAACGCCACCAGTCCTAAGCCTTCTTCACAATCTTTATCTGCTGCAGCCACTCTGTCCGCCCATTTTGCTAAGGGTATTCCCGCCCCACCCTTTATTCATTTATTTGCTCATTGTTTGCCATCCTCCTACTTCACCAAGAATAATGCCATTTTCTTTCTTATTTTTTTACATCAGTCTCTCCTGATAACAAGTTCAATGCACATGAGATAAAATCTTGCCTCCTTACCCCTAATGAGTATTTTGGCTGAACCCCCTCTAACCAGATAGGCTTGTTCATTTGATCGTTGACGACACTTTTTGGACTTTTCACTGGCCCCATCATTCAAATGCATCTGTTTTCACCATTCAGTTTCCATATGTGCTTGTCAGGTGATTGAAAATACGACGTTTGGGGGCAGGTGCATCTTTGTCCTCAAAATGGCTGTCTGGAAATTGAACAAAGTGATCTTGTGCAGGAGACTTCTCATTGCAATGTGTGTTTGGATTTCTTGACTGATGCTCTCTTGAGTATTGATCGTGGATCCTACACTCAAGCAAGATAAACAGCACCAATCTTTTCTCTGTTCATTATGATGATTTATAATAGTCTAGCTGTAAAGATGTTTGGTTTCTTTCATTGAATTGTAATCTATATTGAAGGCCCCAATTCTTGATCTTCATCCATAAGTACTTCAAGTTCTCCTCACTTCCAGCAACCAAGGTTCTGTCATCTGCATATTTTACATTGTTAATAAGCTTTTTTTCAAGTTCTGACACTATGTTCTTCCTCATATGGTACACGTTCTTGATTTATTTTCTCTGTATACACATTGCATAAGTGTAGTGAGAAGATACAATCCTGATACGGATCTTTCCTGCTTTTAAATCATGTGGTGTTTCCTTGCTCTATTCAAATGATAGCCTTTTGGTCTCTGTACAGATTCTGCATGAGCACAATAAATGGTTGAATTTTCAGTTTTCTCAATAATTTGTTATCATCCAGACAGACACATGCCTTTGCATAGTCAACAAAATACAAGGAAATATCTTTCTTCTATTTCCTTTCTTCAAGATCCATCTGACAGTAGCCATAATATCCTTTGTTGTGAGACTTCTGAATCCAGCGTGAATTTGGCAGCTCCTTGTAAATGCACTGCTGTAACCCTTGGTGAATGATCTTCAGCAGCAATATTTTACTTCAATGGGATAAAATCCATTCATTCTTTAATTTCTGCATCCTGTTGACTTGCCTTTCTATGTAACTTGTGCAAAAATTGATTCCTTCACCTTCAGTTTGCCTGGCAGTTGTCTTTCAATTTCTTGGTGTAGGTGAGTGAGAGCTTCCAGTGTTGAAACATTTCAATTACTATGCCTTCATTTCCTCTACCCTATTTTTCCGCTTGGAATTCTTCTTTCAGTGCCATTAGTTCTTGATTACCTCTTGAAATGCTACTAGATACTTTTACTACATTGAATGTAGGTATTCTTTCATCTTCTTTTGATGATTTCTGCATCATTTCATATTTTTTCCACATTTTCCCTTTTATTATTGGAACTCGATGCTTATAGTTTTCTTCATTTGTTTCAGTTTAAGATAATATAAATGTGTCCTCTTTGGTTTCTAAACTCCAGGGCTTTGTAAATTTCACCATAATACTTTGCCATCTCAAGCTTCCTTTTGTAAGTTTCTGTTCAGCTCTTCAACTTCATGTCTTTCATGTCATTTACTCTGTGATCAAGAGCAAATTTCAGAATCTATTCTGAAATTCACTTTCATCTTTTCCTTCTTCCTTCTTTTTAAGGTGATATTTTGCTTTCTTCATGTGTAATGTTCTTAATATCATCCCACAGTTCAACAGGTCTTCTGTTATTAAAGTTCAATGAATCAAATCTATTCTTGAGATATATTCAAAATTCAGTTAGCTTGCATCCAAAGATGTATTTTGTCTTACATGGACTTATTTTAGTTTTATTAGTTTCCAACCTGAACTTACGTGTGAATAATTGATGATTTGTTCCACAGTCAGTCCTGGGCCTTATTTTAACCAATAATATTGAGTTTCTCCTTTGTCCCAAGGAAGAGGTTAGGTGGATTAGTGGTTACACTATGGGCTATTAGCCACAAAGTCAGCAGTTCAAAACTACCAGCCACTCCACAGGAGACATGCAAGATACAGTCTTGAATACCCACAAGGGTGATTCTGCTCTGCCCAATAGTGTCACAAGAAATTGGATTGGGCTCAATGGCAGTGAGCTTGAATTTCTGGACACAATCTTTCCCCACACATGCAGTTAGTTTGATTTCTAGACATTCCATATGGAGAATTAAATGTTCATCATTACTGTTTATATAAGTGAAAAATGGTATTTATTATGAACAAGTTGTTAGTCTTACAACATTCTCTCAAGCTCTCTCAGCTTCATTTCTATCATCAAGGCCATGTTTCTAAACACTTTACCTTCTCCTTTGTTTCACACTTCCATAGTCCAATTGCCAGTTGTTATCATTGCATGCTGATTGCATGTTTGATCAATTTCAGATAGAACATTTTGGTAGAATTCTTCATTTTTTTCATTATTAGCATTAGTGAGAGATATAAATTTGAAAAGTATTTGCCTTTAGCGGATTTTTGTATGTTCTTAGTTATTAGTCTCTCACAAATAGCACTGTACCTCAAGATAGATCTTTAAGCATCCTTTCACTGATGGACTTGTGCCAATTGGTGAAGTTGTCATTCCTGAAATAGTAAACCATCTGATTTTCTGTTTCAAAGGGAATTTCTGATTCAAATGGCCAACAACAGTTGATTACAGCTTATTCAATCCATTAAAATTTTAATGACTTCCATTTTTTTAGATTAATACTCCATATATTCTTAGTTATAATTATGTTTGCAGAGATTTCTTCTCATAAGTTGTCATGTCTCATCAGCAAGTGTAGGTCCTGGAGGCTTTACTGCATCCATTTAACTATGGTTAGCACAAAATATTTAAATATACACACACACACACATATATATATATATAATTTTAAAAGGTTTGTTAAAAAATCTTACTATAATTTTTATGTGCTACCTCCTATATAATATGTAGTGTACCTGATGCTACCACTCTTCCTGAATGTGAAGGCCCTTTATAATCATGAGGATCTGCTCATATCTCAGTCCCAAAGACATTTTTATTTTATCCTGTGACTTTCATTTATCCTATTTTTTTCCTTGAGGTCTACATTTTATCTATTTATTATTTTTTTTGTGGGCATCACTGCTCTCCGGTGGTGGGAGTAGGAGGCCCAGCCCCACTGCTGGACTTGAACCTCCGTCCCAGTGGGCCGCAGTCCCACGCACAACCACTACGCCACCGGGGCTCAGCCCGAGGTCTACATTTTAAACAATTTAACTTTACCATCTCTATAAATCATCACAAGATGTTTCATGACTTTGAATATTCTGGACAGGGGTTAGCATACATTGCTGTGGCTTTCCTCCTCCTCTCCCCCTCTTCAAGTGGCTGTCTTATCACAGGCCCCGAGTTCAAACACTGGGCTTTGTTCTGACAAAAAAAAAAAAAACCCTTTTGTTCTAACTCTGCTCCAACTGTTTACAGGTGTCCAAACTCGAGATGATGATGCTTAGACTACATTGCTTTCAATGAAGAGAAGTGTAACCATTTGAAATATATACCTGTACTGGTTTTTTTAAAATTGCATTATTGAATGTGGGTGAAATTGTGAAAGGACTCCTCCAAATTATGGATTGAATCAACTAGATGGTCACTAATATTATTTAATGAAGAATGAGAATCTGAAATATAAACTATAGTTTTAAGGGAGTGGAAATCCAAAGTTTACTTTGAAGTATATTGACATTAATAGGTAGGCAGGTGAATCTCTAAGGAGGTTTGTAGAAAACCTTGACCTACAAAGGTGTAGGTTGTCAGCATATAACCACTATTGAAAACCATCTTCCCAGTTGATATCTTTACTCTGACCTGTTGGATTGATTTTTTCACCGTCAATTACACATGATCACTCATTCTGAGCCCTCTCCTGAATATGGGATATAGATCTTGAGTCAACTTTTTCTATCCCACATGATTACTGAGTTTTCTTAAAGAAACTCTTCCTCATTAAAGTGGAAAGCAAAGCAGAGGACCCGACTAAATATTGGGGACATTGCTTGGATTATAAAAAAAATGGATGTGATGAGGTAGGATAAGATGTCTATCTAAGCAGTCCCATGATTATGAACATCTGATAGTGACTCACCCTACTTAACACTTTAATATTATATAAATCTATCCTCATTTTGAAAAGATTGAACCAACACTTATTCACAAAAGTTATTCATCATGCTCGCCTCTCTTGCTGTACATGTGACTTTTAAGTAATTTAAATATTTTAAACCTTTTCTTGAAACCAAGTGAGGTTAAATAAAAACAATAGGGACCTGTTTTGATTCAACTGCAAATTTCATTTAAAGGCTTGTAAACATAGTTAAGAATAAAACTCATTCATAAATCAGAGACTGCCTGTGCAGATAAATATTAGACTGGAATCTTGGTCCATTTCTTAGGATTTTTCTAACCATAGTAAATTTGTCATTAAAAGGCAGTTTTAAAAGAGAAAAATCAATAGTTGCATAAACTTTTTATTTAAAGTTTGTTTTGATTTGTTTCCAGAGACTAGAATAATCACAAATTTAAAGGACCATTTTCTTTTTTTTTGGGGGGGGGCATCACTGCCCTCAGGTGGTGGGAGCAGGAGACCCGCTTTTGCTCCATGGAGCTGGAATCGAACCTCCATCGCAGTGGGCCTCAGTCCCGCGCACAACCACTACACCACCAGGGCTCAGCCATAAAGGACCATTTTCATGGGATGATATTGTACCTACCACACACACACACACACACACACACACAAATTATATTGGATTTTTAACTTTTGTGCCTGAGATCATGTTTAATAATAGGGTTTTTGTTATGTTAATTAGAATCTGTGCAGGATGGATTGCAAACTTAATTACCAAAGAATTAAAAAAGGACAGAATGGAAGCAGTGAAAAAAGAGGGGACTCTAGATCCCAAGTGAGGATCATTTAATAACTGAAAAATGCCAAGGAACCAACGTATATACAGGGTCACAGGCTAGGTAGAAATTGATGAGACCAAGATTTAGATTTGGAATTTAGCCTCAGACTTGTAAGACAATAAATGTCTGTCCTCTAAAGCCACTCATTTATGTTAATGACTCACAGGAACCAAGAGAAAACACTATGTAATCAAGATGGAAATATTCTGAAATTGTAATAAATGGTTTGATTTGTGAAAATAATAAAAACAAAGACCAATTATTTCTTCTGAAATGAATATAAAATAAGAATATAAAATGAATATAAAATATAAAATAAGATATTTTACCTCTATATTTTCCCATCCTTAAAAAACTGTCAAAATTCATCTGATCATGTGGTAGATAATTTTCTTATTCATGTTAAAAATAGGATATGTTCACAAGTCTAGAAATAGAAAACCTTCAGAATGGGAAACTTTTAATTCCATCATTAGTATTGTAGTCACATTCTATTTGCATTTGTGTGTCTAAAGCAAAATTAATTCAGGACTCTGTAGTTACATGCAAATATAGTTTACATTTTTAGAGGTGCTCTTCCCAAAGGAACAGGATTGAATGAGGAATCAGAAAAGGAATGTTTTCATTAGAGGAAGGGGAAAATGCATTCTGGACCACTGTTGTTGACTCTAAATTCATACACACACACACACACACACACACACACACACACACACTGGATATACGCACATATATAGATGTGTAATAGTACAATGATTTGAGAAGCCCAGAATACTCTATTGTCTATAAATATCAGGTTCCTTCATTAGTCCTGAATACATTTGAATGAGTAAGGTAAATGGGGAAGAGAATTTTTGTTGTTTTAAAGCAACTTGATGAAAATGTCTGAACCATCTTACTAGAAATGCTAACATTTTAAGTCTTATCAGGTTGCTTTTTTGGTCTGACGTCCAGTATTCGATATGAAGGGCTGTTTCTTGGCTCACTCCTGCTGTGCTTGATTCAGTAGACTGGTGCATCTTGCACTAAAGGTTGAAAGTAGTTAAGTCAGTTTAATAAGTGTCATTATAATAAACAAGCAGCTTTTGGACTCTGTCCCTTAAAAATCCAATATTCTCACTTTGACTGCACTTTTTAAAGTCTGTGTTAATTAAAATAAGCACCATTTCAGAGAATGAGAGGAGGAGGATGGGAGTATCTATGCATTTGTGTTCTTTTTCCCTCTTGTTTTTCCATTCCATCTTATGTTAAGGGGAGATAAACCATAATTGTAACAGAAATGTAGGCCACTCAATATATGTTTAATTACATTCTAGCCTTGTTTCCACAGCTAACGTGTTATTGTCATCCAGTTAATGGAACATTAATTAAAAAGCATATTAGATGAGGTAAAGATCATTTTCATGTGAATGGTTTCCACCTGCCTATGGAGCATTGATGAAGAGAGGCAGGTATTTAGTATCTGCCCAGAGAAGGCCAAACCTTGGTGTCATTTCATACAGTGCATCTCTTGAAAGAAGAATAATTCATGAAGAAGGAGTAGTGATGTATTGGTGGTACTCAATTCACTTAGACACACTAAGGATGAGAAAGAATCAAGGTATGTATGTAAGAAAACTTTGAGACCCCCAAAGGATAAGGGAAGTAGGCCCATTCAAATATTATTTTGGTATATTTAAATGTTTTAAAGAGAAGGCAGAAAAAGTAAAATTGAAATGGGCTTGGAGTTTTTAGTAACAAACAAGTTAATCTCAAATGAAAAAAACGAGAGAAAGAAAATCTGTCTGAAAGTACAGTGATGAGTTGTTGCATTACTACACTTGCACTGCAGAAATATAGCACTGTTCAACTCTAAATTTTCTTTACCAAAGGTTATGGTGTTGGAATTATAGCGCATCTTAACAAACTTTAAGTGCATTATGCATGCCTACCAAGGGATCATTATCTTAAGTCCTGAAAATTATGCAGCTTGCTTATTGTTGCAGTGGGACTAGGTCTATCATGTTTGTAGTTCTGACGTATTAGAAACATCCACTTCATAGTTACTGTGTTGTTGGGTACTGTTGAATCATTTTCAAGTGATAGTGACACTATGTGCAACATGACAAAACCTGCCTGATCCATACCATCCTAACAATAGTTTACCATGTTCATTTTTTCTCATACAATGTGCAAATCCAGCTATTTAAGGATATTCTTCTGCTTCACTGACTCTTGACTTTATAGATATTATGTCTTTGTCCAGTGTCTGATACCCTTGATAACATGTTCAAATTGCATGAAGGTGAAGCCATGCCATCGTTGCTTCTAAGGAACATCTTTGGGTACTTCCTGTAAGGCATATTTGCTCACTCTTCTGGAAGTTCATGGTGTGTTAGGTGTGTTAAACTCTTCACCAGCACTGTAATTCAAATGTATTGCATCTTCAGTCTTCCTTCTTTCCTGCCAATGCATGTGAGGCAATTGCTAAAGCATGGCTTGGATAAATCTTGGATTGGGTGTGAAATTGTTGATTTTTAACACTTAAAGAGACCTCTTGTAACAGATCAGTCCAATGCAACACGTCATTTTATTTCCTTTCTTCCTGTTTGTTATCCTGATGGCTGCTTCTTTGGGCATTGATTGTGGATCAAAGTAAAATGATATCTGTGTCAAATACAATATTTTATTACTTTATGATCACATTGCCTACTGGATCAATTGTGAGAACTTTTGCTATCTTCATTTTGAGGTGTGTGTGTGTGTGTATAATTATATACACACATATATATATATATATATATATATATATATATATATATATATATATAATCATACTGAAGGCTGTCGTTTTTGCCCATCATCAGAAAATCTTTTAGTTCCTTTCTAGTTTGGGCCAGGATGGCTATATTACCCATATATTGAAGATTCTTATGGAGTTTTTCTCAAATCCTAGTGCTTCATTCTTCATATCTTCCAGATTCTCACATTGTTTGCTTAGGATATAGGTTGAATAAGTATGGTAAAAGGATACTATCTAGATACTATATTTTTTACCTTAAAATGCACTCCCTAAAAAAAGTGGGGGGAAAACAAGGGTGCATCTTCTGGTTCAAAAGTGTGGCACCCCAGAACATTTTAGTATACTGGTACTATTTGGTTCAGAATATTTTTTTCTTGTTTGTCTTATGGTCAATTGGGATGTCATATGGCCAGGAGGCACCTTATGGCTCAAAAAAGATGGTACATATATTTAATGATTTTAATCCATACTTTGAATAATTGTCTCTTGATCTATGTACAGATTCCACTAGAGAACAGTTAAACTTCCAGATTTCCCATTTATGTGATGTTACCCAACATTTTTATGACCAACACAGAGTTGGATACATTTGGATATTCAAAAAAAGGTGAATATCTTTCTGATTTGTTTTCCTTTCAACCAAGGCCAATGTGACTTCAACAATGATTTTCCTTGTTCCATATCTTCTTCTGAATGAGATGTGAGTTTCTGATAACTCTCTGCCAACAGGCTGCTGCCAAGAAAGGAATATTTTGTTAGCAAGATACGTGCAGTCTTCCCTGTTAATCCTTCCTAGTTTGTACTGAAAAGTTTCACAAGGGTTCCATCACATCCTTGAAGTTGAATCTTATTTCAGTATTTTAAATCATAAGCAATGATTAGTAGACAGTAATTATGTAAGCAAAAGTGTATCTGTGCTGATTATAAGATAAATATTAATCTTAATGTGTACAAGGATGAATTCATTTTGATAATTTATAATTATTGCCTACTTTATTCTTCATAGTTTCCCACTTTTAAAAGTAAGAACCTGAAGCATAAAGAATCTACAAAACATACCAACATTCATAAATGTGGTATATATTTCAACCTTTAAATTATTTAAAAATATATACATTGAATACCTGTTCTACAAAATGATGATTTTACATTATTTCACTTACATAGCAATCATCCCGTGAGCATGGTAAAAGTAAAATAATGTAATCACTCTTTTCCAGAGCTGGCTTGTAAATGCATAGCATGTGATAGTCATTTTGTGTGTGTATTTGTGTGTATATAGGAGATTAAGACAAAATATTACTACAATGATTCTTTTCATATGTGCATGCATTTATTTTAAACAGAAATGTTAAAATATGTCCTTGTGGTCAGTATACAAGTTATCTCAGTAACAAACATGTCTTAATCTTCTAAGGGTGCCTTTAAACTATACCGTACCAGATACCTGCTGATTCAGTTAAATTCAAGGTTTAGAGGTCAGTTCAGAAAGTTATGGAAGCTGATTTGGGGGATCTCAAAGGACAAATCTTGATAGATTTTTCACAAAGGACTTAGGATGATCACAAGACTTTTTTGTATGAGACGTTTTAACAAATGTAAAACTGCTACTGTTGAGAATACACCATGAAAGCTATTTCTAGAACTCTCCCCCCACCCATTGTAACCCCAAACCTGTTCTTTCTACAAGGGTGGCATGGACTGTACTACAATAATTAGAATGGGGGAAGTTTATCTTCATCTATATATCCTGCAACATGATCTTGCAGTTCAGACTTAATTTTGTTCCTCAGATTCAAAGGCATTTTCAAAGGAACACAATGACAGTCCCCTGAGGATGCTCAAACACCATTTTGTTGTGGTTTTAGTAGAATAGCACAGATTCACAGGTTTGGGCAGAAGAGATTGATAGATTCGCTTCAGAAGAGCAGTGCAGGATATAAAAAGAAACAATAACTTCCCATGTTGATATTTTAGTTTATAAGATGTTTCTATGATTTTTTGGCCATACTTTAAAATGTAATTCATATGTAATTCTCTCTTTCTCCTGTATCTCCCCCCGTCCCTCTCCCCCCTTTCTCTCCCTCTGTATCTGTATACCTGTGTGTTTGTATAAATGAGTGGCATAGATTCCAGCACCCCAGTAAAACAATCATACCATAATATGAGGAACTTGCAGACAAGTGGTGAAAAACTGAAACCAAGTTATAAGCTAAAAATCACAACCAAACCCAATGCCACACGTGAAATACAACGTGCTAAAACATGACACACTGACAGAAAAATGGTGGGAGTATATAGCACTGTAGTGTTTTGCTGAATACTTGAAACAGAATTTTAAATATCAGCATGATTTTCAATGGTGGTGACGTTTCACCAAAGCTTCCAGACTAAGAGAGACTAAGGGGAAATATCTGATGGTCTTTTTCTAGAAATTAATTTGCCAGTTAAAACTTTTTTATAGCAATGCAACATTGTCTTTGGCAATACTGGACAAAGCATTTCTTGGAGTGAGGGCATGTAAAATAAGACTACGTAAGAGTTGCTTGCTCAAAGTGGAATGTACCTTATTCATACAGTTGGAGTAAATTTCTTGAGCTTATCATTTGCTAATTCAGTATAATTCAAAAAAGGAAGAAACCAGGGAAAGCACCATTTATTAATTGCATGGTGGAATGTAAGACTTATGAATGAAAGAAAGTCATAAATTTTCCCAGAGGGCATGAAATTCCTGAGGGCCCATAACTTAGACAGCAGTAAGTTGAAATAGATTGGTTATGATCATATTGAATAGAATAATCACATGGTCTTTTATGAATAGGCACTGCACTGTATTCATTGTGTGTGTGTGTGAGAGAGAGTCCCAACAGAGTAAAGAAAAGAACCATCCCAGGAAGTACAGAGAGGAGTAGGCTTTATCAAGAGGTGAGTTTGACAGCCAGAATAGATTGAAATCTTACATCAGCAGATACTGGATCCCTGGGCTGATTTTAAAACTCCAAAATCAACAAACCTATGATTCTTTTTGCTGGTCCATTTCCTGCTTACTTACCTGTCCATGCCCGCATGGATACAGCATGACTAGGTTCATGCGTGGATATGAGCAATGTGACCAGACCCAGGACTGGTCCATTCATAACTTGGAGACCATAAAGCACCAAGTCGGAGTTGTTCCAGCAGGGGCTCAGTTAAGTTGCCACCCACTCTGTTAGGCGGTTCCCCAACTTTTCTAAATAAAACTGCAGCTCTTGCTTGCTTTTTATGATGCGTGAATACAGTCTGCAGTTCATGAGACCAAAGATGAATGGGTCTACCAGAACTTGTACAACAGTTGTGTAAAATAACATTTCAATATCTACATAGAAGGATAATAATGTCAGTGATAAGGCTATAATTATACTCCTACAAGGAAAACCAGTTCATATAGATATAATTAATACCAATGACAAAGATATTAGAAATTAGATGTTTCTACCAATTTTTGCAGTATGAAATTCATGAAAGACACAATGAAGCCACATTTAATAAACACTATTGATTGAAAAGTGAAAGTTGGATAAAAAGATCAATAGTTGAATATACAACTATTAGTTGTTGGGACAATTTTGAGGATCAAATGATATTCTTTTGCATGATCAATGAACTATTCATTGAATGACCCTTTTTAAACAGCATAAATGTATACCTTGCCAGATTAAATACAAAGAAATCAAATCTACTCCATTTCTGGAAAAAGATGATTGAGAAGTATATATTTATTAACAATATCAAATGTAATTTGGTTGTATGTTTTGTAAATAATCACAGGCTTATTTTTGAGATTGCATTGCCTCAATTATACAAATTGGTGGGGCTAATCATAGGATAGATCATCAATTACTAATATGCAAATTAAAGTTGAAAATTAAAAAAATGGAAACAAGTTCACAAGAGCAAAAATTACAAATTTGACTATATATCCCAACTGAATATGCAGTCTCAAGAATAAATTTGATGCATTAAAAACTGTGACCAAAGATGTGGAGAGTTGTGGGACATTATACAAAAAGAAAGTAAAATGTCAGTAAAAGACTGAAAAAGATCAAATTGCATGTCAAAAATGGCTTACTCTTGAGCAAAGATTAGTTAAAGCAAACAAAAGAAATGATGAAGTGAAAAAGATGCACAGAAAATCTCAAGGGCAACTTGAAAGCACAATATGAAGAATATAGTATAATGCCATGTGCAATCAGCTTGATTTAAATACCCAAAGGGAAGATCACGTTCAGCATTTCTCAAGTTGAAAGAACTTACAAAAAATATAACCTATAGGAAATCATTTCTCTATATATCATGACTTTGTCTATTGGTCCAGTCATAAGAAATTTTGTTTTCTTTACAATGTGTTTCAATCCTTACAGAAAGCTGTAGTATTTAATTGTTGTCAATATGTACATTTCAAATTCTTGATTTCAGCAAATAAGGTTGTGTTTCATTCCTGTGATCAGTCTCTATGAGTTGGGATTGACTCAACAGCACTGAACAACAGCGTGTGTGTGTGTGTGTGTGTGTGTGTGTGTTTTGAAATGAGCAATGGCTGCGGCTTCAAAAGATAAATGGTTAAAACCTGAATCATGGACTTAGCCCCAGTGGCATAAGTGGTTGAGTGCAGTACTGCAGCCTGCGTGCTTGGCGGTTCAAATCCAGTGACAGCTCTCAGGAGCAGCACTGGGTAGTGCCCGGAGGGCAGTGATTTCCCCCCAAAACACTAAAAACACAAAAACAAAAAAACCTGAATGATATTGTGATAGTGATGGCAGCCACAAGACCATAAACATCAGATGAATTAAGGGGTCAGATTTGCTTAAGGAAGAATAAATAATATAAACAAAATTAGAGCAGAAGAAGGAAGATTTTATATTAAAGCGCACACACATATATTTTTTCCTGGAAAATGGGAAGATAGTTTCCACCCTGGTATTAATGAGAAATATTATGGATGGAGTGACCTTGATCAAGGACAAAAGCGGGATGGGCCACTAAGAGTGGTGGTGTGCAAGTGTGTCATGTTTGGAACTCTACAATGTCTGCTTTATACTATTGATAATCACCTGACAGACATGTTTTATGATAGAAGCTGAAAATAAGACCGTGAAAGATGTGCCCAAATACACAATCCTACACTAAAACAAACATTATGAAGTGCTTGACTCAATCTACCATCATTCGTCAGTAACCAACTTTTTCTGTGCATGGCTGCAATAAGGTAGAATGCCTAGCACTGCTGGAAGGATCCCTGGATTATTCTATTAATAGAGAACGATGCAGATTCTTTGAATTCAGTGCATTTATATATTACTTAGTTCCTTCTTCAAAATGTTTTGCAACTAAGAAAATCAGAAGGAAATTTAAACACAATATGATGATCAAACTTGCCTTCCAGTATTATAAAGATATTGCTTTAAGACATTTGGAATATTTAAACTTGTGTTGCTATTTTATTATCCATCTTTTGAAAACTATTCACTCCTCTGAATCTCAGGGTTCTGTCATCACAATTGTAGGTTATCAAAGAGCATCAACTGCTTAAAGACAAAACTATTGTCTGTTTGGGGAAGTGCAGTCCCACCAGCAGTGAAATCTTGACTAGCACTTCATAGGCAGTCAATGAATATTTGTTAAATGACTTGTGATAATTATATAATTGTCAACTTAAGGAGTAAGTGTGTAGGAGTGGAGTCTAGCCTGTCAATCAGATCATAGCCTCTGTGTGGGCATGGCCTTCTCCTGAGAATTCTTGGAAATCCTGATTTTCCTTCTTGATGACAGGAAAACACTTTTTCTCTTTGCGCACACTCCCTGTGAAACATCCCTGAGGAGAAGTCACATGGATCTACCTTGATTCATTCATAACTTTGGACCTGGAGAAGTCACATAAAGACCCCTGTCAGTGCTGAGACACTTACAGTTTACTAGAATTCTGACCCACTGGCCTGTGATCTTCTTGCATTCAGCATTATTGCATGTGTTTCGTGAGTCTGAAGAGGACTTCATAGATTACTGTCGAACACATGGACTAATATCAAACTTATGGGCTTGATCTGGACTGTGCTATTCCTTTTGTATATAAAGCTCTTTTCTATAATTATGTGTGTTTATGAACTTGCTTCTCTAGTCTACTCAGACTAACACATAAATGAAGTTCACCCAGTCAAAATAATCTGAAGTGGGGTAGGTGGTAATTCTAAAGGACACGTAATTGGATGGGACCATTAAGAAGAAATAGCTCTATTTAAGATGGACCACAAGGAGTGACCATTTGTAAGGAAATATAAAGTTTATGAGATTACCCCTTTAAAAATGGAACAGGAGGAGACATTTTTAAGAATGGAGAGATCTGAGATACTGGATATGCGATTAAACTAGAGAGATATTGAAACAATTTATTTCAGCCATCATCCTTGTTAAATAGGGAGTCAGTTGTGGATTTATTTTCAATATGAACCATGAGAGGAGAGATATCTAAATGTTAGAAATAAGTTGGCAGAAAAAAGGTTTTCATATTTATTAGTTAGATTTAATAATGGCTAGGAGTTCAAGAGCTATTTGACTGGACATTTGACTTTGAAAAAGGAATTTAACAAGAGAAGACTCATAGAAGAGATGGAGGAAAAAGGGCAGGGCAATTTGATGTGTTTCAGAGGAGTGGGAGAAGGGGGGAATATGAACGTATGACTGCCTCCAAGGAGGTATCTCCACAGTTCTTGCAAATGAGGCCAACAGGCGGCAAACTGGTGGGATGGCTAACCTCCACCCCTTCATCTTAATAGTCTCAAGTTGGCACAAGATTATGTGACTACCACAAGGAATAAAACAAATAGATGAAAGCACATACACATATACACATATACAAATGCACTAATTAATGTGTGATAAATGCACAGGATATAGGAGAAAGAATGGGACAGCCAATCACTAAATGAGTCATAAGTACAAGTCTTTCCTTGAAGTATGTAGGGGAAAATGACTCCAAATTAGCAGGTGCACATCCTAACCAATTGAATTCGACCTATCTGTATTTATTCCTACAGTCAGCTTTATCTTTATCCTATTGCCATGTAGTTAATTGTCATTCAGAAAGACCCTACAAGACAGAGCAGAACTGACTCACAGATTTTCAAAGCTTTTAATCTACTGTCCCGTCTTTCTTCCTTTGAGAGGTTAGCGGGTTTCAAGCATCCATTTCTCTGTTAGCAGCCAAGGCCTTGGACACTGGTCACCAGGGATGGTTCCTTTGGCCTTTTCTAATTCTGCCTAATTCCAAAATTAGTATGATGGCCATTTTCATTCCAGCTACTACTTCTGTCCGTACTGGATACTTTATCACCACCTACCTGATGGAGGCCTGGTGACCAGGCTGTGTGGGTGTTAGACTGTCAACCTTATGGCTGGAGGTCCAAGCACACTGGGGAAGAAAAGGCAGGTAACCTGCTGTATCTCGAAAACTCCATACGGGATCACTATGAGTCGGTTAATGGAAATGAGAAGGATAGAATTTCTTTTTCACTTTATTTTCTCTGACCTACTTTCAGTGCCTCTAGTTTTGTGGTAGTTTTAACAGAACTCTTCCACCTCAGCAATTTATTCTAGTAAGACCTGTGTTCATACACACTCAGGGATTAATTCAGTAGGGTATCCTTTCCTAATAGAAATCTACTCAGCCTTGCTTGTGCCCTTATTCTTCAGCTACCTCTCAGAAGCATTTTATCAGACTGGAGAACCTTCCCTGAGCACATTGCTGCAGTGGATACTAACATTCCCTTTATATATATATTTGTCCCTCTGGGGTAAAGCAGACTTTCCATCTAATTATCTGAATGTGGTTTCTTTCTGTGGTTTAAACTCTCAGACATAGTCATTTAAGCAGTCGAAGTAATCAATAGTTTCATCAGTCACTCAATTTATAATTTGGTCTATATTACTTATGCCATTCATCACACACACAAATAATGCTGTTTCTTCTTCTTGCTAAAGTCAAAATCATTTGAAGTTGAGGATTATGAAGAGATATAGGACATAAACAAAACAAAATGTGTGTCTTTATTCTTCTGACTTGGGATTTGGAGGTTACAGTGAAGGGACAGTAAAATGCATGGAAACTGAGTTACCTGGGAGCATGTGACTACTGCTTATGTACATTGGAAATATACCTCTGATGTGTGTACTTCTCATCTGCAGCCCAAAAAGCCAAGACAAAACTGAAGTCAAATTTGAAATGGGAATGTATAAAGGTAATAACACTGCACTTAAGGGTTATTTTGGATGTTGCAATAAGGCTTTTATCAAAAAGTATTTGGTCAACAAACACAATAAAGCACATAAGCTCAAACGATAAAGCTTGAAGATATCTGTGAAATTATGATGAGGGTAAATTCTGTGGAGAGACAATTCTGCTAAATTAAAATGATTGATCATTTGGAAGTATCTGAATAGGTGTTGTGGATAATATTCCCAGGTGGTGTAAGTCGTTAATATGCTCAACTATGGACTCCAAATTTTAATCCAGAGTTACTTCTAAATGAAAGAGCTTGGTGATCAGAGCCCTGGTGACACTGTCACATAATTTTAGACTACCTGAAAGGTCAGAGGTTCAAAGTCCCCAGCAGCTTCAAAAGAGGAAGTCAAGATTGTCTGCTCCATAGGAATTTACAGTCTCAGCAATTCTATAGAGGGTTTCTCTGACTTAGAATCAATTCAGTGTCAGTGAGTTTTAGGATTGGTTATTATTAATGATGGCTCAAAATAAAGGGTATTGTAGTGAGTAAGAAAGCATAAGAAATAGAAGATCTCACTAGAACTACCTTGTGCCTGTGGGACAAATAACCATTTCATGGCAAGTGGTTTGGCTATTTTTATTATTGTTGGTTGCTTCAGTTTCCTAAGTGCTACACAGATACTTCCTTCTCAGCCCCTGCTACATTTTACCTTCTTCCAGTGTCTGAGGATTACCAATAAGGGGACCATGAATACACTAAGCAAATATAGTTTCAGCTTTTGCATTTAAAATATTGATGCTAATTTAAATACACGGATCTCACATACACACATAACCAATATTAATGAACTGCTTTTCTGTTAGGGGGATGGTTGTTTCTTGGTCTGTGGTTTGGGTTATTTATCATTGTGTAGTTTATGTTTTTTTTACAGTGATTTGAAGGAAAAAAAGAGACCAGAAAAGTGAAAAGACTTAGCTTATTCCTTTACCCAACTTCCCTCAAGTGAAGGCAGAAACGGAAAAGAAAAAAAATAAATAATTGAGTCTTGTGAAGTCTTTTGTGAGAAAAGGAAAGCTGTGTTCTTCTTAGCACCCTGGGAAGTACCAGGAGTCACTATGCGGGCAGAGCATTGCCTTCCTGGGCAATTAGCTAGGGTGGCCGACTCAGCAGAGCCCTGGCAGGAAGCCCCAGCTCCTGGATGAACACTGTAATGCCAATTGGGCATAGCAGACGCCCTGAGGAGATCTGGCAGGACAACAGAGTGCCCAGATGGCATAGATTTATCAAGAGCACATGTGTGACATCCCCTGAGGACCACAGAAAGTGCTTGAGAGCAGAGACTCTGCAGAAAGTCTGCTGTTCTGGATGAGAAGATGAGGGAAGTGCCATACCAATATGTGATGCCCTTCTAGGCGTGTGGCCCCCTCCCCCCTCTAAACATCACCTCCAGGGAAAAGAGCTATTTTGCTGTTGCTGCTGTTGCTTATTTTTCCCAAAGGCCGAAATCATCACTTTCAGGCGTCATAGTGGACAGCTCCTATGAGCAGAATGTGCTATCGCTGCCTCATAACAGGTACATTTGCACACTTGTAAAAGTTCACAGGGATTGCATGACTCTCACAGCTTGAGAAATGAAAAAATACAGGAGATTAGATTATCCAATTAGATTAGATTTGAACGCATATTTTGTCAGAGGAATCATTTATTTAAAATTATTTTTTAATTCCATATCCATTTTTAAGTCCACAGTTTGTGGGAATACGAAATTAAGACAGTAGAGTTCACCCACCCATATTTGGAAGCTCCCCTGTATGTTCATCAAGCACCTAAGGAAGGCAACATTGTGTAAAGATGGAATATCCAGTTACTACTAACAGGTTAGCAGTTTGAACTCATTCACAAGTAGTATGGGGGGGGGGGGAGGGCGTAGATTGCATGGCTACCTACTTCTAAAAGACCATAGTTGTGCTAGCACACATATCATATGGTATTGCCGTGAGTTGTAATTGGTTTGATGGCAACTATTTTTTTGGTTTAATTTGAGCAGCTGTGCTGCTCAAACATGTACAAATCATCTTCTCTCAAAAGAATATGATAGATTGGGCTGAGCCCCGGTGGCGTAGCGATTGTGCGCGGGGCTGCGACCCACTGGGACGAAGGTTCAATTCCAGCAGTGGGGCTGGGCCTCCTACTCCCACCACCCGAGAGCAGTGATGCCCCCCCCAAAACAAACAAACAAACAAACAAACAAAAATAAGATAGATTAGGCTCAGAAATGCCTTTGTTTAATGCAAGGAAATATCTCTTTCTGTAGGGCTTGCGAGGCACGGTGGTTAAAGTGCTCACCTGTTACCCAAAAGCAGCTAGGTTAAACTTGCCTATTTATCCCAGGAGAAATAAGTGGCAACTGGTTCCATAAATAATTCAGCCTCAGAGACTCTATGGGGACGTTCTATCTAGGGTAACAGTCAGAGTTGATTTGAAATTAGGGAATGGGTGTCTCTTTTTGTTTCTTTCTCTTTCTATCGAGAGAGAGAGAAATAAATTATCCAAGGATTTCTTAAATCAAAAAGAGAAATGTAGCGCATATTGAGACAAGGATGAGAAAAATTGTAGAAGTAGAGAAGACTTTCAGGAACAAATATTACTTGAACAAAACCTTATGAGATGGTAAAAATAAAAATAAGGTCAAAGGCAAAAATTATAAAAGGAACCATATTGGTGAGAGAAAAGTATGAAGAAATGGATGCATAACAAATGTGGTGAAGAAAGTTGATTGAGTCGAGCTATCAAAAGATATATGCCATTGGGCTGAGACCCAGTGGTGTAAGTGGTTGAGTGTAGGACTGTGGTCCGTGGGCTTGGCGGTTCAAATCCAGGGCGGCTCTCAAGAGCAGTGCTGGGTAGCTCCCACGATCATCAGAGGGCAGTGATTCCCCCCCCCAAAAAAAAAAAAGAAAAAAAAGATATATACCATCTGGGGTAGTAAAGGGCTGAAGATGAGTAAGTGGCCATCTACCTTAGAAGCAACAAAGTCCACATGTGAGAAGCCTATCAGACTGTGTGATCATGAGGTACCAATAGGAACAGGAATTAGGCATCAAGGATCCAAAATAAACAAACAAAAAATCATATCAATGGGAATACGGGGGCAGAGTGAAAACTCAAAACCCATTGGTAGTCAATTGGACACCCCCTGTCAGAAGGGTCACAAGGAAGAGAAGAGTTAGTCGGGATAAAGTATGACACTGACAAAACATACAACCTTCCTCTAGTTCTTTAATACTTCCTTCTCCAGCCCACTACCATAACCCATATTCTATCTTGCAAATCTGGCTAGACTAGGACATATACACTGGTACAGATAAATGCTTGAAACACAGGGACTCAAGAACAGATAAACCCTTCAGGAGGTGTGCTATTCTGGATAAACTAAGGAAACAAGTTCACAGAATCTCATATGCATAAAAGGGAGATTTATATAAAGGGCAAGTGTACATTAAGAAAGCATCCCAACCCAGTGCTGTCCAAGCCCACAAGTACATTAGCCCATATATTTGACACCAATCTACAAAGTCCTCCTCAATCTGACAAAACACAGGCGATGATGACTGCAGGAAAGCTGAATCAGTGAACATGTAAACATCTCAGTATGAGCAGGGGTCTCCAAGCAGCAGCTCCAGCACCCAGGACTGCATTAGGTTAGGTCCAAGTGGCTTCTCCTCAGGGATGTTTCACAGGAAGTGAAGCAGGGACCTGGGTAAGGCAGCTAAACCATGGTCTGACCAACAGAGAGCAAGGATCTAGAAAGGGGAGGCTCACTGAGCCCTTGATCTCTCTGCCCTTCAATGAACCCCACATGTGTTTATCAGACAGGTTGGCACAATAAACTTTAACTATTTCAGCTGGTATGGGTAGAGGGGGGACTAAGGGGGAACCAATTACAATGATAGACATATGCCATCCCCACTCTTCTCCAAGGGGAAAGACAGCAGAAAAGTGAGTGACAGGAGACAGTGGTTGGTGTTAGACATATAAAAAGAAGAATTTATAAATTATCAAGGGGACATGGGGGATGGAGGGAAACAAATGAGTAACTGATACCCATGGCTCAAGTAGAAAGAAAATGTTTTTAAAAAGATGATGACAACATCTGTACAGTTGTGTTTGACACAGTAGATGTGTGTATGGATTGTGTTAAGAGCTGTAAGAGCCCCCAATAAAAATATTTAAAAGAAATGAAAAAGAAACATAACTTAGTTCTATAGTACTAATAATGAAGTCTTAAAATACATTAGATTCTTTTTTATTGGAAATTCAGTGGGTTCAATTAGATGTTCAATTTTGCAGTTTAGAATTTAAACCACTCATCAAACCTTCCAATAATTTACCTCTCACACATTCCCTGGTTTCTCTTCCCCTTCTTCAGTAAGACTTTCTCCCATTTTATCCAAGTTGAAAGTCTTCCACAGTCCAGCCCAGGGGTCTGATAATTGAGGCTCTTGAGGCATATACTGCTATTTCAATGTGTATAGATGGCTCTGGAGTAAAATTGAAAAAAAAATTAAAGGATATTATTCAGACAATGGTGGTTTCAGCTATTTGGAAGAATAGATTTAAGGCTCTCAATGAATTTTTAAAATCATTGTGAGGGACAAGATTGGCTCTTCTGTCAAAAGTTTGCTGACTCCTGGTCAAGTCCATCTCTCTTCCTTGTACCCCCATTCCTTCACCCCCTTGGAAAAATCTAAAATCTATTCATTTTGGTGTGAAATGAATCTAGCATAGGAAGAAACAAGCCATTCCCCAGGTAAGGGTTCTGAAGTAGGAGGAGTTACAGCTCCGGTGCTCCAGGGTCCCTTAAGGCAACTCAGAATTGGAATCAATCGATGATTTGTGCAAGATCCTACAGCAATCCATCCCTGGGCTTTTTGCACCATATTCTTCAGATAATGATTGCTGAGTGAAATTTGCTTCAAGCTATTTTCTTTTGAATTGCTTTGTCCTTTAAGAATCAACTTTTCATGGAAATAGTATGTATTCATTAAATGTATATTTCTTCTGAGAAATTAAAATTCTTGTTCACTGCTCTATCTGTATATTCTTGACCATCATTTTCTTTACAATGCATTTATTTATGTATAAAAATGCATTATTCTTATTATCAGTGGAGGCAGAGATTGTGTGTGTGTTTGAAATGTACTCAATGTGGCTTTTTAGCTGTACATTCTTACATAATGTATTATAATTTGGGACTATATGCATATTGTTTTAATCCCATTTTTAAGGAATGTCTTCAAAGCTGATAGATAAAATCAAGGTAAGATTATGTCTTGACCTCAGTAGATGGCCTGAACCAAGTTACTCTTTGCTTCCCTAGGAATATGTTCAGCTGAAAGACAAATTCATGCCTTCCCAAAGTCATTCCTTCATGTATAAAACCCATTTTTAAAGCAGGAACACAGAGAGAATCACCCCAGGACCATTGGACGAGGAGCACCTTCAAGATCTCTGTTGGAAGTGGCTACAACCAAGTGCAGAGGCATCCCAGGTTGAAGCAAGGAGACCATGAACCAGAACAAGCAAGGAGACAGAAAACCAGACCAGAGAGCAGTGCCGAGAATAAGAGCCTGTCAAGCAGAGGAAATGCTGCCTTGGCCTTTTCATAAACCTTTCAATTTACTTCTCGTTTCTCTCAATGCAGATGCAGGCTTGATGCCTGCAGATGGAGTATCTAATCTTTCCGAGTTAGAAGAGCAATGTGGTAACAAAGATGCTTTCAAGAACCCAAGGAGTAATTAGCACTTTGGATACTGCGGAATTGGGAGAAAGGGACTTCATGGAGGAGCCTTAATGGCTTACCTCATCCTGCACAAAAGCCATCTTCCTGTCTGAAGGTTAATTGCATGGGAAAGAATGAGGTGGGACCATCATTTCCTTTCGGTGTCTCTTTACACAATTTTCTCTTACGCTGAGTGTTCAGTGTTGTGCAAAGCCAGGTGGTGTAGAGGGGGGTTGAAGTAACAAATCAACCCATTTGCTCTTTGGAAGATACCTATTTGCCTTCGGATATCTTTAATCTGGTGGCATATATCCCCTTTCAAAGTATTTCTGAATTTAAACACGATCCCAAACAACATGTGGCAGTTTCTCTAATTACTTATGATTAAGAAAAGAGCAGAGTGAGGCCCTCCAGTCATCAGCGTTTTTCCATTTTGCTGGAGAAATGAATGCTGCGGAGCAAAGCAGCTTGGAAATGAATCTGCGACACACGCCGGACGGCGGGGCATGATCACATTTCTTCCCTGCGTTGCGTTTCAGAAATGTATTCCTCTCCTAGAATTGGAGGAAGCAGAGGATTTGCGCAATAATAAAAACACTGAAAACAATAGCACAAGGGTCTCATCAAAATTGTCAGTCACTAACTCTAGAGAAGTAAAGGGAAGAACAGAGAAGGGGCAGAAATGAAAAAAGGTTGTTTTGATATGGTTCGTGAAAAGTGACAGAAACATAGCTGGAAAAAGTGAGAGGGATATATAGCATATAGAAGGACCGTGTCAAGGTTCTCCTTGAGTTAATATAATAGAAAAAAAATTTAAAAAGCATGGGAGAAATCTCAGATATTTTGAAAAGACATGGCCATATTTTTCCTGGCCTTTTGCTAAGTAGTGATTTATAATTCATTGTTTCTTCACCTTGTAACTTTTCACATAGAATTTAGGAAAGGGAATGAAAAAAGCTTCTTATTCTTGATGGGTGTTAATGAAAAAAGCTTCTTATTCTTGATGGGTGTTATGCATTGAATTGCATTTCCCAAAAACATGTGTTGCAAAATCTAACGCTTATACTCCTGCATATAACTCTATAGAGGTTGTTAAATTAATAAGAGCATTATTAGATGGGATGAACATTGGGTGTCTACTAAAGTACTCTTTCAATGCAAGAACACTTTGTTCTAAGAACTAGGGATTCTGTGATGTTCACCTTCCCGACATGATCCCTGAAGACAAAATGGTGCATAAATGAATATGGTACAGAAAGCTGACGGTGCCCAGCTATCAAAAGATATAGCATTTGGGGTCTTTAAGGCTTGAGGATAAACAAGTGGTCATCTAACTGAAGAGGTAGCTTATCTATACCTGCTCTGGTATAGCTGGATTTGTAAGGTAGAATTGGGGTTATGACAGTGGGGGGTTGGGTATTAAAAAATTAAAGGAAAGTGTATGTTTCCATGGTGCTAGTCTGCACCCTGACAGGTTGCTCTCTTCCTTTTATCCCCTCTGTCAGGGCTTGTCTAGTTCTCTACAAATGGGCATTGGATCTCCACTGCGTCATCCCCCTCATTCACAATGATATGAGTTTTTGTTCTGGGTTTTTGATGGCTGATACCTGTTCCCCCTGACATCTTATGATCACACAGGCTGGTGTGTTTCTTCTATATAGACATTGTTGCCTTTCAGTTAGATGACCACTTGTTTATCTTAACTGGTAGAGATAAGCTCTCACAACACAGGAGATCCAGGACAGATCCACCCCTTAGAACCAATAATGAGAGTAACAATGCCAATGTGGTAAGGGGAAGTTGTGGGGAGAAAGATGGATCTGATCACAGTGATCGATATACGATCCCCTACCAGGGGATGAACAAGAGAAAAGAGGGTAAAGGGAAACAGTGGTTGGTAGAAGACATGAAAAATAACAATTTGTAAATTACCAAGTGTTCAAGAAGGAGGGAGGGGAGATGAGATGACACCAAGGGCTCAAATAGAAAGGAAAGGTTTTGAAAATGATGATGGCAACATATGTGCAGATGTGCTTGACACAATGGATGGATGTATGGACTGTGATAAGAACTGAAAGAGCCCCAGTAAAATGATTAAAAACACACACAAGCAGAATTAAATAAATGGAGTAAGGATTAGAAAGATAAATAACAAAATTATAATTGTAATCATTTGAGTTTCTGTATTTGTAACTCATCTTCATTTTCTTCACCCCAAAATTTGCATGATGCTGTCTTATTATTTTGCTCATAAAAAGGCACTGTTTATAAAATTAGGCCCAATGAGAAAAAAAAATAGTAGAGTAGGATATATTTTACATTAATCACTTTTGCAATATAAAAGAATAGGTTAAATTAGCAAATACAGAAGTATAAACTGAAGGGAAAAGCATAGAAGGGAAGATATGCCTCACATGATCATCAAGAAACCTAGGAATCAAAGTTGAAAGGAGACAAAGATCTTCTTCTACAGGGGTCAGAGAAAGGCGGCTTTCTCCTGAAGCCAGCACACTGGAGTCAGTATTCTCTTACAGCAGCACCGACTAACAAAGGCAGCCAAGAACATAGTTCTATTTCTCTCTCAGAATGAAGATGATCCAGGAAGTTGATGTTAAAAAATAATTCTAAATGCTGACTTAGATGAAAATTGAGACTTAAAGTGGATTTGTTTTACAGTTCCTGGAATAGGGAGTCTTGGCTGATTTTATTTTTCACTACATTATTCCTTCAAGATCAACCAGTTTGTTGTTATTCTTGTTGTTAGGGGCCATATAGTAGGTTTCAGCTCATATTCACCCTTTGTAGAACAGAGATAACCACTGTCGGCCCTGTGCCATTCTGACAAGTGTTCATGTGTAAGCCCATTGTTGTAGTCTTGCTGGTCAAAAGTCTCCCTCTGTTTTGCTACCATTTTATTTTACCAAACATCATGTCCTTCTCCAGGGACAGTTCTCTCCTGATAACATGCCCAAACAATATAAGACAAAGTCTCACCATCCTTGCTTCTAAGGAGCATTATGGCTGAACATCCTTTAAAACAGAGTTGTTTGTTCTTTTGCAGTCCATGGTAATTTCAGTATTTGTCATAGACCTCAAGGTTACTAATTCTAGAAATGATCTATGCTCTCAGTTACATATTAATTCTGTTTCTTAGAGATGTGTTTGGTTTCCTTGCCAGTCTTAATATTCCCCACTTAACTAGTAAAAATCTCTCCTTGTGTCTTCAATGTAATATAGGCTTATTGGGTCCTCAGTGAAGGTTGTGCCCTCTGAAGCCAGGCTTTGAAAACCACTACTCAAGTATGATCTTAATGGGAAATTTTCTTCTGAATCAGGAACCAGAATTTTTGATGATGGTTTAGACATATTTTTGATGATGAAAAACAAACATTCAAAATGATCAACTTTTATAGTTCAGCTACATAGGGAGATTTATAAATAGAACCACTACATGCAGCAACAAAAGAGGAGGTTTAGTATGCTTTATTTCAATATTGTAATGATTCACAGGCTTCTGTTCAATGTCTGTATCTCTCTATTGAGGGGAAAGCATAAGTCATAAGAAAATGAATATATCCCCAAAATAGGAATTGGAACATCTTTTGCCAATTATCAGAGAAAGTTGATGGAGGTAGACTAAAGAAAGTAGGGCAAAGTGCAAATTCAAGTAAATGAAACGTAATCCTTCTTACAATAAGATATGTAGTCATCCAAGAGAATATCATAGAGACTGAGACACGTTGACTAAAGCAATACATCAGGTAAACTAACAGTCGATGTAATTGCCAGAACGTTACATTTTCTGAAAAGACATTAGGGAAATCATCAACCTTGACAAAAACACGATCGGACAAAAATGTTACAAGTCCATTGTCCATGCAAAGGGTTAGGAATTTTCTTGTGTAGGGCATGGCAGATAAAGCTCACCAAGAGAAAGAGAATCCAAAAAATAAGAAATTTTCCTATTTCTACCCTGACTACAAGATTGCATCTGAACCTTATTGTGTTTATTGCGGTACATGTTGATGTAGACTAAAAGTTAGATTTTAATTTAGCTTATCAAGTCATTAGACTAAAATGGAGTAAACTGTACCAGGAGTCTTGGGATAATCAATTTGTCAAATCTGCATAAAAATCCTATATGTACAACTATCACCCCCATTTTGAAAAGAGACTACATAATGCATAGAGATAATAAAGGTCACATTTTAGCAAGAAGCAAAGAGAGAATTTCAAGCCAGGCATTAGATACTAGAGTTAAAGGTCTTCATCTGTATGTATCACTACTACCTCTCAGATGTTTACATTTAAACAAACTCATCAGCCATTGAGTTGACCTGACAGTGAACCCAGAGGACAGAGTAGAACAGTCCCATGGGATTTTGAATTCTATAAATGATACAGATGTGGACTGTCAAAGTTTTCTCCCACTGAGTAGCCGATAGATTCTTTTCATAGACCATTTAGTAGTTGAGTGCTTACACATTTTATCATTGAAGCTCTTCTCATATATGTAGAGATTTAAAATAGATAGGCTTCATCGCATAGTCTGAACACCAAAAAAACCTTTCTTCTTCTTTCCATAAAATGCTGTTTCAAAGGAACTATATCTGCATGTCTGTGTATGTGTGTGTGAGAGAAACTTCACATAAATCTTGATCACAGTAAATAAACACTGTGCTTCAACAGAATCAATGAGAAGAGTGACTTTTTTTTCTTTTTTTTTAATGAGCAAGAGGAGTTTAGAGAAATCCTGAGGCTAACAACATATGCCACCCTGACCAAAAACAATTAACACATCCAAGAGGAGGAGAAGGTACGAACAAGCTTGCTTGCCAGAAGTCAAACTTTCTATAGAAAACCATAGTCTGGTAGGAAAGGCATCAAAGTTACTTTCCTTTCACCTTCTAATCATTTAAAAGTAGTAACAATTGACCAAATATGATTATGCATGAAAGGGTGAAAGGGCCAGCTTATATAATCATAAGTATCAGCCTAACAAGGAACAAACTGGGTGGGTATAGGAAAGCAGAACCAATATCTGGAGGTGTCAATGGAAAAAAAAAGAATTAGCAATATTTAGATACTTAGTAGTGGGGGAACTTAGTGAGCCTAGGCCTAAGATAAGTTCCAAGGACATTTTTACCATTCTGCATCATGCAATGGGCCATAAAAATTTCTTTATCTCCTTGTTCTGTTTGATACCTTCCAAAACAACTGTTAACTTCCTGCTGAAATGTCATCTCTGTTATGGTATGAGTTCATTAGTGTCCTCAATTACATGTGATTTCTTCAACTTCTGAACCCATGTAGCATTCCTTTTGAACCTAGGTTATGGTACACATTCTGGCTTTTTCTAGAGAGTTAGGGGTCTCTCTCCCATGATTCCTCAAACTGTGCATGAATTCACTAATCTTCCTATGTTCAACCACAATTTTCTTATGGTAAGTGGCAATACTGCTAATTGATTTCTGTTTCATTATAATTTGCCCTAATGTTTTATTCTCTTATTGCTTCATCAGTATACACACCTGCCTTTCAAATGCCTGCAGATTCTAAAAAGTGACACATGACTAGAGGCATTTCAGTCTTTATATGTGGCATTAGTTTCAAGACAGAATCATCTCATATGAAAGCCATCTCCCCCCAACACTGGAGACACAATGTGGGAACTCTGCCCGTTCTGACCAACCACAGCGAAGCGAATCACTAAGGGGATGCAACAGAACTGTTAGGGTTGCAGGGCAAGGAAGTACTGAGGGAGTGTCAAAAGTAGACTTGGGTGCCAGGATAAGACACTCCCATCAGACCCAACTGGGAAACACTCCTAAAGGTCATGAAGTATTTACAACTATTTTCACTTTTTTGTCATTGTTTTTGTTTTCTTTTGATGCTTTGTTTTGCTCTGTCTCATTATTGTACATATGTACATATTGTACATGTCTGCAGGTCCAACTAGATAAGATAGGTAGGGTAAAATAATCTGGAGGTTAAAACAGTGGGTTCAAGGTTCCTGGGGGACATGGGAGAAGGGGAGGTGGGGGAAAAGAAGTGGGTGTTGACAAACCCAATAATCTAACAAGTAATCCAAAATCAGTGCCAAAAACGGTATAGGAGACCTAGTAGATCTTGATCAAGGGGTATGTAACTGAGAGGAATTACGGAAACCCAAATGAAGGCAGAGCATGATAGTGGTACAAGGGGAAAGCCAAAGAAAATAGAGGAAAGAACTAGGAGGCTAAGGACAGTTATAAAGGTATAAACAAAGGCATGCACATATGTAAATATATTTATATAAAGATAGGGAAATAGACCTATGTGCATACATTTATTTGCTTAGAATTAAGATAGTAGATGGACATCGGGCCTACACTCAAGTACTCCCTCAAGTACTCCACTCAAGTGTCTCAATGCAAGGATACTTTGTTTAATCAAACTGGCATTCCATGATGATAACCTTTGTCATATTATTGATAAAGACAAAGCAGCTGCATAAGCAACTGTGGTGAAGAAAACTAAGTGTCTCCAGCTATCAATAGATATAGTATCTGGAGTCTTAAAGACTTTAAAATGAACATGAAGCCATCTAGCTGAGAAGCAACAAAGCCCACATGGAAGAAGCACTTCATCCTATATTGAAGGGATCAGGTATAAGGCATCAAAGAATAAAATATAATATCATTGCGAATGAGGGGGAGTGGAGAGTGGAGACCCAAAGCCCATCTGTAGGTAACTGGACATCCCCTTATAGAAGGATTCCTAGAAGGAGAAGAGTCACTCAGGGTACACTACTCCTCTAATTCTTTAAAGCTTCCCCAACACCACCACTACCATGGTCCCAATTCTACCTTACAAATCTGACCAGACTTGAGAATGTACAATGGTATAGATCAGAACTGGAGATACAGGAAATCCAGGACAGATGAACCCCTCAGGGCCAGTGGTAAGAGTTGTGATAGCAGTAGGGTGGAGGGAAGGTGAGGTAGAAAGGGAACTGATCACAAATGTCCACCTATAACCCCTCGCTGAGGGCTGGACAACAGAAAAGTAGAAGAAGGGAGACATTGGACAGTGTAAGACATGAAAAAATTATAAATTATTAATGTTGGGGAAGAGAGGGAAGGGAGGGGAAAGAGGGTGAGGAGGGGAAAAGTGAGCAGCTGATAACAAGCGTTCAAGTAGAAAGCAAATGTTTTGAGAATGATGATGGCAACAACTGTACAAATGTGTTTGACACAATGGATGGATTGTGATAAGAGTTTTATGAGACCCCAATAACATGATTAAAAAAATAAGGTCATCTCCCCCTAAAGTTGGTGCATTTATCTTGTGAGACAGATGCATGATTTTAGATAGCATTAAATCAATTATACATTTATTTTCATATATTCAAATTATAACCAGCTCAGATCGTTTTAGTTCATGGACACTATTATAGACAATAAGTCATCACTATTACATAATAAAATATTAAGAAAAGGTTGAGGTTATATTTGTGTAAATGGTTCAGTGGCATTACAAATTTATTGTACATATTATAAAAATTACCAAGAAATAGCAAAGCCCTGCATTGAAAAACTCAATCCTTTGTCTTATTATTATTCCAATTGTACAGTTTCTCTTTTCCCATGTCCCTTTCAAAAAATTCCTTCCAATGTGTAAGGGCTAATCATTATTGTCTGTCTACATGTATCTGTTCTTATAGCATAAATATTTATAGACAGGCTTTAGAGTGGTTTAAAATAAAAACTAGTAACAATTCAGAAGCAGCAAAAGGCCTAACCCCACAGGCACAAAGTATATTTTTCCAGATTCTTCTCATGGTTCCATGTCCCTTATTCCTTACATTGATGCTTGCACGTCCCATGCTTATCCTTGCCAGACATTTCTTGGTCCACCTATTGAACTGAGTTTTCATATGACAGCTCTAGTTCTACCTCTCCTGAAGCACTAAGTCGAAATAGAGTCCTTCTTTGTCCATGCTCACATCTTTCTGTCTCCTTAGTAAAGAAGAGCACTTGATTTACCAATAGCCTGTGTGCCTCCCTCCTCTCGTCTGAGTGCTCTCAGCGCAAAGGCTCCATTCATCTAAAGGGGTCTTGTTACAGACAAGTCAGTCACATGTTAAGACTTTAGTGATAATTACTAAATTTTATAGAACATTTACCATATGCTCTGCAATTTTCTAAGCCTTTTACATGTACTCACTAATTTAATACTTCCAACAGTTTTATTATCCCCATCTTACACATGAGGAAACTGAGACACAGGATGATTATGTAAATTGCACTATAGCACACAGCAAGGAACTGGCATAGCTTAGATTGTGAATGTAGACAAGCTCTAGGGTCAACTTGCTTAACCTCTCTATGGACACACGCTAACTGTAATGACTGAGCTGTTAGCGAAGGAAACCTCTAGGAACATTTAAACTGGGTCCTAAAAACCAAAATGCTAATAAACAATAAGTGTTGATCATGCAGTTTGCAGCACCCAGAGCCTTTTTAAAATTCCCAAGCCAAGGAGTAAAATAGACAGGGCTTACTGACATTGCTTTGAAAGGCTGGTCATGAAATTGGACTTTCCTGGTCTTCTTTCAGGAGACGTGTACTATATATTTTTTGTAAGGAAACTTTTTAACTCCATCTTTTCCTTCCACAGTTTAGGTAATGGTTGGCAAGTAGCATCAAAGATCTGAGACAGCTGAGAGAGGAACCGAGGAGGTTCAATGGGGTATGACCAGGCTGCTAACCTTAAGCCCAACAGTGTGAAAGCACACACCCCTTGGGAGAGAGATGATGCTTTCTACTCCTATAAAGAGTTATGAGCTCAGAAACCCACAAGGGCGATTGTACCAAGTCCTATGGGGGGAGCGGGAAGGGGGCATGACTATGTTTCAGGAGTACTCGCTGGGAGTATGTTTTGGATCCGATTTTGTGTTTTAGTTTTAATGAAATTATGACAAGAGATTAGAGAGGTACGCTATAACTTTAACAAACTGAAAAAAAACCAAAAAAAACAAAAACCAGAGACCAATTAGGAAACATATTCTCAGGGGGGAAAAACAGGAAGCAAAGAACCCTGTAATGTAGCTTGGGAGAATATAGTAGGCTTCTTAAACTTTGCCTGTTGCTCAGGTAAAGCTAAGTTTTCTTAACAGAAAAAGCTCACTTTCCTTGACATATGATGCTGTTAAATTAATCTAATACCATATTAGATTATGAGCTGGAATGCATCATATTCCTCCGCGGATTCACCAAACCAAAGCCAATTTCTCTCTCTCATGCCAAGCAGACATCTATGCTGGTTATCGCCACTCAGGACTCAGCCTGGGAGACTCATCTGATTTCAAAGGGGGCTGGGAAATGAAAGGGGATGTAATCGTAACAATTGCCCAGGAGGTGGATAGCAAGAAACATTTGGTGAACAGCACTAATTACTACCTCAGGGGATAATAATAGTACCTATTCCATGGGGTTTTAGCACATTTAATGAGATCATGCTTAGAAAATAACAGACACATAGCAAGTGCTATTAATAATAGTAATAACCAGTCCTATTTTCTCATGATATTTTTCCCCTCTTAAAGAAGAAAAATATAATGTAACATCTTACAAACAGCATGTCAAATTCCAGCCCAGACCTATTAACTTCAATTTCTGATTAGAGATATTATCCCCTGACTTTTTAATACAATTATAAATTCACTTTTGGCAATAATGAACAACAGTCTATCAATGGTCTAATACAGTAATGAATCTATCACTGGTTTATTTGTTTGATATGACACTTAAATTTTAACATTTTTCTTTTTTTAAATCTGTGATGTAGTTTATAGTTAATTGCATATTGAATGTCATATTTTACTTTTATTCATGTTCCTTTTCTCTTGCCTAAAACACTGTTATTAAATCAATGGCACATCTTAAGATCATTGCTGTTCTTATTGACAGGTGCTGTCCAGTTGGTCCTGATGCATAGAGACCCCTAGTACAACAGAATGCTGGGCACAGTCTGGCCCTTCAGCTTTAGAATGGTTCCTCTGTGTGAGCCCGTGGTTAAAGCCACTTTATCAATCCATCTGCTTGAAGTTCTTCTTTTTCACGGATATTCTACTTTACAAGCAGAAATGACATCCCTTTCCATATCCAAAGTAAAATGTGACAAAGTTTCACCATCTTTCTTCTAAGGAATTCTGCCTATACTTATTGTGAGATCAGTGGATTTGTTCTTCTGGGAGTCCATGGTTCATGTAGTAATCTTTGCAAACACTGTAATTCTAACGCACTGATGATCTTTAGTCATTGTTTATTTTTTGTATGCATTTGAGCTGAGTGAAAATAGTATGGGTTTGGTCAGACACACCTTAATCCTTATAACATTGTTCTTTAAAATTACAAAGAGTTCTTTTGTAGCAGATTTGTAAAACAATGTCATGTGATATATTGATTGCTTTGTCTGTAGGCATTGATTATGGATTCAAGTAAGATGAAATTATGTTGGTATATGTGCTGCCGAAGTGAGCACAAGGCGAAATTCTTGACTTTAATCTTTTCTATATTTAACATGATGTTGTTTATATTGGTCCAGTTGCCATAAACCTTATTTCCTTTATTTTGAAATGTAGTCTATAACAAAGCCTGCAGTCTATTATCTTCATTAATGCATGTTTCAAGAGCTCTTGGTTTTCAGCACACAAGGTTTTAATGCACATAGTAGGTATTTAATGAGTCTTCCTCTAATCCTGATTCGGTATTCTTCAGTTAGTCCAAATTCAAAAAACAAACTGATAAACAAAAATATATCTCACTGCCCTTCAGTCCACTCTTCCACATTCTGTCTGGATTTTCAGATTATTTTTACTCAGCACACAGTTTGAATAGATATGGGATGAGAACACAACCCTGGCAAACACTTTTGATGATTAAAAACATATTTAAACTTTATTTAAGCTATATTTAAACTTAAGTATTTTTCTAAACTTTAAACATTCAGTTTCCCTTTTTTCTGTTAGGAGAACTGACGTTTGGCCTATGAAGTATTCTGGAATTTCCATTTTTGCCTTGTTTTGTATAATTTGCTATGATCCATAAAGTCAAATGGTTTTATAGGTCCACAAAACAGAAGTAAACACCTTTCTGGTATTCTCTGATCTCAGATAATATTCACCTGACACCAGCAATGATATATCTCCTTCCATATCCTTTTCTAAATATATCTGGAATGTCTGACTGTTCCCAATAAAGTCAGTGCTTCAGTGCTGTAACCACTTTTGAATGATCTTCAATGACATTTTCTTGACATGCGGAAGTAATGATGCTATTTGATACTTTCTGCATGTTGTTGAATTACCTTTCTTTGGCATAGATATCAATATGCGGTCTTTCCAGTCGGCTGGCTATGTAACTCTCTTCCAAATTTCTTGGCACAGGCAAGTGAGTCCCTCTAGAGAAACACCATTTGTTTCAGCATTTCAGTAAGTATTCCCTCAATTCCTGATTCCTTATTATTCACCAAGTCAGTCACTCTAGCTTGGACTAGTTCCTTCAGTACCATATGGTGCCTCTTGAGACTTTAAAATCCGGACCAATTCCTTTTGGGCACAGTAACTCTGTGTACCCTGTCTGTCTTCCTTGGATGCTCCCTGTGTTCTCCAATATGTTGTTTGTAGTATCCTTCAAGCTTTCAACTTGAGACTTGGGTTTTTTGCTTCAATTCTTTCAGTTTGTAAACTACTAAGTATGTTTTCCCTTTTGATATTTTAATGTCAGGTGTTTGCATATTTTAATATAAAACTTTGTTTTTTGAGTTTTCTTTTTGCAGAAAAAAGTCTTCAGTGTTTTATAATTAAGGGAAAAACATGAGTAAATATGCTATTGCCGAACCAAAAGTGATGGCAGGGTTTTTCTGCAATGATTCTCATGAAATATAAAACTAGAACACTTCCAGTCTTGGGAGTTCAAATGTTTAGCTATTTGTGTTAAGTCACTCTTCCCCTTATTATAGCAAGTTTCTTTGTCTGCTTCAGGAGGAATGTGATACAAAGATGTTTATTTTTGCCACACTGAGCAAAGTCTCCAGTGGAAGTTTTTAAAAAGGTAGCTGTTGCGTTCTGAGTCATTAACTGACAGCAATTCAACTTCAAGTTCAGCAAAGAAACAGCTTCCTCTAGCTTGTGTGCAAAGAGGAAGCAGCAGGGATTTCCATATGCAACGTCAGTCTAGGTAAATGACATCTGTTATGAAACTCTGTCTGTGCCCAAGACACCCATTAATGAATGCAGGCACACCTCAACTACAGAAGGCAGCTGCTTTATACAGCAGCAGGGTTTTCCAGCAATAACAGAATCAATAACAACAGCAATTTATAAATCATGTTAAATTAAAACCGTCAACCTTGTGCCTGCATCGGAAGCCCTCTTTAGCACTCCTTGGTCCTAGTTTTCCTGGTGTCAGTCACTTGAGGAGGCATGGAAAGGGCTGTCATGCTTCTAAACTATCCAAATGCATAGCAATCTACTGTGTTTGAGTGGTTGTCACCTTACCTAAAAGATCCCCAAGGAACCGGGCTGCTTAATGGGTAAGATGTAGGTCAGGTGGCTGGCTCCACCCCTGGAGAGCTGAGAAAAGGGTGACAATATCTGTACCTCTGCTTTATGACATTCCTGCAGCCACATTGGATGGAACAAAACAAAGAAGACTGTTGAGTTCCTAACTCGAGAAGATAGATCTCCGACTCCACTGTCCACAAAATCATTTCAGGAAATGTGTTGACTTTCTCAGGAATTGCCTCTTCCGTGAGACAGCCAAGCAGTTTGATAAAGAATAAGGGAGAGAACCAGGTCCTTAAACCAGTCACCATCTTCAAATGATCGAAGGGACTTTCATCCCATGTGTGGCTTACTCTTGGTCTCAATAGACTGTGTGCAGAAGCTAGCTCACTTCTCCTGCTGCATCTGGATTCTGTGTCAGGGATGTGGACCTGCTGGTGCTTTGTCTGTTGCTATGGGAGCCACCAGGAACCATCGGTGGACTGAAACTTTAGATTCTTTCAACTAACTTCTGATTCAGTCAGCTCGGCTTCCATCGGTTTGTGGTCTCTTCTGCTTTATTATCATTATTTTGCTTGTTTGCTATTCTCTCTAGCTACAGGAGTCCATTTTCATATATACTTGAACAGGTCTGGACTTAGCCAATCATACAAGCATATGAAACATTTCTGACCATACATTTCTTATATGTCCATACACATATGAGCAGCTGTCATTTTGCTTCCTAGAGAATCCAATGAAACATAGGAGCTCTGTTGTTGTTGCTGTTGTTGTTGTCAGGTGTCATCCAGAGGGTTCAGACCCATGGAAACATGATGCACAACAATAGGAAACACACCCTGGCCTGAACCATCCTCACGTTGTTCCTATGCTTGACACCATTGTGGCAGCCACTGTGCCAATTCATCTCCTGCACGACCTTCCTTCTTTCCCTGCTCCTCTGCTTTACCAAGTATCATGTCCTTCTCCCTGGACCGATCTCTCTTGACAGTGTGTCCAAAGTAGGAGAGGCTAAGTCCCACTATCCTAGTCTCTAAGGAGATATCCAGCCAAACCCCTTCAAAGACAGAATGATTTGTATTTAATAGTCCATGCTACTTTCAATATTCTTCTCCAGCACCACAATTCAGATGCACTGATTCTGCTTGTCTCTTTTATTCAATATCTAAATTTCACATGTATATGAGGCAATTAAACATAAGGGCTTATTAACTGTATATTTGTTGGCAAGACAGTAAAGTGATTAAAAATTTAGGTTTCTGTGAACCGTGTTGCCTTACTTTAAATCCTGGCCTATAATTTTTTGGGTATGTATAATTGAACAGAAAGCTTAATACTCTTTGCTTCATTTTCTTCATATGTAAATAGTGGTTGAAGGTCATTGTGAGGGCGAAGTCTGCTCACCAAATACACAATTAGAGTCTCCCTACCTTAGAGAGGATTCTCAGGAAGTGTTACCAGTTTGCACTGTTAGACATTTGAGTAGGTCACTGCATTTTCCTAATTCTATAACATGGACACAATTTTATCTCTCCTTTACCAGAGAGGATGGGTTCCACACAATTTGTCACTACATAAGTTGTAGACTTCAAAATCTAAGAAATTTAAAATTCATCCCCTTTTCTTTCTGAAGGTCTCTGTGAGGTCAGTGGAAAAGTAGGAAAGCATTGTAGTAATAGGTTAATGCATGTAGTTCTGAAGTAAGAAATAGGAGGCTGCTGTAATTACCTCTGTTGAAATTCTCAATAATTATCTACTCAGATCTGTAAACAAGTCTCATCTTTCTAATATAATTGAATTGTGACCTTTAAAATATGTGCTTAAGCCCTAACCGCTGCACCTGGAAGTATGACTCAAGTGAAGGCTTCTTTTATTTTGTTAATGAGGTCATAATATAACTGACTGGGTGCCACCCCTAATCATTTCTGAGTTAAAGAAGGATCAGAATTGATAGACATGCATAGGAGGATGGTAGATGCAAAAGAATTTCAAGAAATCCCAACATATACAAAAGAACATACAAACCAGAAAGTAGGAAAGGGACTCACAGGCAGGACAGACCTCAGTGGGACTCTGATTTGGATTGTACATCTCCAGAACAGTGAGAAAGAGCCTGCATCATCATCCTCCTGGGATTTCTATTCCACTACCACTGGTTAAATAGGACATATTTTGTGAATTGTGTATTTATATGTAAAATAATACTAGGTAATTATGCTTCTGTTGATTAGGTAACAATGGCTGGAAATTCCTACTAGGTCTCAAATACTTATCAATTGATTTTCCAGCAGGATTTGGAAAGAAAAAAAAAAAGACATTCAAAATACATATCCTTCAGCACTAGGTAGAGAATATAAAAATAAAATAAATATCTGTTTATGGGTCTCATCTCTTTTTAATATCAATAAACAAAAGAGAGATGCCAGGCACCTTAGGAATCATCACATGCACTTGTGTCCCCACAGTGGACAACTGAATTAGAGCCAGGAAACTGACCCAATTAGTGTCAATCAGATTTTCTCTTCTGGAATTTAGACTGTAATTCAATGTGTATAGTGGATGGGATATTATTAAATTTGGAGCTACCTAAATAGACATAAAATCAGAGAAATTAGGTCTGCCAATAGAAGACAAATGAAGTAGACAGGCCAGGAGAACCCATTTGACTGTAGAGAGAGTTTTAAATTCCCTACTTAAATTCTTGATAGCTTCCTGTTTTCTCTATATGTCTGGAGACCCAGATACTTATCTTTTCTTTAGATTTTCTAAATGTCCAGAATGTCTTTCCAATAACTTTCATTGTATGTTTAAACAAGTGTGAAGTGAATTTCTGTATTATGATGTGAAATAGCTGTCTTGGCTAAGATAGGAGCAGAAAGAAAATAGGGAAACTACTCCTTGCAAACCACTCATTTAACCATGAATTATTGTGAAATATAAGTATTATTATCTTGATTTTAGTAGAAAAAAAATCAGAACTGAAGATTGTGAATATCACAGTAAGATCAAACATCTCTAAGTAATATAAATAATACTTATGACTCCATGTTTCATTCTATGCACCACCTTAATATGCATGGAGAATTCTGTGCCACATTTATGATGGTACACAAATGTGAGTATTTAAGCTTATTTTGGGAAGTAAGCAAGGGTGAGCCAAAGGAAGTTATAGTCTTATAACTTATAAGGTCTTATTAAAAATAAAGAGCAGTGGCCATCTAGCTGAGAAGCAACAGAGCCCACATGGAAGAAATACAACACCTTGAGTGATCACGAGGTGTTGAGGGGATCAGTTACCAGGCACCAAATAACAGAACCATATCATTGTGAATGAGGGAGAGTACAGAGTGGGGATCCAAAGTCCATCTGTAGGCAACTAAACATTCCCTGCCACAAGGCAGTCAGGGTGCAGTGGAGAAGTGATGAAACATACAATGTTCCTCTAGTTCTTGACTGCTTCCTTCCCCCCAACCCCACTATTAAGATCCCAGTTCTAGCTTACATATCCTGCTGGACTGGAGGAGATACACTGAGATGGGAACTGGAACTCCTGAAATCCACAACAGAAGAACCCCCTCTCTGAAGACCAGCTGTGAGAAGAGTGATATTGGGAGGTGGAGGGAAGTATGTTAGAAAGGGAGAACAGATTGCAAGAGTCTACACAAAAGCTCCTCCTTAGGGAAAGAACAGCAGAGAAATGGACTAAGGGAGATGTCAGATGGTGAAAGATATGATAATTTATAAATTATCAAGTGCTCATGAGGGAGGGGAGAGTGGGGAGGAAGGGGAAAAATGAGGAACAGATACCAGGGGCTCAAGTACAAAGCATTTTGGGAATGATGAGGGAAACAAATGTACATAAGTTCTGTACATGTATGTGTAGATTTTGATAAGAATTTTAAGATCTCCAATAAAATGATCAATAAAATAGAACATTTAAAATAGAAATTTTCTAATTTTAAAAAAGTTTAAAAACAATAATCCATTTAATATTTGTATTTGGGTAAATTTAGAACCCTACACAAAATACAAACTTTTTATTGTTTCCACCAAAATTTTTAATTTTTTCATAAAATGAAAAATTCCTTTTGTTTTCTTTTTTTTTTTTTTTTGGTTTCATGACATCACTGCCCTGGTGGTGGGAGTAGGAGGCCCATCCTTTGCCTCTGTGGAGCTGAAATTGAACCTCTATCCCAGTGGGCCGCGGTCCCGTGCACAACCACTACGCCCCCTTTTGTTTTCTTTTCTAGCTGTAAGTAACTACAAAACACTACCCAATTTCTTCTCATTATCATTCACAATTAGGAGATGTGCTTTTAAAATAAGGTGTTTAGAACCCTGGAATTAGGATTGAGTGAAAATCTCTATTACCTTGATTTGAACATGTTTCCCTGAGAATATGTGGATAATCCTCTGGGAAAGAGTTTTAGATACAATACATAACCTACACTGCCAGCATGCTAACATGTCCAAGAAAGTCATCTGATGATAGGTGAAGCACAGTCTAGTTGAAAACATCACTTTACTGCCCAGTAACTATAGGAACTTAGAAATCAGATGGGGCTTAATCTCCTCACGTGTACAATAGATCTGCAATACTTTGCTATGCTCATGTGGAACCATGAGCATAGACCGAGAGACAATCGTTTTAAATAAACAAGGGATTTCAATATTGTATGGTATAAAATCAGGACAAGCGTGTGTTAGGGTTGTGTATTTTCACTATGCCTACTCAATATCTATGCTTCAAACAAATTCAAGAAGCTAGATCATATAAACAAAATGCAGCATTAGGTTCAGTGAAAGATTCAACAATTTATGATGTGCAGATGGCATATGCATCTTTGCTGAGAGTGAAGACATGAATTATTGACTGATGATGATTAAATGCTCTTTTATTAAGTATACCTCAGTATAAAACAGAGAAATGAATCCTCACAACTGGACCAATGGGTAGCATGATATTAAATAGAGAAAGCTTTGAAGTTGTCAGGAATTTAATTTTACTGGGATTCACAATGAAGTTTAATGGACACAGCAGTCAAGAAATCAATGTAGTTCAATGGACCTATTTGGACATATTGCATAGGACAAAAGACCTACCTGAAGTGCTAAAAATCTGATACCAATTTGAAGTCTGAGGTACACATGACTCAAACAATGGTACTTTAAATTTTCTTATGTGAATACATACATTGGACAATGAATAAAGAAAACCAAAGAAGAATCTGTCATGTTGGTGCAAATTATTGATTGCACTCTAAAATCTTTCTTGGAAGAAGGACAATTAGAATGATCCTTAGAAATAATAATGGCGGAACTTTGTCCCCAGGTTCTTTAGACATTGCACCAGGAAGAAGAACTATATCCTGCTGGGTAAAGCAGCGTGTCAGCTTAAAAGATCAGAAAAATCGACCCAGTAGCTACACAAATAGACTCAGCGATGGCAGCAATTTTGAAGATGGCGGCAGAGACCTGGTTCCAGATTTCTTTTGGATCAGGGTGCTATGTGCTGAGACTCACTCGACAGAACCTGACTACAAGTTTACTTACCTCACAGCAACTGTCACCGTTCATTTGAAAATGTGGGCAAAGGAGTTGCGGTACAAGACAGTTTATGTCGTGCCATGGCTAAACTTACAAAACGCAGAGCTGTTTTTAAGGTTACAAAATGCATTTTTAAAATATCACAAATAGAGTTAGATGCAAAGCTGCTGCCTTATTAGAAACTTTATGAAATCACCTCTGTGTGTAATTGTGAGTCAATTGAGGTTTGGAAGGATAAAGACTGGTTACCACCCAAATGTGTGTGTTGGTCACTACAAAAAGAAAGCAGAAAGTCAAGGAAACATAGTTCTGAATAATGCCTGGCTGATTTAACCTCTTCAGGGGTAGTTGGTCTTTTGGGGAGTGGGAGTGGGTGGGTCTTTCTCAGAAGATCTCAGAGAACTGAGAGCTCCCTGTATTCTACAACATGAAAAATAAATCCATAGGTAAGCAACTGGGCCCACCCACTTCCAAATAGCATTATTTTGAAATATTTTTGAAACTTATGAAGATAATATTTGGAGACTATTGAATGTAGAATATATCCAAAAGTTAGGAAACACTTTAGTGAGTATTGCCTTTAAAAGTAGGTCAAATATCTAAAACTCTAAGCAAGTGGCCCGATTTCTAGAAGATAAGGGGGGGGTGGTCAACAAATAATTGTAGACAAATACAATTATTCATCATGATGTGGCACAGTTATAGAAGAAAAAATGACTAGAAGTTTGATAGTTTTAGTTTGACTTCTATGTGATCTTAAGGAAATTTATTAAAGTTTTTGAGCTGCATAAAAAGTTATCTATAAAAGTAGATAAATGATTAAACAAATGAACACCTATCAAAAATTGAACCCAGTCAAAACGCACTGTCGATTCTGACTGCTTGTAGCCCTTTAGGGCGGGGAGAACTGGAAATCCTCATGGAAATAGAAAGCATTGTCTTTATTCACCCCGGGAGCTGGTAGGGGCTGGTAGTCTCGAAATGCTGATCTCGAGGTTAGCAGTCCAAGAAATAACACATCCATTGCTTAAATGCCTCATTTTCTGCATTGAAAATGAGTCCAAGGGATTAGACACAGAGGTTTTAAATGAAGACAAGGGAAAATCTCATTAGCATGGAGAGGGGAAATACTCCTCTCTGTAGTCAGGAAATACCTTATCCCCAACTAAACACTTCGAAACAGTTCTGCAAGCTATGGTCCCCATCAGAATAAGAGGCCCTGGGATCTGCCAGTCTTATCTCTCAGCCATCCGCCAATTTAGATTGCCACTGTTCTGTCAGCTCAGGCTGAGTGAGCAGAAGAGGCATTTTCTTCACACCTGGGCTCTTTTGAACACATTTCTAATGGAAAAATATGTCTCCACCATTGGGATGAAGGTTTCTTATTTGCTGTAAGTCTGGTTACTCACATTTCCATAATGTTGGATAATCACAAACCACATAAAATCATTTTGATGTACAGGCATATATGTATGGTAATCTCATTGAGTGGCATTTGCACAGCAGCGCTGCATGGCTGTTGATAAATAATACATTGAATTACATTGTATACACTGGGGCAGAAGAATTAGAAATGGGGAAAGAAAAATCCTTATTCGGTTATTTCCATTCCAATCATTGCTTCCTACCGTGTGCTGCTGAAAGTTGCATATGTTTCAATATAAATATATAAAACATAAGGATTTTTGTACTTCTTTCAGATTGTTGAACAAAATGTATTCATAACACTGCCAAGATAGACCGTAGGGTATATCTGGAAACATTGATCTAGGACAAAATAATGATGAGAATACTTACCAGCCAGTACATCTGCTTATCTTCATCCATGAATGGCAGCATAAATGCCAGTGTGTGTCGTTCTAGCTCCTGTGGCGGATATCATTAACTGACCATGACATCCCTTTAAATGAAGGCTGGGGGCGTCTGGAGCTGAAGAGTGCTTTCGTAAGTCAGTTCTGTTTGCGCTACCCATGAACGCAGTGTCCAGAAATCAATTTGTCATCCTCCCTGTGTGAGCACACTGTGTTCAAATTCCCATTCACTTCCCTATACATCAGTTCGCTTAGGGAAACACTTTTACACATTTGTTAAATGTATATATTTGTATATGTCTGACATATATGATGTATGCCAATCATAGACCCATAATGTCTACTCTCCCTTCCAAACTTCCAAATTTTATCTATCTGTACCTTAAAATGATCAGTGGAAAAGCTTCTCTTATGGATTGCCACATTACACTTCTCCAGTCAGTGAAATCTTAATATGTTGATACATATACTTTTGTTTATATCACTGTAAATTACTTTGACTTGAATCCAAGTCTTACATAAATGTCCAACAACAAGGTAAGAATGTACTTATGGGTTGGAGGATGAGAGAAAATATTGGAACAAACATATGAGCACTCTAACATATGTTTGCGCTTTCTCTAAATACAAATATCAAAGGGGTTCAAAGAGTTTTTGAAAAAAAATTCAATTATTCAAATAAAAATTATTTTTATTTAATTGTCCATGAATAGCTTGAGGTTTCCTCATATACCTATCTACACAAAGATTGTACAGTCTTTTGGATTTCATACCTATATAAAGTGATGCACTATTAGTTTCAAATTGGGCTTCTGACTTAAAGCTCAGTAGTTCAAACCACAAGCTGCCACCAATGGAGAAAGAAGAGGCTTTCTATTCCCCCACAGAGTCTCAGAAACCCATGGGGCATCTCTGCCTGTTCCTACAGGTTAGTTTTCAGTTGGCATTGACTCAATGACAATAAGCTTGTTTTTGTTTTATCTTAAATAAAAATAACACAAAATTGTTGGTCTGGATGTTGCAAAATTGGTGTATATTTCCAGTGATCCCATGTGAGAGAGTCAGCAAGTCCCTTGGGGTATTGTATGCTGTATTCTTTAGGAATAGATTGCCAAGTCTCTATGCAGCTGCTGCATGGGCACAAATGACTACTGCTTAACCATTCGATAGTATGGATAGGGTATTGGATGTATCAGTGCAAATCAAGACCTGAAGTTTAAGCATCTCTGGTTTCATGGTAAATCTGTCTTTAATTCTAGGAATTGGAAAACAAAAGAGAAATTGGAATATGCTTGCATAATAGAATGAAATCTTAAACCTTTCCAATTCATTTGGGATTTGACCAATATTTTTAAAATCATTTCCACACTTTATCCAGAATGACTAGAAATATCTCTATAGGATTAGCTAAGAAAAACTCAATTTTCCCCATCTTCTGCATATGGATGAGTAGAACAGAGGAATCTTACAAGGAGAAAGAAATGATAAATTTCTACTCTCTTCTGATTAGTGTGGAGGTGTACTTTGCTTTGACAAACACATAAGGGGAAAATACATATTTTCAGCAATAGAGGAGACCAGCAATTTGCAAGATAGCTCAGTAATGCCTTAGTTTCACAAGTAACTAAGGCTGATTTATATTTCTGCTATAGCTAAATGCAAGAAAATTCCTGAGGATACATTAAGAAAGTTTCCACTATTCCTACAAATTCTGTAAGTGGTGATGTCTCTAAAAATAAAGAGGGTATGGAAATAAAGAAGGTAACTGTCCTTTCAACCTTTGAAAGTTCACCAAGACAAATATTCTCTTTTTCTCTCTCAGAGTGATATGAATCATAGACTGGAAGTGAATCACAGTGAAAGGTCTGTGGGTGTTGAAGGTAGGGCAATGTGGAGAAAGCAACAAGGCATGTTGAATGAGGTGAGTTATATAGTATAGGGTAAAGTATAGGGTTATATAGTATAGGGTATAGTATAGGGTAAAGTATAGGGTATAGGACACCTATGAATATTCTCCCAGAATCCTCTATTGTAGCTCCTCTTACGGGCCAGCATTTAGAGTTTTGACTCATCAGCTGTGAGAGAACTATATTGTTGATCCTATTAGGTGCCTTCAACTCATAGCATTCCTACATACAACAGAGTGAAACATTGCCCAATCCTGCTTGGTCCTCACGATTGTTCTAATATTTGAGTCCGTAGATGAAGCCACTGCATCGATCTGCCTGCTTAGGGCTTTCTTTGTACTTCTCCTGGATTTTTCCAAGTGTGATGTTCCACAGGGATTGGTCTCTCCTGAGTCTCCTGGTCTCTCCAAAGAACATGAGATGAATTCTTGCATGCTTACCCCTCGGGAGCTTTCTGGCAGTACTTCTTCCAAGACATTGTTGCTTATTGTTTTGGCAGTGCATAACACTTTCAAGATTCTTTGCCAGGACCATAACTTAAATGCATTGAACCCTCCTCAGTCTTCATGAATCAATATCTAATGTTTCACATGCATATGAGTTGAATAACGATACCATGGCTCAGATCATGTGCACCTTAGTTCCCAAAGTAACATCCTTGATTTTTCAATAATTTAAAGAGGTCCTGTACAGCAGGTTTGCCAGATATACTGTGTCCTTCAATCTCTTATCTGTTCTTTCTATGAGGATGGGTTGTGGATCCAATCAAGACAGTCTTTGGATGGTACAATGCCATAAGACATTGTCTCTAGAGTGTAACTAGAATGGAAAGGACCTGGGCATTCATGGTAGGCCCTGAAATGGTCTGATCTGCAAAGAATATAAATGAAATGGACAAAAAAGAAAAATGATCTGACCAGTTGAAATCAGAGGGTTTCTATCATTGGTAACTGCAGTGCTGTCAAAATGGGCAGGAATAGAAGTTTTGCATGAGCCCAGTATCAGACCCAATATGATTTGTCCTGATATATATACCCCAATGTGCTATGTCCATAATATTACTAAGTAAACATTGATGGCATCCTCAGAGCCATAAGCACAAAATAATACAAAGTTGAACTAACAGCTACTGGGAACATATTATATGGAGCCCTGGTGGTACATCTGTTAAGTACTTGCCTGCTAATTGAAAGGGTGGCAGTTCAAAGCTATTCACTGTAAAGGCTACAGACTGGGAAATACTATGAGACTTTGCCCTATAAGGGCATTTGAGGCATTAAATGCCTAAGTTACAAAACAGATCTTTGCAAGCATTTTTAAATCCACTGTCTCTACTGGGAAAAAATAGCTTATCTGAAAATTAAAGAATGGTGTTGTTAGGCAACATTACGTCTGTTTTGGTGCATAGCACCTTGTGTACAACAGCTCCATCTTGTACCATCTCCACACTTTATCCTGCGTTTTTGATGATAACTCTTGTATAGATCACAGTTACCCAGTTGACAATGTTCACCTTTTCCAAATATCTGTTTTATTCTTATTTTCAGTCCTCTGTAGAGTTCTTTAAAATCTGACTAGTGACTCTTAGGTGCATAGTTGCTTATATGAACTTCCATAACCATTTGCAATATAAACATTTCATTTCTCTCAAGACTCCAGGATACTAAAACAGACTGTGACTGTTCCAAATGGGATACGAATGTGTCACACTCTAAATGTTTAGAAGGGATTTATTGGGAAGATTAATGCACATTGTATTTTATGATCTGCCATAAATTCTGTGGTCACAACATATTTAGGCAAAGTGCTTATTCAGCATTATTTAAAGTTTAACATTGTCGCTTTGCCAATTATTTTTAAATCTGGTGGCTATAAGGAGAATTTCTCCTGAGAGTGAGTAGTGAATATCATTGGTTTACTTATATTTCCTCTGATTCTGATTGCACCTTGCGCCTGCTTAATCCTATTTAGAAGACATAGAAATGCATTCTCTAGGCTCCCTGTGATTGCAGAATAGCCTTCCACTCTGCCTTCCGTGAGACTTCCCTCTTTAAGAGCTCAGTTCATGTGTCGCACCCTTCATACAGCTGTCATTTTCCTCCTGCACTTGTCTTTCATTCTTAATGCTCCCAATATATTTGTTTGTAGATGACTTATCCTCTATAAACTGATTGTAGGCCTCTTGTGCCAGAAATTTTATTTTTGAACCTGTATGTTCTATGGGCATGTAGCCAAATGAAATACATATAATGATAGACACTTTAAGGTTCAATGCATTAACTTTATCTTCTGTGGGTATGTAGTGGCAATACACAGAAAAATGATGTACATAAACTAAATCAATATAGTTCTCTTTTTCTTCTCAAATCACGTGTTACAAATGTTATAATTGTAATTTCTAAATCAATGGAATTGCGTTTTTAGAACTTGCTATAAATATGTAGATAGGTGGCAGAGAATTCTAGTTTTGGAAAACTATAAAAGGAGAAATTGGTCTTTGTGACATAATAAATCTAAGGTGCATTTTAATATATATAATAACAGTCTGCAGGTGTATTTATCACATTTTACTTAAATGAGCTCTTATCAGATGAAATAAATGATAAAGCTAAAACATTGCCTGATATCTGAAAACGTAAAGTCAGCCAATTAGTTTTACAAATACTTTGTGAAATCATCTTATCGATATAGATCTTGGTAAGTATGGAATAACTGGCAAATCTTTTCAGAGAAGAAACCCTTATTCTAGATGATTGAATATGTAGCTGTAGTTATACTGTCTATGACTGAAACTTCTGGAATCCCCTCCCCTTTTTTTCCTCAGCCCAGCTCTCATTCACCTGGGGTACCCATTTTGCCCCCATTCCTCTCCAATATCCAGGGTAAAAGATGCTTTTTATTGCTAGGCGTACTTTGCATTATTTTATCTGTGTTAAAATTCAAATCTTTTATGAAAGAGTTAATGAGAAAGGGATGTCACTCCATGAGATAGAGTACCATTTAGCCGTGAGGGTGAGGCCAGTGCAAGGTCAAGCAGTGTTAGTACCTTCTTGTAAACAGGATCGTTATGAATCATAACAGTTGTTTTGGGGGAGGCATCACTGCCTTCTGGTGGTGGGAGTAGGAGGCTCTGCCTTTGCTCCTGTGGAGCCACTGCTGGAAATGAACCTCCATCGCATTGGGCCGCAGTCCCACGCACAACCACTATGCCACCGGAGCTCAGCCAAATCATAACAGTTTTGAAGAGGCCTAACAATACTAGAAGTATTTTCCATGAAGTAAGCATTTACTGAGTCCTTATTTTTTTAGATGAATGAACATTGTATCTCTTTGAGACAAAATCTTTCTGACAGAAAATAAGATATACTACTGTCGCTTATTTAAGCACTGATATGTGTTATCTGCTCTCTGTTAGCTATTCTATAGAGATAATTCTTTGAAAAGCTTTGCTGCCCTTCTTGGTGGCCAAGTGGACTATGTTTTGCTTTTTTTTTTGTCCTGCTGGGTTTATTTGTCCTAGTACTCCTCCTCTTCTATGAAACAGTTGTCCTAAAGCATTGCCAAGAATTGAATTGCACCTTCTTCCTACCCTAAAAAGCAAAACAGAGTGAAACATATGTTGAAATTTGAATTCCTTGTTTGTAAATAGAATCTTTGAATTGACTATTAATTAACTTGTTATGAAGTCATAATGGATTAGGGTAATTACTTATCCAATCAGAGTGGGGACCTTAAAAAGAGAAGACACAAAGATGATGATGATGATGATGATGATGATGAAAATAGATTGACAGATAGCTATTTTAGAGATGATGACAAATAGATGATAAGATAGATGATGGATGGATAGATAGATAGATAGATAGATAGATAGATAGATAGATAGATGGATGAGAGAGGTTTGGAGGGAGGGAGGGAGAGAGAGAACCATGTGAAGATTAAAGTACAAGTAATGAAGCAATACCTGGGGTAACCAGATGCTTAGGGAAAGAAAGCATCTTTTTTGAGATTTCTGAAGGAACATGGTTCTTCTGACCTATTGACGTCTAGCCACTCAAACTGTAAAACAACACATTTCTGTTCTGGGAGGTCACTTTGTGATATTTTGTTATGACATCTTCAAAAAGTAACAAAATCCCTATAAACCTGATTCCACCCTTTTCACGGACCTCCCCAGATAAAGTTTCTCTTGCTCACTCCTAGTCCACTTTCATGTGTTGCTGTTCTTGTTATATGTTCCAAACCACAGTGACCTTATACACAAGACAAGGAAGGCACATATGTTTTATGTTTGAAGAGTGCATTGTTGCAGCCAGTGTGTCAATCCTGGTGTCAATCCATGCACTTGAAGACCTTCCACTTTGGGGTTGCCCTTCTTTCCTACCTAATATGATGTCCTTCTCCAAGCACTTGTCTCTCACAAGAACATGTCTGAAGTATGTAAGATTAAGTTTCCCATCCATGCCTCAAAGTAACACCCTGGGCATAATTCTTCTAAGACAGATCATTTTATTCTTTACAGTCCATAGTACTTTCAATATTCTTCTCCAGCATCATGATTCAAATTCATTAATTCTTCTTTTGCAGTCTTTTTAGATCAATGTTCTATTCTCACATGCTTATAATACAATGGGGAACGCCAGGTCTTGAGTCAGGTGCCCATCCTGTTAGTCTTCAGAGTACCATCCTTATTTCTCAAGACCCCAAAGGGTCCTTGTGTGGCAGATTTACCTAATGTAAGACCTTTTTTGATCTCTTGACTACTGTGTCCATGAGCATTATTGTGGATGTCAGTAAGGCAAAAACCCTTGACCACCTCAAACTTTTCTCCATTTAGTATGACTTGGGTCTGGTTGTGAGGATCTTGGTCTTCTTTACATCTTATTCTTATCCATACTAAAGGCAGAGATCCTTGTTCTGCATCAGCAAATGCTTCAAGCCCTCCTCACTTTCAAGATTGTGCAAGGTTATGTCATGTGCATAGCACAAGTTGTTAATAAGTTTTCCTCCAATTGTGATGCCACATTCTTCTTCATAAAGCCAGATTCCCTGCTTATTTGCTCAGCACATGAGTATCTATTGAATAAGCATGGTGACAGGACACAATTTGTTGTTATGTACACATGTTGTTTTTAAGTATCCCATCATAGTTTCTGATTCAAACCAACACTTTGTACAATAGACAAAACAGGTTCTGCCAAATCCTGCATCATCCGCACAACTGTTATCTGAACCACGTCAGCCAATTTTTGCATCTTCTGTGCCAATCCCACTTCCTTTTTGCTGGCTTTCTATATTCTCCAGAATGATGTCTTTTTCCAGGGTCTGGAAGAAGGGTAGATCATTACAATTCTCTTAAAGAGCAAGGCTAGCATTTCTTTGGACATGTCAGGAGAGACCAAGTTTTGGAAAAAAACATTAGGCTCGGTAAAGTGGAGGGGCCTGTACAAAGGAGGAAGGCACTGGACAAAATGGAGCGATACAGTGGCTACAGCCATGGGTTCAAGCATCACAGCAATCATGAGCACTTCCAGCTTCTGGTCAAGTCGCTGTCTTACAAGTCACTGTCTTACAAATTTCTTGCCATAGATGACTGATTTTCCAGCATTGTATCTGTTTGTTGAAACATCTTATTTAATGGGTATATAAACAATAACTGAAACTATGTTTTTGTTTTTGCCCATATGTTCACTGTATCTATGGCTATGTCCTTCAACACAATCAAATATTGATCCTATATGACTGCCTGAGATGGTTGACAATTAACCCATCTTTTTTGTTATAGTGACGGTGTTTCTTCTCCATCTTCGCTTCCTGTGCCACTTAATATTTTGCATGCAAAATCTTTCAGGAATGCAACTTAATGTTTGGATTTCTTTCATTCTTTGGCTTGAGAGATGTCAAGTATATTCTTTGGTCTGGGTTTTATTATTACAGGTCTTTTCATATTTCATTATAATATTTTGTTTTTTGAGCAACCTTTGGAAATCATCAATTTACTCTATTAATTCATTATTTCTTTTTTAATTCATTATTTCTTTTATAAAATTATTTTTTTAATTATTTCTTTTAAAAAATTTTTATAAAGAGAAAGATTCAGAATGTCTTCTCACAACAAAGCAAGTTTCATTTATTGATTGATCTTTTTAACTTTTGTTTTCTCCCTTGATCGTATCATACAGTTTGTCTGGCTTCTGATCATTTATATTCAAAATATCAACTCTATTTTTAAGAAAGCATATAAATTCAGGTGCAGTACACTCAAGGTCTTACTTTGTCACCCATAGATTTGTTTTAATCTTCTTCACTTTTTCAACAGTAATAATCCTTCTGATTGTTGTATATTTCAAATAATTGTACAGTCATCATTTGTATTTTCAGTCTAGCAACATCCTATGTGACCTCCTAGAACACTCAGAGTATGAATCAAAGAAAATTTGACATTTTCAAAGATGAAATGCAAAACTTTTATATAGATCATATCCTAGATATTAGTGAGATGTATTGCATTGCGGAGATTTGCAGCAGAAGACCTATTTAAAGTTTCAGTCAGCAAAACTGTCACATTGAAGTCTAAGCTGTGCCTAATTCAAACCATGCTATTTTCAATTGCCTCATATGGTTAAAAAATTGGAAAATAAATAACAAAAAACCATAGCAGTATCTATGATTTGAATTGCAATCTATATTGGTGAAGAATATTGTGTATGACACCTATTGCCAGAATGATGAGCCAGTATGTCTCATAAGAAGTAGTCCGAATGCTCCTTGAAAGCAAAGAACTCAAGTCTCTGCACTGTTAGGATGAAACAGGCCCCAGAGAAAGATGTGGTGCTTGGTAAAGCAGCCCGATAGTGAAAGAGGAAGGCTCTCAGGGATTTATCATGACATCGTGCCTGCAAAACTGAGGTTAAACATAGCAATCCTGGCTCAAATTGGGAGGACTTTCATTCTGTTTGCTGTTCATAAGGTTGCCAACATTCACAGCTGACTTGATGGTACCTATTGCCAACAGGTGATGAGGCATTCACCGTGTCTGCTTGTAACCTCGTACACATGAATAGATAACGTATCTTCTTCCTCAAAACATTTATACTCAGACTTTGGTGCTGTGGATAAAATTCAAGACAAAAATAGCACAGGAATTCATAAATATATATGAATTCTATATAGTAAATATGATGATACTAAATATTATAAGAGCAGTAGGCTTGTTGTGCTTACTACGGGAATCACAATAAAAAAACAATATCTATATCTGATATCTAAAATGATTCTAGGTCATCTAGTTAATTTTTCTCGATAAAGTTTAGGTTGAATTAAACATAAATATGGTGCTAATATTGTTCACAGCAAGCTTGTTAGTTGTATAGTAGAAATTTTTCTCTTCTATGCCATTTCCTTAGTAGCTGTTGAAAAATATTATGGTATTCATACACATAGAGGAAACAGAATTGAATGTGAACTATTTATATATAGAAAATAATAAAAAAATTTTGCTTTTAACTCAACTTAAATTAGAATTTTTTTTCTTTTTTTTGGGGGGGGGAGGGGTGGAGGGCTGCTTGGGGGCATCACTGCCTTCTGGTGGTGGTTGTAGGAGGCCCAGCTTTGCTGCTGGATTTGAACCTCCAACCCAGTGGGCCGCAGTCTCATGCACAACCACTATGCCACCGGGGCTCAGTCCATAAATTAGAATTTTTAAATGTGTAGTTTACTTAGATTTATGCTTTATATCAATGTTTTTTTCTCTAATTTTTTTCACTCTGACTCATGGTCAACTCTACCTATAAGAAAGCTTTTTTGACATGTCCCATTGAACTAGGTATTGTTAACCTTGTTATTGTTAACTGATTACTGTTAACCATTAAAAAAATGAACTGAGTACTGTTAAGCTGTATTTAACCTGCATTTATGTTAGGCAGTTTCTTTTTGATGCAATGGGAAATTGTGTCTCTTATTCAACAATTTTCAAAGGAATAATCTAATGTGTAGATTTTGCTGAAATGTGTATGGAGGAGTATTTTCTATAAAGTGAAGTAGTCTTTGAATTTCAGGCTCTTTTCATTATTCTAAGATCCAAGAATTGTTATTTAAGTGAATTTGAAAAGGAGCTTATTCACTGGCTGACAATCAGACTGAAAATATGGACTTCTTGTGGTTTGATCTCAAGTATTATATTTGAACAGAATGCCTTAATGAGATGCCAGATATGCAGGATAAATAAAGTTATAATATACAATTCAAGATATGTGCATATTTCACTTTCTCAGAACCTCGGTTGTTTTTAATATATGACCAAACTATTGAAGAAAAAGCACAGAATATGCTTTAGTTTACAAATAATTCAGTGAATCAGAATAATAGAAATGTTCCCCTCCAAATGTTCAAGCAAAGAACAATAAAAGAAACTTTAGCATTAATAAATGTAGATTTAATAATAAAGTAAAATTTCAAATATATATCATTTGATGACATGCATTTCTCAATGAATATAACCAGTGCTTTCCTGTGCCTTAGAAAACAAGGAGTATGAGCAAGTAATAATTTAAAATCCCTTTACACCTTATGAAGGACTATGTTGTCCATTTTCAACATACATGTTGAGTCTTCTCATAAGAATGGATGGTCTTTTGATCCCCAGGCTAACATTTTTCTGCTTTTTTAGATTTTGACCAAAATAAAATTTAAATAATCAGATTTATCAAGCTTTCTGTGAGAATAAATCCATATGACCAATTACTTTGTCATTCAATATAATTCAAAGGTAAAGCAATGCCATATGCTAATAAATCAATTTGTTGAGAATTGCTATAGAGACTTCAGGTGAGCATTTCTAATGCTAACTTTGATGTTGATGGCATAAGGTCAGAGAAAGATGGAAAACATTGTATTGTCCATGATGCCACTTGGAGAAATGGACTTCTACTCCGAGATTTCCACCAGGCACTGCTCTAGACACAGACCAAATCAACAAAGAAGAGAAGAGATCTGTTGTTGAGTAAAGAATTACTTAATTTCACGTCAACAAGCACTTGCCCTGGGTCCCTGAATGCTAACTCTAATTTCCCAAGAAATTAAAGTGTCTTTGTTATTCAGAAGAGACCAGTGGTGCAGTTGTTAAGCATTTGACGGTCAATGAAATGATTATATATCAAACCCAAAAGCCTCTCTGTGATCTAAGAGATGTGGCAATCTACCTCTCAAAAAATAACTATGCAGGAACTATGCAGAACAGTTTGACTTTGAGTCAGAATCAACTCCGTGGAGATGTTTTCTTGTTTGTTTGTTTGTTTGTTTTTAACTAATGAGTAGGGATTGGCCTGACCAAAAAGGCCAGCTCTAAGAGATAAAAACTAACCATAATATGGCAAGGAGCTGAGCTCTTAAAAACCAGACTGTATGTAGCTTTTGGTGAGGTTACCAAGTTGCTTATAAAGAAAGTAATGAAGAAGAGGATGAGCATGGTGATCATGGCTATAATAAAGCCATCATGTATTGTTGGCTTATTATGTGAAAGACAGCAAGCTAAATAGATCTGACTGTCGTATTCATTATAAACTAAGCATTGCTTTATGGGATCACTTTTCTTTAGGAAGTTAAGAAGTTAAACCTTAATAAAATGAAAATTTACTCACAATTCTCTGTCTCTAGGATTGAGATTTTGCTCTCTGGGGTATATTATTTTCCCATCTTTCTTTAAGTTTCATTTTGAGTGAAAATTTAGAGAGAACATTAATTAAATACTTTTCTATCCGATAATGTATCCGTGTGTGTGTGTGTGTGTGAGAGAGAGAGAGAGAGAGAGAGAGAGAGAGAGAGAGAGAGAGAGAGAGAGAGAGAGAGAGAGAGAGAGAGAGAGAGAAGAGAGAGAGATTAGCTGCAAGACCCTTGATATGGGAGCACTTTTCCTTCTTTCTCCATGGGCTCCTTGTATCCATCCATCTTTTTCTCCTGCTCCTTCCTGCCTTGTGAACTATGTTTTGGGACACTTTATCTTATTGGAGAAATTTTGCAGCTGTAATTCTCTCTATGCCTGATGACACTGACATCCTGTTATATTTTTTCATTTAATTTTCAACAATGTTTTGAATTTGGGTTTTGTTCAGAAAGTCAATCTGTATGAGAATATGGTCCTTGGATCATTTCATTTATCATTTTAAAGCAAACTACCACTCATGACTTAAATTGTTGAATCCCTTAGGCACATTGATAGTGAAATTATTTTAAATTGACTGATCCTTGCCATTTGTTTAATCTTATGATGACCCCACGGACATGCCTATAATACTATAAAATACATTGTAGAAAGCCTTAAATTTTCCCTTATCCATGAAAAAATGGAGGTATTGCTGTTAATTCAATTCTGACACATAGTAATCCCCATACACTCTCAGTGCCATTATAAGGATTCTATCAGGAGCTCTTTCAATGTGCTGGGTTGGTGGTTGGATTTCTATCTTCAAGGTCAACAGTGTGAATTCAAAAGCTGCTCTAATGGAGAAAAACAAAGTTCTTCACACCTGTCAAGAGGTATAGTCTCAAAAACCCGCAGGAACAGTTACATCTGATCCCATAGGGCTGACATGTGTCAGCAGCTCCCATAGTAAAAAGAAGCACACAGACAAATATAATTTATTTGAATTTTAAATTATACCCATTTGTAAATCCTAACCCACATAGTGTTTGTTTCCCTATGTTGGCTCATCAGTCAAGGTCATTCTTTCTATATTTTATACCATCCCCTAAAGATGCATAATAACGAGGCAAAAAAATAAGATCTAAATATGTATCTTCATCCAGAGACACAGAGGTGATGATGAATTGCTGGACCTATGAAGAGTATTCACCTGCCATCTATTTTTGGTTTATTAGAACCTACAGGGGTAATCTTCATGTGACAGAAGATATTTTCATCAAAAGTAAGTAGATCTGGAGCAGAAAGTAACCCCAGGGTGCAAATTTATCCCCCACATTTTCTAATAGAGGACGCACAGACCGGCATGGGAGAAGTGGGGATTTGTTTCTTGACTTGTGCTTGATCTTTCTCTCTGTCTGTGCTGTAGCTGCAGAATGTTTTATTCATGCATGACCTGTGTTACTTTGTTCCTCTATGAGGAATAAATAGTCTTGAACAGGGATATGCCACATTCCCTAAAGCTTTATCGAGACCACTGTCAAAAGCATTTTCCATACTGTGGGTTCTCTGTCTCCCCTTGCTTTGTGGCTTTTGGTCTTAACTTGATCAAGATGCAGGTGCTGCTGCTGTGCTAGATGGCATCCAGTCAGTTCAGACAGTGCGAACCATTGCACGACAGAATAATAGATTGTCCTTTCTCTCTTTCCACAGATGTGGTTTTGCTTATTCTAGATTTTCCATCTGGCAAGAGCCACATTAAAGTTGCCACTTATATAAATGGAGGATGAAGATACTCTCAAGAAATATGGCAGCAGTCATGAAAAACTGGTGTAATTTCTATCCCCAAGACTCTATTTCCAATTACTGAGTTTCTTTGTTTTCAATTGTCACATTCCCATCATGAGCAATTATCAACTCATCTTGACTGTATGTTTGCTTAATTTTAAGACTGAAGAAGGTGAGAAAATGCTTCACTTTCTGCATCATTGGCTTCAGTGATGGTTGTGTAAATTTAAGTGGTGGCCATATTAACTGATCTTCTTATTTACTCTCTCGCACAGCCATAGAGTCAATGCCTACTGACAACAACCCTATAGGAGAAGGTGTCATTGCCCTTGGGAGTTTCCAAGGCTATAACCGTTTTCTGGAGTCGAAAGTCAGGTCTTTCTCTAATAGAGCTGCTGGTGGTTTTGAACTCCAGACCTTGAGGAACACAGCCCACTGTGTACCCCTATGCCAGCAGGGCTCTTTTCCTTTCGCATGAGATGAATATTATCATATCACAGACATAATTTTCATTGAGACAGATCCTTAAATTATCTCGAGTGAATGTGATGCCATTCCTTTTCAATTTTTCATTCCAAGCATAGTAAACCATATGACTATTAGATTCAAAATGGCTTGTTCTAGTCCATTTCTGATCACCAGTGCCTAAGATTGATTTTCATGCATTCTACTTCAGTTTTGATGACTTTGAATTTTCCTAATTTCATACTTCATACATTCCATGTGCGTGTATCAATGACTCTTGCAGCAGTTGATTTTCATTTTGAGTCATCCTATATCAACAAATGAATGTCCTTAAAGCTTTACTCCATCCATATCATTACAATCAATTATATTTTGAGGAAACAACTATTACCAGTCATATTTTGAGTTCCTGCCAACTTACTAGGCTCATCTTCCAAGGTTACATCATTTTTCCAATATGGTTTGCCTTGTTTTTCTTCCTAGTCTTCCCTAGTCTGGAACCTCTGTTGAATCTACTTGTGTTTTAAATACTTGAAGTATCATCTCCAGCATCACAGCAACAAATAAGCCACCACAGTGTGACCACTTGTCAGGTGAGTGATGGATGCTTTTCTAGTGAGGGGTAAATTAACAGGAATGCATGTGAGCAAATAAGTGTAATTCACTTCTCTGCCTATCTCTGATCTAATATCCAAAGCACTTTCAAGTATACTAAGAAAAAAAGAAAAAAAACACCCCAGAAACTGATGAGATGAATTGATTATTGTCTCCGATCTGCCTTCTAGGTTCTTAAACATAGAGGGAAGTGTATAAGAATGGTGGACAAAGTTAGTGGAAGCATAAAATAATACAAAGAATTACCTTATTTAGTGATAGATAATAATTAAGGATTTGTATATTAACTAAACTTTAGAGCCAAACAGTAGTTCCAAAAAAGAAGGGTTGCTGATCTGTTAGAAAACCATCTGGAAAGGTTCTGTTCTTTCCTATCTGGTTGATACGAATAAGAATAGACTCCTCTGTCACACAACAACATGAGAGTCCTGGTATAATAAAGAGCTCAACCACTAACTGTGAGATTGTTGATCCATGCCCACCCTGAGATATCTCAGAAGAAATGCCTGGCAAATTGTTTCTGAAAGGTCACACTTGGCTTAGGAAAGCAGAGAACAGGAATCTCCATGGTTCTCTATTCTGCTAGTTAACTGTCCTGGAACAGGCCAAATAAAACACAAGTTTTCAGGAAATCATCTGGAATAAACTGAGTATTCTGAAGATTTAAATCCCATAACCCAAACCAGGATTTCCATAAACTTCCTTTCTCCAGATATATGCTTTCTAATCAAGTTACGGTACTATTTAAAAGGATGGAATACATTTAGTTACAGCTATTGTTATGTGGAAGAACTTTACTATAATTGCACAGTAAGCATGAAGTGTAATAAAAATTCGGTTTGTAAATTGAAACAGTGCAATAAACAACTTATAACGAAAAAGATAAATAGCTTTGGGAAGACTGTATGTGCAAACATTTTTCAAGAACCCTTGATTAATTACTCACATAGATAAAGTTCTATTTTATCATGAGACTAGTTTTATGTGTAGAAGTCTTAAAATATCCAGGAGACAACCTAAAGGAGAGGTGCATGCTTAGGTTGGGTACCTCCTAGTTATATATTTGTTCATATTTGTTCATATTGTAACATATTTGTTCCTCAATATCCTAAAGGAGTCTTGTCCAGTAGATTTACCTAATTGGTCTGTCTTTTTAATCTGTCATTTATTAGACAGATATCTATTGGTAACCTACAATATGCGTGAATCTTTCATTAATCCTTAAAAAGCAGCAATATATATATATATAGATATAGATATAGATATTTTAAAAAGCATACAGTGCCTGCCTGTTTGTTGCTTCTATTCTAGTAGGGGAAAAGTATTTAGAAGCAGATCCAAGTCTAATGCTATTGAATTACTTCATACTCATAAGAACCTTTGTGGTAGTTACATAATTTTATGTCAACTTTAAGATGTACACAAGTGTAGGGTTGATATCTGATCAATCCAGTCCCAGCCTAAGGATGACTCCAGGTGGACGTGGACCCCTAAGGACGACCTTGGGAACCTCATTCCTGTTGTATTGACCTTCTTGCTTGTTCACCCTTGAAGATGCCAGAGCTCTGCTGTATTTCCAATGACATTGTACCCACAGAATTTTGCAGTCATCAGCCTGTAATACATTTCATTGCATGTCACTTTGTAAGTATGAAGAGGGAATTTGGGATTAGTATCAGACTAAAGACTTGAATGACACTGGGCTGGGATGTTTTCTGAATATGTTAATTCTTAATATACAGCTCTCTCTTATGGGTATCAGTGGGTTATTTTACTCTAGTCAGAACAGAAAACACAACCTGTTAAGACAGTTCAGAACTTCCCCTTTGGTTTTCTGAGGCGGTAAATTTTACAGGAATAAGAAACCATTTTAAAAGGTCTTTTGTAGCATATATATGCAATAAAATATATCATTTGTTTTCTGGACTGCTGGTTTCATGAGCGATTAATCCAAGTAAAATTACATATTTGATAATTCCAAATATTCTTCTGTTTCTTGATGGTGTCTAGTATTTCAATTATAGGGCTATCTGTTTTCTTTACATTGAATTTAACACATATTGAGGGTTATATTATTTGATCTTCATCAGTAGATGCTTCAAATCCTCTTCTCTTATAGCAAACAATGTTTTTTCTCACTTTCATTTTTTAGGTTATTAATGAGTTCTTCTATAATTACATAGAATCATTCACTCAGGATGCAGGTTAAATAACTATGGTAAAATGATGCTATCTTAGATAGACGCCTTTGCTGACTTTAAAATACAAATTATCAGTGTTGTGTTCAAGTGATTGTTTCTTCATGTCTGTGGAAGTTGTACATGAGCAGTCAAGGGTCCAGAATTCCCATTCTTCTCCATGTTATCCGTAAATGGTTATGACCTCGCTGAATCCTTTTTCACAGTTAGGAAAATCACCAGTAAGAGGAAAAGATAATGAGACTTTATCTCCTGCCTCACTTTGTTGTCTTATGTCGCCAGGAGAGACCAGTTCCTGGAGAGGGATATCATGCTTGGTATAGCGGTGGGGCAATGAAAAAGAGGAAGACCTTCCACAAGATAGATTGACATAGGGGCTGCATCAGTGGCCTCCAAAATAAGAATCATTGTGAAGATAACAACCAACTCAATGACACCTAACAAGAACAATAACAAATCATTGTTTTGATATTCTTTCCTTTCAGCCAAGATCCATCTAATTTCAGGAAGGATATCTATCATTCCACATGCTCTTTTGAATGTATCTTGAATTCTTTTTCAGCTGCCCTGTCCAGTACTGTTACATTATTTGACGTATCTCAGCAACAATTGATTTGCATGGTGCCTTAGCAATATTGTTAATTTGTATATTCTGTTGGATCATCTTTCTTTATAATAGAACAAATTAGGCTCTTTACTAAGTGCTGATTTGATAGATATACCTCTCAAATATCCAGTGAGTGCTACTGGAACTGCATAACTTTTGGAAACATTTCAATGCATATTCTGTCAATTCCTTGTTTTTACTAATGTTTTTAGTGCAGCTTGGTCATTTTTCAGAATCATAATGCTATATGCCACCTCTTGAAATGGCTAGATGCCAATCAGCTATTTTTGGTACAATGATCTGTACATTCCTTCCATCTTCTTTTGGTACTTCCTACATGATTCAGTATTTGTACATGAAATTCCCCAATATTACATCTTAGAGTTTGATTCTTTTCCTTTAGTTTTTCCAAGCTTGAGATATGCTGAATGTGTCCTTTTGGGTTTTTATCTCCAGGTTTCACTTTTCATGAAAACATTCTACTTAGTCTTTTCTTGTTAATCATTTTACTGGGGGCTCGTACATCACTTTTCACAATAAATAAACATACACTGTGCCAAGCACCTTCATATGCCTGCTGCCATTATCACTCTCCAAACATGCACTTTCTCACTCAGGCCTTTGATATCATCTTGTCATCCTTTTCCTTCTATCCTTGCTCCCTTCTCCACCACCAACCCTCTATATTTTATAAATTGTTATTGTTTGGTCAGATCTTACACTGCCAAAAATGTTCCCTCGCTCACGCCTCTGATGTCTTTCCTCCAGATAGGAGACTACATGTAGATCCTTGTAGTTGGCTCCCTCTCTCTTCCCCACTTTATCTCCACCTCTTTGGCAACTCCAATCTCACTACTGAACCCGAGGAGTTCATCTGCCTTGACTTCTCCATATTTCAAGCTCCCATCTCTACCAGTGTACCTTTTCTCATCCAGCTGGACCTGTGAGGTAGAACTGGGACCATGATAGTAGGGGGGAAGAACTCTTCAGGAACTAGAGGAAAGTTGTATGCTTCATTGCTACCTCACTGCACCTTGACTGGCCTGTCTCCTCCTCACAACTTTAAGAGGGTGTCCAGTTGTCCACAAGTGAGCATTGGGTCCCCACCCTGCTGTCCCCCTCATTTGTAGTGATGTGATTCTTGCTCCTATTTTGCCACATCCCATCCAACATTTGTTGCTCTCTAATTTTCCAATTTGGCCTAACCTCAAAGATGCTAGATGGTATCTCATAGTTGTTTTGATCTGCATTTCTCTGGTGGCTAAAAGTCAGGAGCATTTTTTCATATGTTTATTGGCCATATGGGTCTTCTCTGTAGTGAAATTTCTTCTAGTTCTGTTTCCCATTTCTTCAAAAGCCAATAGAATACAAAAGTAATAAAAATGCCTAATCTATCAGGTTCAGGGAAGATTCTTCCCAGGGATGCAGGGATGTTTAACCTCCATGAATCCTTCAATATTATATACCACTTTGATAAGATAAAGCATAAATACCACATGATAATATCTATAGATGCAGAGAAAACATTTCACAACTTCCAGCAACATTTTCTAATTAAGATGCTCAGGGGGATAGGGATGGAAGGGCAGTTTCTCAAGGTAATACAAGCTATCTAGGAAAGGACAGCAGCTAACATGATTGTCAATGGAGAAATGACTAAATCAATCTCACTGAAAAAGGGGACTAGGCAAGGATGCCCTTATACCCACTGCTATTCAATATAGTAATGGATGTCCTAGCTAATAACATAAGACAATGGAAAGACATCAAAGGTATCCAACTGGGACGGGAGGAAGTGAAATTATCATTATTCGCTGATGACATGATCCTGCACATCAAAAATCCCCCAAACTCCACAACCGGTATACTAACAGTGATTGAAGAATATGGAAGACAGTTGGGGTACAAAATTAACAAACAGATGTCAATTGGTTTGCTGTATACATCCAACAAGGCCATGGAAGAGGAGATCAAGAAGACAATACCATTCACAATAACCAAAAATAAATTTAAATATCTAGGGATATATCGAACCAAAAACAAACCCCAAAAGACCTATACAAGGAAACCTACAAAACCCTACTACAGGAAACCAAAAGCAACCTCCACAAATGGAGGAATACCCCATGTTCTTTGATTGGGAGACTCAATATAGTAAAGAGATCTATCCTACCCACGGGGCTTAATAAGTTCAATACTATTCCAATTCAGCTACCAACAACCTTTTTCAGAGATCTGGAAAAACTGATCATCAACTTCATATGGAGTGGAAAAAATCTCCTCAAGAAGGACACAGTTAGAGGGCTTGCTTTACCTGATTACTTACTACAAAAACACAATGGTCAAAACAGGATGCTACTGGCACAATGACAGATACACAGACCAATGGAAAAGAATAGAAAACCCAGAAATGAAACCATTAGCATATAAATAATTGAGTTTCGACAAGGGCCCCCAAACCATCAAGTGGGAGGGTGACGCCCTATTTAACAAATGGTGCTGGAGGGCTGAGCCCCGGTGGCGTAGTGGTTGTGCGCGGGACTGCGGCCCACTGGGATGGAGGTTCAATTCCAACAGTGGAGCTGGGCCTCCTACTCCCACCACCGGAGAGCAGTGATGCCAAAAAAACAAAACAAAAAAACAAATGGTGCTGGAAACAGTGGAAATCCATATGTATAAAAATGAAGCAGGATCTCTACCTCACTCCATGCACAAGAACAAACTCAAGGTGGATCACGGACCTAGAAATAAAACTCCAAACCATCAGGAACATTAGCCAAAGAAGCTGGAAAAATTCTAAAAACCTTGGCCCAGGGAATACAAAGGTTGACTGCAATAGAGCAAGGTACACACTCAGGATGAGATGAAATTGACAAATGGGAATTACTAAGAATAAAACATCTGTGTGCATCAAAAGACTTTACCAAGAGGGTAACTAGGGAACCCATAGACAGAGAGGATTTTTATCAATGACACTACAGACAAAGGGCTTATCGTGAATATCTACAATACCCTTCTTGCCTGCAAAAGGATGAAACCAGTTAACCCTTTGAAGAAATGGGAAAAAGCACTAAGAGAAAGCATTCTGTCTTATCAAGGTATCCTTAGAAATTTGTGGTTCAGCTTTCATACATCCTCATTTCTTTCTATTGCTTTAATTATTCTATGCCTAAAAGCAAGTTTCAGAAGTCTCTTCTTCCATCCACATTTGTCTTTTCTTTCCTTCTAATGAACATTTACTTTCCTCATGATGGTGTTCTTTCTTTAATGATATTCCACAACTTGTCTCGTCTTTGTTCGCTAATATCAATGTAACAAAACTACTTTTGAAATAAATGCTAATTTCAGGTGAGATATATTTAATGGAATATTTTAGGTCCAGTGTGCTTGTTTTTAATTTTCTTCAGATTTATCATGTTCTTACTTACATAAGAGAAATTGATGATCTACTCTCTGTTTCTCCACTGCCCTTTACCATTAATACAGTCATTTTGATTCCTGAGTATTCCACCTGATTAGGTTCATATATATAGTCACTGCTTATGTTGTTTAAAAGATCTATAATTAAGAAATCATTGGTTTTGCATAGCTAGCGAGCTATGTGCTCTCTAGCTTTATAGCTATCTCCAAGGCCATACTGATCTTGCTTTCTTTGTGCTTTCACATTCATCCCCAGTCATTTAAAAAGCATCCTGTTTGTGCACTTAATTGATTTCAGCAGGAAGAAAGTTGTATAATTATTCAATTTTGTCATCAATAGTTTTAGTAGTTGGCACATAAATGTAGATAATACTTGTGATAGCTACCATATTTGTCAGACAAGAAGGCACACTCTTTCCTGCCTCCCCAAAGTGGGGGTGAAATGTGGGTATCTCTTATGGTCCAAAGGTGTGGCAACACAGAATATTTGTTTATGGTCCCATGTAACTGCTTACTGTCTGCTCCTGTTGGAATGCTGTGGACTGCTGTGTGTTCAGGGGAAGTCCTACCTCCTAGAGTCTCAATGTCAGTCAGGTCACATGATTGGACAGTGTATACCTCCCCTCATTTGTTAATGAAACTGATGATGGTTCTTAACACCCTTGTGAAGTTTATTTTCTTAAATATTTCCCTTTTTCGCTATATTTAAATAAATATTTTAGTATACTTGTATTATTTGTTTCATAATATTTTTTTCTTGTGTTCCTGTTCTAAAAACTGGGTGTGTCTCATGGTCAGGTGCATCTTATGGTCCAAAAATATGGTAGCTTTTCTTTTTCTTTTTTCTAAATTAAGACTCAAGAAAATTGTTTATTAGAAGAGGCATTTGAAAGTAGGCATCAGTGAAGTGAGGGAATACTCAGGTGTCTTATTGGAGAAAGAAGATTATATTAAATCATCGGAAGATGCAAATGCTTGGGGGGGGGGGTGACTGTGGTCCCTTAGCCTAAATAAATGGGTCAGTTTTTCTCAGTGAGTGATCAAAGGGAGATTTGTAGGGGAGAAGCTAAAGCGGTGTGATAAGGGAGTAAAATGGCAGAGGTGTGGACACTGCAAAGAATTTTAGAGGAAAAGGGGAGCATAATGAAGCTCACATTTCAGAAATATGTTCAACACTGAACAGACATTTGTGCAACCAGAACAAAGAAACACTGTTTGGCTAAAATCAGGTAGGATTTGCTTCAGGATTGTATTCTTATACTATATGTAGTCAATCTGTATGTGAAACAAATAATCAGAGAGGCTTTATTTTATGAAGAAAGAAAAGCCCTCATTGGAATTAGGCTTATTAACGATCAGCAGCATGCAGATGACATTTGCTTGCTTAAGGTGAGAACTTGAAGTACTTGCTGATGATCAAATATTGCAGGCTTCAGTATGGATTATAACTCACAGTAAAGAAAACAAAGATTTTCACTAATGTATCAATAGGTAACTTTGGAGAAAAGATTGAAGCTATCCATGATTTCTTTTTGTATGGATCCACAGTAAATGCTCATGGAAACAGAATTAGGTAAATTTGATAAAGTCCTATCTAGAGACTACTCAGAACTAAATTTCATTTTTTCTTTCCCTGAAATGAGTTTCCTTTATATTTTTCTTTTAATGCTACTTAATTTGTTCATGAAAAGCTGAATACTTTTCAACTCTTGATGACAGCCTTCTTTCTTTAATGGTAGCTGTTACTATTTTGTCTCTTTGCTTGGCCTTTTATGTGAGTGAAAGCTCTGAAATTTGTATCCCATAGAATATGTGGCCAATACTACCTATTCGGTTCTTTACCTACTTCTTGTTCCCTTTATATTCACATGCTTTTGTTTCTTTGCTTTCCTTTTGTCATTTAAGCCTCATGTTTTAGGGATTGCCCTCGTGTTTCAGAAGCTGAATTGTCCATCAGCAACCAGAATGATTCTGACCTTACAACTGTTTGGTTGGTCCATTCTGACCTTATCAATAAACTTTTTAGGATAGCATGAGAGGACACATCCCAATTTCAGGCTATTTTCTGGTCTGTGTTTTTTGTGTCTCTTCAAGTATTCAGTGTATAAGCTTACTGCCCTGGAGCATATTCTTAGAATGGCTCTCTCTGATATGTGCTGCAGATGGGGTTGGTCTCAAACACACATTGTCAACCTAGGAGAGGACAGTTGTTGGACTTCCCGATGTCATTTCTGCCCATCATTTTAGGTCCTCGCAGAATTGTCAAACAGACTAAACTCTTTGTCTTGCTGTGGAGATGCTGTTTTTTCCCTTGGTCTATCTGGAAGACCTACTCTGGAAGAAACATTGACTGAACTGCATGGGGAAGGCAGAAAGAAGAACCCCGAGCTTCGAATACCACACATCTCTACACTTTATAAAATTCAGGAGTTTGATCATTAAATTGTTTTTTATTTAAAAAAGACTACAAACTTTCAGATTGTTTTCAGCCCCTGATTGATATTAAGGACACTGGCATTGACTCTCTGCTGGGTCAGTTGATTCAGGCTAATCATTGTTTTTCGAGGAAATAATTTAATGATCATTTCCAACAACCATAGTCATAGTGATTGCTGGTCTCTTAAAAATAAACAAACCAAAAAAACCTCTCTCTTGTAACCCATGAGTGAACTGGGCTAGAATATAACCTCAATGGGTGTTTAAGAAACTTTGTCTATAGACCGAGTAATCTACTTTTTGTGAAATGGAAGTGGAAGGGTTGTGCATTAAGAAACTTGTGAGTGAAAAGTTGCTTTCTCTCTCAAGTATTTCTTTAAATGTGATACAAACTTATTTAAAATATCAAAAAGTCAAAGCTTGCACCACATACTGTGGAGGCAGAGATTCTGAGAAAATTTCCATCAGAGAATTTTTATTTTGTTCACCTTTTAAACACATTAGTTCCAAGAGCTATTTATTGTTTATCTCTATCTGTATCCATATATTCCGTCTCTTGAAAGAAGTCAGGTTTAATGCAACTTCAGCTGCTCAAATGTCCTGCCTGCCCATCAGGGGATATCATTAGCTAAAGCAATTAAATTATCATACTCTTTACTCAAATCCTGTGAGAATGCAAAAGTGGATTAAATTGGGAAGTCTGATGAAAGAACAATATCTTAGAGATAAGCATCTCTCTTCAACAAAATGCCTCTTTATTTTAATGGGACCGGCTAAAAACTGACATGCATTTAAATGTCCTCACCTATGCTACTAATGACATCATAAGTTGCTTGAATGGGACTATTCCACTGATTCTGGTTGACTCAGTATATCATAAGATTTGTTATGCTTCCTCTTCCAACAACAATATTAGGACTCTAAAGTTGTAGGGGAAATGCTATTATATTATGCCTGAAAATGTACAGCAGATTTGCACTGATGTGGCATTGTGTACATTATTGCCTTCATTTTTATTTAACTAAAAAGGGCCATTAACTGAATTGCTGACACAAACATTGCTTTTTGTACCCCAATATCCATTATTTTCTCCTTTTTAGTGATTTTTTTCAGTTTCAGTCAGGTTTATATCGGCTCAGAAGGAGCCCTGGTTGTATAGAAGGTAGTGTTGGGCTCCTAACCACAAGGTCAGCAGTTCACAAACACCAGTTGCTCCCTGGGCTTAAGATGAGATTTCCTACCTCCATAAAAAGTGACAGCTCAGAAAACCACAGGGGCAGTCCTGCTCTGTCCTTCTGGGCTGTTATGAGTCGAAATTGACTTGATGGCAGTGATTTTATACCTACCAATTAAGCAGTATGTTATTCTATGGTCCTTGCCTTTACTCAAGCCATGAGCCTTTACTCAGCCTCACAGGTATTAACTAAAATGAGAAATCATTCAGACCAAGGATGAGAGGCCACATATTATAAATGTAATATATTGCAGCTTTGCTTGCTAAAAAGAAAAGTTATCCTTCTAGAGCTAGGTTCCGCTCAAAATTTGCTTTAATTTCTTATTTATACAACTTCCATTCCAACAGTCATGGATGCTCTCATACAAAACTCACTGTCATCAAGTCAATTCCAACTCACAGCCAGCCTAGATGACAGAATAGAATTGTGTCTGAAATTGCAACTCCTCATAAGAGGATATTGCCCCATCTTTCTCCTTTGGAGTTATTGTTAGTTTCAAACTGCTGCCATTGACACATAACATGGTGTCAATTTGAGGATTACGAGTGTAGGAATGGAGTCTAGCCTGTCAATCTGGAGATGCCAATGAGATTTCTGTGTGGGTGTGGCCTTCTGAGAATTCTGGGAAATGTGGTCATTCCTTCTTAGAGGTGGGAGACACTAACTCTCTCAGTTCACTCCCTTAAGACACTTTGGCTCCTTGTGAGACATTCCTGAGGGGAAGACATATGAACCTACCCTGGACCATGTGGAGGCCATGTGGAGACTCCTGCCAGTCCTGAGATAGTTACAACACCACTGGATCCAAAGCCTTTCTGCCCAGTAGTTTGTGGTCATTCTGCATCATGTGTTTCATGAATCTGGTGAAGACTTATAGAATGGTATTGAACATAAGGGCTAATATTGCACTTATGAATTTGGACTGGACTGGGTTGGGATGTTCTTCTCAGTGTTTCAATTGCTCTTGCATATAAACCTCTCCCTTATATACATATTCATGCTTATGAATTTTGTTTCTCTAGTCTACCCAAAGTAACACAGCAACTCACTGCACAGCTCAATATGTCACCAGGATTTCTATAGACCACGTTAACACTTGCTTGTTTCTTTTAGATGCTTAAAAACAAAATAAAATCTAGTCTTCACAAACAGCTTATTCTTACCCATTTTGAATTTAACTACTTTCAAATGATGTAATAGAATGTATCTACAAATAGAGATGTTCTATTTGGAAGGTCATAGAATTCCCATCAGTCATATGTTCAAACATAAACAAAGAAGGTGCACCCACAGTGTAATGGGTCATTGTAAATGCTGGGCATGCAATAGAATCAATAGACTATTAGTTGAGTTCTAACCACAAATGAAGAAAAGAAAATGAACAGATCATAATCTTTCCAACTACAAAGCAGAAAGTTGTGGACCTTGGGCTAAATATGGCTTGTTTAAAATGATTAAGTCAGAGCAGTAAATGTGTTTTTATTGAAGATTATTTGGAAGTTTCAAAATTATTGATAGTTTGAGCTAAGATCTACCTTCTACCTCCATGTACCTTCACTGTTGGGGGATAGCTGTTGGGGTGGAAGAAAGATGAGGAGATGCATTAGAAGATATTCTAGAGGAATTGTCTGAATCTGAGAATTACTAACTCAATCATCTTTGTTACATAATTGAGTCCTTTTAATAAACTTGGCTAGATAACTTTACCTGTAAAATGTGGAAGTCATTCCATTTCATGTTACTTCTAAGATCTATGCCTTTCCTCATGTAGAACTGTTTAAATTGAGATGTTTTCAACCTTTAAATGACACCTAATAATTAAATTGGCAGTGATTTTTCATTTCTCATTGTGCATAAGTAAATGATGCAATTTTTAGTTGGTAAGGCCATTAAGGTGATACACTTACCTCAAGTTTTATACAAAAAAGATAGAAAATATATAGATGTGAGGAGCCATTTCAAGACATAAAGATAGTAATTGGTCTCTTTATCATGCAATATTGAGTGAATTGGATATAAACCTGAAAGATAATTATCAAGCTTTATTGTGCTCTTCCAGACAAAAAGGAATTCAATGTGTCCAAATAGAAAACAACAAGTCATATATGAAAAGAAAAATACATATCAACTAACTTTTCTTCCCCTGTATTGATTCATACCAGGAATCTATGACATCCTGAATGAACCAAAAAATTTCAAATAACTTTTACTCAAATTGCCATTCTTTTTAAAAACATAACTACATATAAATTCACAGGCATTAATTCAGCATATGCATTTTTTCTTGGATAGGAAGAAAATAAACAATTTGAAAGGATATGAATATATCTAGCTTATAGAAGGACAAATCCAAAGTAAAGAATTTAATTTTAAAATAATACAAGTAGGACATAATATATATATATATATTAAGAATATATGTGCTAACATAGTTTACATTTTCAATATGATCAAGAAAGCTGGAGAAAGACATTTCACCACTCTTTAAAAGTAAGGCGTCCATCAATGCAATTAACACTTGATTAAACTTGTAATCTGCAGTTTAAATATACATGTGGCAGTCATGTACTCATGTGTCAATTTCATGATTGGGAATGTAGGGATGGAATCTAACATGTCAATCTGGAGATAGCTAATAAGACCTCTGTGTGGGCATGGCTTTCTCTGAGAATTCTGGGAAGTCTCGCAATATTTCCTTTGTGGAGATGAGAGACACACTCCCCAGTTGTTGGGAGACGCTCAACTGATAGGACAAGATGGCAGCGTCTGAGGAACTGGAGGAGGGGAAGGAGAAGCGACACAGCCTTACCCTGATGGAACCAGATCTCTGAAGCAGGAGGGGCCACAAGGAGACCCCTGCCAATGCTGAGATGCTTCTACCGCCAATGGATACTGCTGGTGGACCCTGAGCCCTGGAAATGAGGTGCCATGAGGGGACACCTGCCAGAGCTGTGATGCTTCTACTTCCACTGGACACACAAGACTCTGTACCCACTGACCTGTGATTGTCCTGATGTCATTGTATATGTTTCATGAGTTGGAAGAAGACTTTATAGACTGGTTTAGGACATATGGGATAATATCGGACTTAAGACCATGGACTGGAGTGGGTTGGAATGCTTTTAATATGTTCCATTCCCCTAAAATATAAACCTTTCCCTCATAACCATATACATGATTATGAATTTGTTTCTCTAGTCTACTCAGACTAACATAATACTTATATCTGTATTTTAGCTAAATAATATGGAGATAGGTTGGCAATATAAATACTGGTAAACATTATTAATGGACAATTTTTTTTGGTTTAAATAACAACCAACATTTTTTAACATGTTGTGAAGGAAAATTAATACCAATGTGTTGCTCTTCAAAATATGAAGTACATGACTCCATCATGTGCTATAAATGTGCTATATCAATTGTTTTGTCAGAATAAATAACAATATACTAAATGACGTGCACTAAATTGGTCTCTTGCTATTTTTGATTACTAAGATGTGGGATAATTTGATACATTCTTCTTTCAAGATTTTTTTTTCTGTTAGGGTTTGGTTTATGCCCAGCAGAAGACAATTAAGCCCTAGCCCACTGGGACTATACATTTAACCTTCTTTAAAACTGGGAGCTTTGTAAACATTTGAGCAAACTTTAATTTGGCATTAGAGACCCTGTTTTCTCCGTGGTTCCCATGGTGGGTTGGTAAATGCAAGGAAGTGGTTGAAACCCACGGACTGTTCCACTGCAGATCAGGCTGTCTGCTCCAGTCAAGATTGACAGTCTGGTGAACTTGAAGGGGCAGTGCTACTGAGTCCTATAGGAAAGTTGTGCTTTAGAAGTGGCTTTAAGGCGGGGAGTTACTGTTGTTGTTTAATCCAATATAAACTGTGCCCTTACATAAAGAAGGAATGTGCAAAGACACAGGTGTACTGAGAGCAGCCCTGTAAAAGCAGAGCGATGCTGCCAAAGGCAAGGGACTCTGAAGCTACGGAAGCTGGAAGAAAGGACTGGGGGCAGCTTAACCTCAAGCCATATGACAGAGCGGGGTCCTGCTGACTCCCTGAACATGGACTTCTCTAGCCTCCGGAGTTATGAGAAGATAAACTGTCCAGTTTGTAGAACTCTTTTTATAGCAGACCTAGACACAAATGTATTTACTTAAAAATCAAAGAAAAATGAGAGCCTATCGATTTGTAAATAAATATATGGTATTACATTAGTAAAATATCTATGTGTATATTTCTGATAAGGCAGAAGTGATAGTTGACAGATTATACTTTAAAACTAAAACGCAGGAGATGACAAGATGAAACATATCTCTCATATTTGTTGCTGCTGAATTTGCTCCTAACCAATGGAGACACTGGGCACAATCTTGTTCCTTCAAGTAAAAGGGAAGCATCCTTCTCTGGGTTGTGGGTTGGTTTGTTGAATTTTGCTCAGTATTTTGTAGGTTTGAATTAATTAAACTTATATACAACTCTCATTTCCATTTTTAAAAGATAAGAACTAAAAAATATATCTGAATCTTATATTTATTATTTTTCTCAGATATTTTTTTGTTTTTTGGGGGGGGCATCACTGCCCTCTGGTGGTGGGAGTAGGAGACCCAGCCTTAGCTCCTGTGGAGCCCCTGCTGGAGTTGAACCTCCATCCCAGTGGGCTGCAGTCCCGCACAAAACCACTACACCACCGGGACTCAGTCTTTTTGCTCAAATATTTACATTTGTTTTTACCTGATTCTGAAGAATTTTATTGTTATCAGAAGCAAGTAACTTAGCTTTCATAGAACTAGTAACTATATCTGCTCTCCTATTTTACCAGTTTCAATGTTTAGATATAATATATAAGTTACGACCGAATCCCCGTGGCGTAGTGGTTGTGTGTGGGACTACAGCCCATTGGGATGGAGGTTCAATTCCAGCTCCACAGGAGCAAAGGCTGGGTCTCTTACTCCCAACACCAGAGAGCTGTCATGCCAAAAAAAAAAATAAAAAAATAATAAATAATTTACAACAAGTGAAATTCAAGAAAAGTTGAGAACTTAGTGACATTAATTTGGAATATGTTTGAAACTTTATAATAAAGCTCTGCTTTGTAATAAAGCTGTATGTATAAGGCAGCATTTACATATTTAGTGTCTCTGAGTGTATATATCTGTGTGGAATTATGAATAACTTTAATCTCTTCATGATCATAAACTATTTTTCAGATCTAGAAATTAATAAATCCTAGGTATTCGTTGAAAAATAGTGCTTTAATAATATGTCTATTAGATCAAATCTGTCTAGTCAATTTTATCTCAGCAATCCTGTAAGACAGAGGAGAATTGCCTCACAGGTGTTTCACGGGGTTCCTCTATATTAATGCATACTATCACATCTTACTCTTAAGGAGTAGCTGGTGGATTTGAACCACTGACCTATGTGTTTACCACCGAGCGACCAGGCCTTTTTAGATCTGGTTACAGAATGTCTTTCTATTCTTTTACCTCATTTTAATTACCTAATGCTATCCAGATGATTCTAAATCATAGTTAGAATCCTACAAGTGTATATCTGTGGCCATAAATCTTCATTCGAGCATTATAGTAATTAAGATTTTATGTCAGCTTGCTTGGATTCTCTGTGTTTTAGGAGTTGGGATATAGCAAATCCTGGATCTCTTTATAGATATAGCTTGCATTTAATAGAAAAGCTCACTTACTTTTTGCTGAGTCTGGATTCTGCATCTGGATCATTAACCTGGTGCTCTTCTAATATGAGCCAATGGCCTGCAATATTGCCTGCTGATTTTTTGGAGTCATCCGTAGCTTGCCATCTTACATGCCAACCTTAGGTTCCTTCTCCTGTGCAGCCACAAGCCTGGTGTTTTCTTGCCAATTTGGGATTCATCAGCCCTGCAAATACACAAGTCCAGTCTTACATGTAACCCACAGACCTGAAACTTTTCAACTCTGTCATTGCCAGAGTCATTCCCCTATATTCTTCCTCTGTGTATACATTACATACATATACACATATATTTATATATTTGATTCACTGGTTTTGCTTCACTAGAGAACCAACCTTAAGAAAAGCTGACAACTCTCTCTTTTACTTCCTGAGTAAGCTGATGGGTTTTAACTGCTAATTTTGTGGTTAACAGGCCAAAATGTAACCCACAGTTCACCAGGGCTTCCTAGGGTGGTATTAATCAATGCTATTTTTGGTAACTTGACAAAAGTCAAATGAACTAGCCTAATCTCCAAAGAGAATGAATGAGCTTCCATATGTGGGAGGTCAAAATTACATCTAATTTTAGGAAAATGAGGTGTTTAGTTATGAGTGTGTTTTTGAGGATTTTTTTTGTGAATTTCAACTTTGTTGTGATCTATGTGATAACTTGATTCAATGATGCTAAAGTCAGGAACATGGATATTGAAGCTTTCAATTTATACATTCCCAGTTTAGATACATCAGAAGAAATTACCTGTGTCTCTCACTGTAACTATATCACTCTAGAGAAGAACATGCATTTATTTCTATCTAATACACATCCTGGAATTAATCATAGTGATACAATACCCTGATTTATTGAGTCCTGGTTTCTTCTCCACTGCTATGACCAGGGAGCTGGATCATTGCATTGACAACCTCACTGCACTCTCTTGAGAAAGTGGTAGTTATGCTTCTCAAAGGAAAAGGAATTTCTGTGTAACCATCAATAGAAAATAAACAAATATAAAACCTTACTAAATGGGATTCTACCTTATTTGTCTGAGTAGAGAAATATATCTCATTTTCAATTAGCATTTCCTTTTTGATTTCTATCTCTGCTAGGGATATTAGGGAAATCAGAAATAATTTACATTTAAGATCAGGGCTCAGGAGGTAAATAGAGAAATAGAAATGAAGACCTTTAGTAGACAAAATAAAATTAGGGATTACGAACTAAGATGCCACAGCTGGCTATACTTTGGGCTGCTAAGTGCGAGGGCTGCAGTTAGAAACCACCAACTCTCCATTGGGTGGGAGACAAGACTTTCTCTGCCGGTAGCTACAGAGAGTCTCAGAAACGCACTGCAGTAGTTCTACCCCATTCTGTGGGTCACTCTGAGTGGACATCAACTCATGGCAGTGAATTTTTTTGATACAGGGTTTCACTTAAATATGTACATTTCAAGGCCTAAATGTTTAATGGTGACTAGGGGAGCAGAGACTGTGTCAAAATTGAATAGCCTCTTAACTAATGGTTCCAGATTTAAAAATTCTATGAACCAAAACCTTAATCTCTTGGAACTTTATTAATAGAGTGCCCAACCTCTTGTGATATTTCAAATTCTGGGCATCTGAATATCTAATATTTGATTCGGGGTAAGCAAACTATGTATCTCTGCATTTCTGAAATACCACACCAAGCTTTTTGCAATCTGCTTCTATGTTGTAGTGGACATACTCCTTTTAATTCTGCTGGATATAACTGGATTTTTTTGTTTTCCCTGGTTCAGACTTGTGGCCCAAGATGGGGCAGCTATCCTCCCCTTCCTCAATTTAGTTCTAACATAAAGCATTTAATAATCTCTCACGTGCAAGTGCACTCTTCTTAAACCCAACATGCACTTTTCAAATTCAAACTCAGATTGATGTCATGGATAAAGCCATGTCCTTTGAGAGAGGCTAAACTTTAGTCAATTGCTACAATGCCAATTACAATGTATATGACCTTAGCCAGCTATGAAATAACCTCCGACTCATTTTCATTTCTATTTCTATAATAATGACTGAATGAGAGTATACAGCCCACAAGGTTAATGTAAAGAATACATTATATAATACTAATAAACAGCAGTGTGGCACACAGAGGGTGTAGTCAGCAATATCACATAGATAATCAATTGCTGCTGTCCTATGTTCTGTTGACTATATGCATAGGGGACTAAAGACACTGTAGCAGGAGGTCTCGATTAAATGAGGAATGTCACCAGTGTCCTTGCTTCTCTGTGAATCTTCAGTATCAGACTTTCTATAATTTGTCTAGTGTGAAAAGAGTCTCTTAAATTGCTTATAACAGTATCTAATCCAGGTTAAATATACAGTAAAAGATAGGCTCAAATCCTCATCCCTGGTACCACCGAAAGTGACCTTAATGGAAATGGTCCCTAAAAGTGCAATTACTGAAATTAAATTATTGAAATTTATCAGGGTGAATCCTCACCCAGCATGATTAGTACTTTAGAAAGAATGAGGAAAAGAGAAAGGAGTGAGGATATGTGAGAACAGAGAAGTTGATGTTAGAGTGCTGCATCCCCAAGCCAAACAAGGCCTTGTGCTGTCAACAATAGAAGGAGCCCCGTTGGCACTCTTATGTATGTGTTAGAGTGCTAGCTGCAAAGTTTGTGGTTTAAGTCCACCTAACACTCCACAGATGAGACTGCCGGCTCCCATAAAGGAGTACAGCCTATGGTCCTTCAGGGAACCAGCTTACTCTGTCCTGTAGGGGTGCTCTAAGTTTGAATCAACTCTATGGCAGTGAGTTTGAACAGGCCCTCAAGACTGAGTTTGCCATTGTGAAAGATACGACAGATGGTGGGTACAGGGGCTCTTCTTCCATGTCAGGACTGAGATAGCAAATCTATTTTCCAATGGGTTTATATAATAGGGCTTTTAAATATGCCATGAGGCATGTACATCATACAGGTAACATATACTCAATGGTAATATCCATAAGTGGGTAACATAATAAACAAGCAATAAGGTGAATCATCAGTTTGACCTAGTGCTATTTTGAGCCCGCCTCAAGGGTAGTAAACTCTGATCAGTATCAGGAGATGTCAAAACAGAGTTCACTACATTTTACAGTGGGTTGGCTATATCATCCAATTGCTCTTACCTACAGAGCGCCTTCAGGCATGGTGCAGTAGGCAGACACAGAACTGATTCCTCTATTATGGTAGCTCCTCTAAGAATGTTCCTTAGTGGTGGGCTATTTCAGGGGCACATTATTCAGCCTGAGGAATGTGTATTTCAAAATACTTCTATCTCATAACAATGGTGGTCTTTCTCAAAATAAGGCTAGTTTTCCATGCCCATGGTTGCAATTATAGAAATAAGGTCGAATACTTACTCACAAGACCTCAGTTTACCACAGTCAGCAATAGAGATTGCTGAAAATGTAGAAGGCCTAAGATATCTAGTGATGAAAATCGAAGGCTATAACCTTCAGTACAAGTTACGCTGTAGACCAACAAAATTAGCTGTCGTTGAGTCAATGCTGAGATGTTAAGTGTTTTTGAGGGAAGAAAGTCGACTTTTTCTCCAGAGAAGCAGGTGGTGGTTTCAAACTACTGACCATGCTGATCGCAGCCCACTGTACCCCCAGAGCTCCTAACATCAACATAAAGATAACTAAAAGCTTAACAGCTTAACTGATAAATGACATTGTTATAAAGAAAATATTGGCTGCACCCTAGTGGCTATGTGTGAGACTGCGGCCCACAGGGATGGAGGTTCAATTCCATTAGCGGCTCCACAGGAGCAAAGGCTGGGCCTCCTACTCCCACCACCAGAGGACATTGATGCCCTCCCCAAAAAAAACAAACAAAAAAAAGAAAATATAGTGGTCAAATTTTTCATTCTGTTTGGATTCACAGTCAAGATCCATGGAAGCATCTGGCCATAAAACAACAGAGACATTGCAATATGCAAATCTGTTCCAAAAAACCTCTTCTGGTTATAAGAGAGCAAAGAAGTCTCTCTTACCGAAGCAAGATGCACTTGATGCAAGTCACAGCAGTTTCGGTCCCTTCCTATGCATGGGATACTGAAAAGTGAGTAAAAATGACCAGAAAAGAATCGATGCCTTTGAATTGTGATGTTGGCCACAAATATTACATAGCATGCTGCAAGAACAAATAAACCTGTCTTGGAAGCAGGACAAACATTCCTTGTACAAGTAGAGGCAATGTTAGTGAGACTTCATTTTCTAGATGTTGGGCCAGTTATGAAAAGGTATTTCTTTCTGGAGAAAGACACCAGGCCCAAGGGGTGGGGATAAAAGGAGGACATGCCTCAGTGAGATGGACTAGTACTGTGGCTGCTATAAGCAGTGAGCTTGAGGATGACACAAGTCAGGGCGGTATTCTGTTCTGTTGTATGTAAGGTCTGACTGTATTAGTCGGGGCAGACTAGAGAGACAAATTCATAGACACTCATGTGTATAAGGAAGAGCTTTATGGAAAAGAGCTATTGTATATTGAGAAAACATCCCAGACCAGTGTAGGACAAGCCCTACGTGTTACTGAGCTCATATGTTTGATACTAGTCCATACATTCCTCTTTAGACGCATGCAGTGATGCTGAATGCAGGAAGATCACAGTCAGTGGGTAGACTGTCTTGTGGAGCCATTGGCAGTGGAAGCATCTCAATGCTGGCATGGGTTTCCATGGGTCTCTCTCTACCTCCAGGGAGGAAGACAGACGTTCCCAGATTCCACAGGAGAAGACCATACCCACGCAAAGACATTATTGGCTATGACCTAATTATCTCCACCCCCTCACTCACATCAATAGGAAATTGTGTAATTGCCACACTGACCTAACCCAACGACACCTAAGGTCTATAATAAAAACAACTGGGAGCTGAAAGAGATCAGGGGGTGCTCCTAAAGTTCTCCAAGGGAACATAACCCCGCCTACATGGAATTTGGCTCCTAGTCTTAAGACTGTGAGAGAACAAATGGTTGTCTTGTTTGGCCTTTCATCTTGTAATAAGGTGCTACTGCAACCTAAAGACAATAATACAGTAAAGAAAGGAGTGTCAGTAATTAGAAATATTATTTATGGTCTTGAAAAAAACAAGAAATAGCATGTGAATTTGTGAATTACTTCCTGAGAGCAGTTTATTGGGAAATTGCATGTCCAGAAATCTTTTCTTTATAAAAAAATTAGGATTCTTTAAGCATGCAAACCTTATTTTTTTACATGTGCCTTACTAGCTTTTAATAAAAGTGATAGAATGGAAAGGGACTAAATATACCTGGAAAATTGGGGAAAGCCTTTTGAAAGAAAAGGAACATGAAAACTCACAAACATACAAACACAGAGTTAGTCTTTTTATTATAAATTATGAGATTGTTCAATGTCTTTCTTTTTTCTGACTCAGACACTTGTATTCAATGTACCTACTTAACCATACCATACAGATGAGGGAATTAAAATTTTGTGAAAATATTCCATTATCTGTCAACTCCATGTTCTCTCTCTTCAACTGACATATCATGAACCATTGATAGTTGTACCGATAGTGGCAAACAGTATTCTGCTCAGCCATAAAGCTAAAATATCTACTTATTTCTCCTGATAGAAATGTATGCGCTCTTCATGGGGCACAGAAAGGATCTGAAGGGTGGTCTAACGGCCTTTCTGAAAGATGGGCTGGGAGAGATTGCTGGAGCAGAATTCATGAGCACCATATATCCACCCAAACATCCAAGTTCAGGATATTGATCCCAGATCTCATGCTTTGTAAAATCTAAAGCTATTTTGAAGAGTAATAAGACATTAAATTAGGAAGGATGATAAATGAGAAAATTTGTAAAGCAAAGTGATTTCCCTCTGACTCCAGTTCAGGAATATAATAATCTTGGTATTAGAGAGCATTGTGAAATAGATTATGACAAATGTAGGTATGACGAATAATACCTTACCACTTGATCTCATATCAGACCCCCTTTTAAATGTATTCCAGTTTTTAAATATCTTTTGCTGTTTTTCAATTGAGTTTATTTTGTGATTGTTTTGTGTGTCTGTTTCTTGTTATGTATGTTTTCTATATATGAAACCTAGGATAGGTAGATTAATATATTTATCATATGCAATTAATTATTTCTATCATATTAAGAAGAGTTGTGCAAACACCACCACAATTCATTTATAAGTACAAAAAAGAAGGAAATATCATAAATTAATTTTGGTGGTGTTTGCACAACTCAATGTGATATCCATAAGTAATTGCATATGTGAATTATATTAAAATAAATTTTAAATTAAATTTGCAAAATTGATAGATTCTCTTCCCCAAAACCTAAATGAACTTGCAGAGCAAAGTGAAATCTACCAGCACCTTCTCAGACATCTTCCCAAATCTATCTATATCTACCTATTCTATGTATCTATATCTCCTATATGCAGATTGTTTTTCCTTCAAATCTTTAATTGCATTTTGAACATGGCCTTTCCAGTCAGCACACATTTTGTGCAAAGACAGACCACACATCCTCTATCCAGAATGCCTGTCCATGTATAAATAATCAGGAAAGGAACCATGGCTATGAAATGTTTACATGTGCCTTTTACAGATTATTCATCTTCCCACACAGGGTGGCAATTAGAGCAACAGAGTACACATGTTTGGAAATTTTCAAAGGTAAGTTGAAGAATTTATATTATAAATATGTAAAAAGAGCAAAAAAACCATTAAGAGTCAATTTATATCCACCACCCACTCGCCTCAGAAGAGACAACCGCTATAATTGTTTCTCTTGCAAAATGTTTTCTAAGTGCCAAGTTATGCAGGGAATGAAGCGTTACCTAGCAATATGGCCAACTTTCAATTATCCAATGCAATGGGAGACAGGGATTGGAGAGATAATTAAAATTCACTGACTGTCCTCAAACTTGGATTTCATCATTCACATCACTCTCTTGCAGTAAATCTCTTGGAAACAATACTTAGAGAGGATGCCTCTGACTCACGTTTCTTTTTTCATGCTCCTTGTTCTCCAAACAGGGACGCAGCAATAGGTCTTCCTATCTTTGGGATAAGCCTAATGAAATATTTGGATCATATCAGATGTCTGAAAAACCCCAAACTTGAAAATATGCAAACGGTTACACTAGCCTTAACTGGTCTAAGACCGCTATGGAGAAAAGAGAGAACTCTTGAAAACATTACATGATTCAGGTTTATTCATCAGGTCAAACTGCAGAATATTCTCGTTCATGTAGAACACATGGACTTTTATGTATAAACTGATTGTTCTTAAATGAATTCATTTATTCTTTCACAAATGTATATTTCGTGTCAACAGCATTATTCTTTTTATTTGAGTCACTGAGAATTTAATAGAGAACGAGGCAGAAATTATTTTTATTGGGATAGATAATATAACTGCAGTAGTTAGATGGGCATAAAAATTAAATTTATTTGTCTATATACCTCTAGGTATAGCAATCATCTATCTATTGTGCTAAATGCTACAAGGAAGATTTTCTTTCAAGAGGGGTACAGTCCAACCTAACACAGTCTGTACACTTGCTTTGCTGAGTGAAGAGGAATATCCTAGCATGTCAAAGGTCAGGGGAAGCACACGCAAGTTACAAAGAGCCAATGCTGAGAAAGAATTTTTACAATCTGGCACACAGATAGGAAAGGACCTCAAAACAGTGTGAATAGTCTGTTATTGTCCAGTTGCATATTCCACAACCTTTTGGAAGCTCCTGTGTAGATTGGTAGTATACAGTAAGAAAAAATATTCCTGAAATTTCTTTTGAAAAGATTTTTATGTAGTTAGGTAAAATAAGTGATGCCTGTTTACATACTCTAAGAAGGCGACTTTCTAACATGGATGCTATGACTAGCTACCTCAGATGATTCTCTGATAATTCCATTTTCACTGTGTTTCTACCTATATGCCATGTGGATGAAAAAGGCAGAGGTTTTTGGAATACCATTAGCATCTGCATTATTTTGAGATTGAAGATATCTAACTTTGAAGTTTCTATATTATAGACATAAATTCCGCACAATGATTGCCAGCTACTTAGTTCAAACCCCATTTATCTCATCATAAAAGATACATAAGATGAAATATTAACAGTACTTTTCTAGAAGCTGTTCCATATCAGCCAATGTTACAAGCTGCCTGCCTCCATTGAGGCAATGATTTACTCCTTACATGGAGTTTCATCATTGCATTTTATTTGGGTTTTCATTTTAACTACTTTAGTATGGAAAGAGGGACAGCATTCAAATTGCACATACATACAGAGTAGGGTGGGGTGAGTTTTAGCCCAATGTAGGTTGTAGCAGTCCATCAACAGGATGTTGCCAGAGCTTCATAGAGGATTCAGAGGCAGAAGTGAAACAAGGGATGGCCTGGCTGGTGTCAGATGGAGCTTCACTGAAAGCAGAGAACACCAGAAAGCGGCTTACTTGTGTTCACTGACTAGGTAAAGTCATTTCACTGTGTGGATGATAGAAGATTACAGGCCGCCTTGAGAAGCATTCTAATTCCAGAACACTACAGTGTGCTCACATGGAATCTGTACATGCTCTAAGGGGCAGGTGTGTGAAGAGAATGATATAATGCTGCATGGTATAAAATCAGGATATGTGTCCCTCGGCGCTGTATCCTCTCATCATATTTCTTCTATCAGTCTGTGGAGCAAAGAATGAGCAAGACTGGATAAAATGAAGAAGAATTTGGCATCAGGATTGGAGGAAGTATTATTGACACACATTGATATGCAGATCACTACCTTGCTTGCTGAAAGTGAGGAGGACTTGAGACATTTCCTGAGGAAGATCAAGGATTGCAGTCTTTAGGATGGATTCCAACACAATGTAAGGAAGATGAGAATTCCCCTAAGACAGGGAAAAGATGGAAATTGCCTGAGATTTCCCCTTGCTTGGATCTACAGTCAATGCTTATGGCAACAGTGGTCCAAGGACCAAGGACATCTTGCTTTGAATAAGTCTATTGCACAATACTTACTTAAAGTGTCATAAAGCCAGATAGTTACTTTGAAGACTACCATGCACAAAAACAAAGCCATGATATTTTAATTTGCCTCATATGCATGTGAAAGTTAAACATTGAATAAAGAAGACCAAAGCACATTAGATGTATTTGATTGTTTATTTTTGTTTTTTGCCTTTTGGTTTGTTTTGTTTTTCGGGCATCACTGTCCAGAATAGATATATTTGAATCGTGGTGTTCCAAAGAAAATTGAAAGTACCATGAGTACTGCCAAAAGAACAAAGACATCTGCTTTGGATGAAGAGCAGTCAGAATCCTCCTTTACAGACAGGACGCGGAGGAGTTCTCATGTCCTTTGGGCATGGTCTCAGGAAAGACCAGACCCAGGAGAAGCGCAGCATGCGTGGTAGAGTAGAGGGTCAGAATAACAGGAGGAAGACCCTTTACAAGACGGATTGACAACAACAGGTCAAATATGAGAGCGATTGTGAAAATGGTGCCAGACCAGGACTTGTTTCCCTCTCTGGTAGTAAGGTCATTACAAGGGTAACTCACATAGCAGCATTATCACAAAGGTCAATCAAATGTTATGACTACTTGTGTTCCAGTTTATGTGTGGTCATGTTTATTTCAACTAATCATGTTTAAACAGGTCCCTGAGTCCAGTGGATGGCTGCAAACAAATGATCACAACTGTACACTTCAATTAGTCTCATTACACACTACCATTGAGTCAAACCCTAGGGTGTTCTAAATAAGAAGTGAGAGGAGAGGGCAGGAAGGAGGGAAGGTAAGAGAGGGAGAGGAAGGAAGGGAGGGAGGGAAGGAGAAAGGGGAAAAAGAGGGAGAGGCTGAGGGAGGGGGAGCAGAGAGGGAGAGAGGGAGAGGGAAAGGGAAAGGGAGAAGGAGGGAGGGAGAGAGAGAGAGAGAGAGAGAGAGAGAGAGAGAGAGAGAGAGAGAGAGAGAGAGAGAGAGAGAGAGAACATTTACTGGGCCAGTTAAATTCAAGTCAGAGAGGTCAGCTCAGAAGGTTAAGGCAGGTTTATGTTGGAATGCCCAAGGGGTTATCTGATTGATTTTCTTGATGAAACAAGATGATCAAGGGGGCTTATATGAGGATGTTTTAATAAAATTTAAAACTGCTTAAAACTGAGGGAGAAGTCAGGAGTGGTGTCAAGCACCCCCAAACCCCCTGCCGGCAGTGCCCCTGCTTCTTCTGTGCGAGCAGCAATGGCTGCCTTATGAGGACTTCCTTGTGAAGTGAAGGTTTACTTCATCCACCTTACTGTTTTGATCTTGCTTCTTCAGATTTCTTCTTGTTTCCCAGCACATTTCAAAGAAACACATTTTGAACTTCTTACAGATGTTGGAAAGGTTGTTTTGTCCTAGCATGAATGGAAAGGAACAGAATTCTTGCAGGAAGGACTGGAGAGTTATGAACACTGCATCCCAAAGAGTTGGAGGAGATGTCAAGAAATGATCGCTTTGTATTTTGATATTTTTGCTTATAAAAGTTTCCCTGATATTGTAGGAATGCTGTTTGACTCATCCTTTTATAGGTTAAACTTGTAGAAATATGTGTAGATCAATACTCTGAAAATAGGAACACATCAGTCGTTCTTTGGGGTTATTGCCAATGGGTTGAATGACCATATTATGAACAACAAGGAGCCCTGAGGTCATAGTCTACCAGCACTTGACTGAAGTCTTTGCCTTGATGCTGCCAGGCAGTGACTAGGAGAAAGATGTGGCAGTGCAGTAATTGTTAGGGTGCTGGAAATCCTGTGGGGGCAGTTCTAATCTGTCTTACAGGGTTTTCTGCTTTAAGATGTTTTTATTTTTTAAATGTTTTTATGGCAATGGATTTATTGTGAAACGTTACATACTATATATTGGTCCAGGCACAATGCATATGGATATGGGAAATAAAATACAGAATTATGAACTTCTAGCACTCTCATGACATAGTGGCTTCCATACTGAGCTTCTAACACAAGTCCAGCAGTTCAAATTTACCAACTGCTCAGGGGGAAAGAGGTGAGATCGCCAACTCATGTAAAGATTTAAAGTCTTGGAGACACAAAGGACAGTTTTATTCTGCCCGATAGGGACACTATGAATTGGAATTCACTCCATGGTAGTGACTTTGAGTGGGTACATTATAGGAAGCGAACAGAAAACAAGAAGATATCATGGAAAGCCAAACTTATGTTTAATAAATTAAGCCTTAAGAATATAAAGGTATTATTTGCCTAAGAAAAAAGAAAGAGGCTATAAGAAACTTCTTGAAATCTATTTTTATTTATAATTGATTTTGCTATTATATTCTATCTTTTAATGACCAAGTGCGATATGAATCAAGAAAGACATGGCAAATTTAGCCCCTTCTTGAGCCAATCACCTATTTGTTAGTAACATGAACAACAGGTTAAGCACCTTAATTTGTTGGGAAACACAAATGATTTTATTTCCATTGAAATGAGTCGGCTCTTCAGACATGATGAGTTGTTTTCGGCTCGCACATCCCACAAATCAAAATAAAATGATGGTGGAGAAATGGATTTGTTTATAGTAATATTCCATTAAGGTGGACATGGCAAGAGATGGCAGGAAACAACCTCATCAAAATTTTTATGCTTGTTCTCTTAAACTATTTTGTTTTTGAATTTTGAAATAGAACAAGCTAATTAAGTTCATGGGAGCTGGCTAAGATTGGGCAGCCAATTGACAGGTGTGGGAAACATCTGAGTCAATGCCTTCCAGTGGTGATGATGCCAAGGCGAACACCTGGCTGTGCATAGGAGTTGCTTTGTCTGCCAAAATCATTCCTGTGAAATGATCAGCAGAATGAACAGCCATTCAAAGACTGAGCAGAACTGAGCACTGAATGGGAAGAGGACCCTTAGGATAAGAAATCCAAGGTTGGGAACTAAAGGTTGGAGCAAATGTTTGGTTTAAATGCAACAAGCAAAATAACTTTCTTGAGTGTTGCTAAGAATTTTGTTTTTTAGCATTATTAATACTGGAGAATCACTGGCATTTTCTGAAAATAGCATTCCAACTGTAATAACAACACAGAGCTTTTGTGAATAATACAAGGTATAAGAAAACTTTAAAGAGGGAGTCTGATGTTTGAATATTCCCTAAGTCAGGAAGCAAGCTAAGCATCAGGGTATGGAAGTGAATGTATAGTGCTCACCTTCAAGGGATCCATGATATTTATAAACCACTGGATCGTAAGATATTTGGGCAACTTACAAAAATATATATGGTAGATTCTTCTACTCATCTGTTAAAAGCCAATTTTAGGAATTAATTAAGTCAGAAAGGCTCACATGGAAACGAGAGATGTTGAAGAAATGAGTGATGAAGATTTAATGGTGAAGATCACAGAATTGGAGGCAGAAACAGAGGACCCATGCTAGCATGCCGTATTCCGGCCACTAGAAGGATGTATGCTGTCTGTGCATGTCATCTCATCTTTGAAGAGCTTTTGAAATTCTTACCACTTTCGTGGATGTCTTTCCTATATGACCTAAATAGAACCATATTTTGAGACTTTCCCACATGTCGGTATATCCAAGATTATTATTATAGTGTTCATTTTATGCAATCATATTTAGTATCTATGGCTGTTATTTATTAAACATATTCCTTTTCTTTCTGCCCCTGCAACCATTTCCTATGAGTGACTATATTTCTTCATTTCATTTAGGATGGCTTCCTTGTATGACTTGTATTAGCCAACCAAATTACAGAGGAAAACCATAGAAAAAAAATTTTGCGGGGGGGCATCACTGCTCTCTGGTGATGGGAGTAGGAGGCGCAGCCCCACTGCTGGAATTGAACCTCTGTCCCAGTGGGCCACAGTCCCACGCACAACCACTACACCACCGGGGACAAGCAGCTTACTGGCTTCATCAATTTGGTAATCTATGAGGATGAAGGGAAATATCTCTGCAAATCCTCTGAGATTGTGGGGTTTTCTCTTCTGTAGTATTCTTGCATCAGAAATGAATAAAACAGCCATGTTCATTGCAACACATATACATAAGCAAGTTAAGGTAGTTTCCAATGAAGACTGTCAGCTGAGCCCTGGTGGCATAGCGTTTGAGTCGCGGGACTGTGGAACACTGGCTTAGTGGTTCAAATCCAGCAGCAGCAAGGCTGAGCCTCCCGCTCCCACCAGAGTTCAGTGATGCCCACCTCCAAAGAAAAACAACCAAAACAAAACAAAACAAATGAAGACTATCCGTTTAAATTTTTGAAGCAACCTAAAACTATACTTGTTTATTTGTAAGATTGGAGATTAGATTAAGTTAACATTTTAAAATATGAAATGCATACTAGGGAATAAATTCATGTAAATAATTTGGTCAAATAGATATATTCAATAGCAATATGAAGCGAATGTAAAAGATTAAGAAAAAAGATAAATAATATTAACAGGAAGTTATATTCATATCTTTGTGGCAAAATCTTTGTGGAGATATCGTTTTAAAACCTTATCAAACTACTTACCTAAGATACTCTATTTAACACCTTAATAAATTTTACTTTATTTAACTTTTGTAGTTTCTAATGTCCACGCAGTGACTACTCAGAGCTCAGAAACAAAATTCATAATTATAGAGTTTATCACAGAAATTAGTCCGCTGTAATGTCAGTAAGAGATGCTTCGGGTGATTGTTCATCAGGACCTGTTCCAAAGTTTCAGGTCTGGTCATTGACGTCCAGAGGCACATATCACTCTGTGTAAGTCTTCACTCAAAGGCATGCGGCTCTATATCTGTGGGTCAGCAAGTCCAAACTCCCCGATCCAGTGCCCAGAGGCACCTCACTCTGTAACCTGCCGCTTGCCCCAAAGCACTCATTTCAACTAGCTCTCTGTTTTGGGAAGTCCATTATGCTGTTCCTCGCTCTGGTTCCTGGTTTTGCTGTTACTCTTCTGATGGTAAAGTTGTCACCTGCATCCAGGAGATTTGGATGCAAACGACACATTCCTCTGCTGCCTCTTGCTGGACATGAGTTCTCTACTCCTGCTCCTGAGAGAGCTCACCTTATACATAGAGGAATGAAAGTCCTGAGAGTCCCATTTGCAATTACAGATGAATCCTATTGAGATTTCCCCCCCCCCCCACTTTTATAAGAGAACTATTTGGGGAAAGGTGGTTTGGTGGGAACCATTGACAGGCTAGAGAAGCCACATTGAATGGCTCATTGTCCCAGCATTCCATATAAATCTGAATTCTTCTTTACTTCACACAGTACTCTGCTATTGTTCTCTTTAGTAAATATCACTACTCAACACATTTTACACAATCTCCTATTCATTGCATTTATTGCTTATCTCCATAAAGTCAAGAACTTTGTTCATGTATGGCTGTACTGTGTTGAAGGACAGTCTAGAAAATCAGAAGAAATTCATAAAATATTGATTGAAAAACAAATGACAAGCAAAAAAGAAAATCATTTTCTCACCTAAAACATTAATTGATGATAATTTATCTATTTACTTATTCAGATAAATATTTATAAGTATCAGGTCCCAAATGATAATCATGAACAATTAATAGCTGTAAAGCAAACTCTTTTTGTCCATCTATCAGCACCGTGTATCTTAGATTCATTGATTTGGGTCATGTGTGTGCCTGCTGATGATAATCTTCCTTCCTGTAATTTATGAAGGAAAATAATCACTATCAATTCTGGAAATATGTCATTATCACAATTTTAGAATTAAATCTCTCTCTTGGTGCTTAGAGGAGATGATGCCTATGTAATTGGTTAATCTTTGTAAGAATTACTAAAGTTGAAATGCAAGTGACATGATGGGCAGCCACACATTCCTATCCCCTGGGTTGTCAGGAGAAGATAGATATCCAACATGGGCTGAGCCCCGGTGGCATAGTAGTTATGCGTGGGACTGCGGCCCACTGGGATGGAGGTTCAATTCCAGCTCCATAGGAGCAAAGGCTGGGCCTCCTACTCCCACCACAAGAGGACAGTGATGCCCTCCCTCCAAAAAGACATATCCATCATGTAACTGTTGATGCTGTCACTAAGCGAATTGGGGTATGTTTGCTCTCAAGAAGAAAAAAGCCTGGGTAGATAATATATGGGTGCTATTGGGGTCAACTCTAATCATAGACATAAAGAAATTCTGTCTTATATCAGGTTTAATGAATACTATTATATATAGTTTTTATTTTCCCTCACAAAACTGATTGTGATCTTTTACCAAGTCTTTCTATGGACTTAGGATTTGTATCTACATCCAGCTCAGTACTTACATACATATTTATTGATCCTAGGCCTCAACTTGAAGTCTATAGTGCATCAATCCTAAATTATTGTAGACCACCCAAAAGACCTGAAATAATAAATGAGAATAAATGCTCATTTATGATTAATGTGATGATATAGAAAAGGTCATTCTCACCTCCTCGAGATAATAAAGGTAGCATACCATGTTATGAATCATGATTCACAGTAGCCACAAATAGCCAAATTATCCGAAGGTAACTATTTGAAAAGTGAGCAGCCGGCATCGCAAGGAGGACTTCAAGCTGCAGCTTGAACAAGAACATCTCCTCAGACTAAGCTATGGAGAGATAAGAGAAGCCTGGATAAAGTCCAAGTAAAGTTAAGAATGTTAGAAATACAGAAAGGAGAATGGTAACTTAAAACATCAATAGGATATTGAACATACTCATACTCTTGTGAAATTTAATGGTAAATTTTGATCTCTCTTTTAGAAATTGCAACTCAGAGACTGTGAGTTGAGAGACAACAGAATCAGGTATAAATTCTCCTTCCATACATTGGTCAGAGCCTATCTATTTGTAGTGATTCCCATCACATGCGCTCAGTTCAAACAACATTTTTCTACTCTTCCATTCCCTGAATTCCAAATAAAGATATCATCCATTTGATGGATTTGATTCTATTGATTTGGATTTAGGATATCATAAAAGACACATCCAATATATTACCTTAAATCGCCATCCTTACTGCAGGATACTAATTCATTATTTGATCATGTTCCTTGTAAGCCTTTCCCATAATTTCTATTATCTCTGGAGGTTCTTTGAAAAGGTGGTCCTTTTCTTGATTTTGGCTTTCTTCCATCAGGTTACAAACACTAGCAATCTCTATCTACGAGCAATCTCAATCTCTATGTCTATACTTGCAACTATATCTGTATCTATAAAATCCTATCACACCCAGCCAATTTCCAATCAACAATGTTTAAATAGCCTAGCCTCTTTTGTAAAATTCAGGAATTGCTATTTTCCCAAGTTGTAAACCAGAATGGACATAATTTAGACAAAATGATTGTCTTCAAGAGCTTTAGTGATATACTATGATTTATATTATATCTATGTAAGTCAATTGAGCTGTTTCAAAACATCAGTTTGTGGGTCTCTTGTTAGCCATAGTCCTTTCTACTTATTGTTAAACACCATATAATAGATACTGGAGATCTGGCTCTGAAACGTTTATATGCATCAGTTAGTTAACAAACTTCTATGGAAAGAGCCATTAATTTTTTAAAATAGATGATTTTTATAGTTATGTTCCACTTAGGAAGTTGGACTTTCTCCTGGTTTGCAGATTTTATCTCTCATTCATTATTTCCCCCTCACAACCCAAAACAAAACCATAAACAATTTTTATTCTCTATTTACCATTTCCAGTGAAGAAAAAAAATCTAGGTTAGAACTCTTCCCTGGTACTGAGTAAAGATTATATAAAAATTGAGTTACCTGTGGCGCTGACACTTGCCCTGAGGGTTGCAACTAAACTAGATTCTGTAGTCATTTGAGAGAAGCTCTGTCTGGCCAGTTCAGCATGCTGGTGTGGACTGGTGATAATTTTGCTACCTTTAAAAAAAGTATCAATAAAGCATGTAAAACTAGTCAGTGTGGTGTCTCTGTCCCTGCACTGAGAGTGCTGGTATGCTGCCAGTTTATATTAAGGTTGCATTAGATTTTAGTCAGTGGTTGTTCCAAATCTAATCTTTGTAAAAAAATTTAGCAAGGTATTTGCAATTATTTTTACACTTTTTTCCCAGATTGCTATGTCCAGCTTGTTAATTTCATCATTAACAGTTTCTGCTTTATAGTGTTTCTCTCTTTCTCTTAGGATTCTATAATGTTTAATAAAAGTGGAGGGGTTCAAACTTTAGTTAAGGGTATCATTCCTCCTCCTTATAGTCCTTGATATACATAGACCTGTCCTTTGATTTTTTCAGTCGATTGCATGGAGAAAATATGGAAGAGCAAGAACTTGAACTAGTCTGGGTCTGAAGTGACAAAGTATTCTTGGGCACACTTAACCTATGTGTAGACTGTTAAGTAGAAACAAGCAGAGTTTCCACGTACAGAAAGATGTGAAGGGTCACAGGAAACAGACTGTCTTGCACTTTTAGAATGACCTCACTGGGTACTGCTCACTCAGAATAGGAAGATATTGGATTAGCTGCAACAATTTAAATCAGGAAAAGTTTTGAAAAGGGAATAAGATCTAGAGTCAAGGTCATTCACTCCAATGCTATCACATTATAGGGGACAAAAGTATACTGAAATGTTTAAGGTTATTTCTCTGCTGTGTTTAACATAGTTACCTTATCTAAGATCTCATTTAAAAATTTAATACATCCCAAAGTACAGATGCGTTTCATAGACATGATTTGAAATGAAGGTAGGTTGTCATGGACTAAAACAAAAACCGTAATATTAAGAACTGATACTAGGAATAGTTTAATTGATTTGGAAACCATAAATGCTAATATAATTAAATTGTTGACATAATTAATTAGGATAAACATGTGTTATGATAGTTACATGATTTCATGTCAACTTGATAAATAGATTAAGAGAGTGGAGTCTAGCTTGTCAGTCAGTTCTCAGCCTGATTGATGGCTTTCTCATGAGAATTCTGAGTGGCTCCTCTCATTCTTCCGGGGGCAAAATACACTCTGTTTGTGTCACCTTCCTGTTGACAAGTCACATGGAGCCACGGCGATGGCAGCCAGAGTCCTGGAGATATTTCTACTGTCATTGAATCCACAGGACTTTCAACCTACCAGCCAGTGATTTTCTTATGTTTGTCATTATTGCCTGTGTTGTGTGAGTCTCAAGAGGGATTCTTGGGCTAATATCAGACTTATAGGTTAATATTGAACTTATAGAATTGATCTGGACTGGGCTGGGATGTTTTATTGATGTATAATTACTTCTCAATATGTTCTCTCATATATATATGTGTGTGTGTGTGTGTGTGTGTGTGTGTGTGTGTGTCTGGATTTGTTTCTCTAATTTACCTATCCAACTCAAAATAACACATGTGTGTTTATATAAATTTCAGAATCCTTTGACTAAATTATGCTTCCCAAGCTATTCAGAGGAAAGACATGCACACACACGCATATTTCTACATACTGCGAGCCAGTACGTGCCACTATGGAATTTCCAGTTATCTAACTATGTCAATTGTGTCAAATTTCTTGAGATGTCTTGATTATATACTTAATGGAAACATTATGAGACAATCAGGAAAATTTGAAAAAACTGTATATTCCCTTCACTATTTGACATGGAATATTACTGATTACAAGTGCCCTACAATCTGCTTAGATGGTTACCTCTACTTCATTTCTTTCAAGCATTTTAAGTTATTTCTAATTGCAATTTGCATGTACTATATGTCTAATATAAAATTTACTTAGATTATTAACAACCTAGTCTGTTTTGTTTCTCCCCTCCTCAACTTATACTGTACATTCTTTAGCATGCATTTGAGTGATCTAATTTATTAATACTATTGTGGTAGTGATGAGTAAACAAGTATTCAATTAAATATTGCATAATCAAAGTGATTGATAGGTCACCTTGCTAATATCTCACATTTGTTGTTGGTAGCTGCCTTAAGGCACTGGGCTGAAGTAGAATAGAAAACTCTACACAATCACTGGGAAATAAAGAACAGTTATTGATAGGTAAAGGGTGCCATAGGCATAAAGGATCAAGGCAGTGGCATCACATGACCATGAATCTGCTCAGACAGATCTATGTTCTCTTTGTCTTACCACACCAGTCCCCATTTTACTGTGTGACATTTTCATGCTCTTTTTGTGAACTATAATCACCACAATTTTAAACTCTTCATTTCTGCCTTCCAGTTAATACTTGTATGTCTTTTGAATTTCCAGCTGTTGTATCAATTTGAGAAGCCTGGAGCATGTCTTAGGTACACTAAAGGACACCCTATTCTATTCTTGTGGTTTTTAAGCACAAGTCAAGACATATGCTATTTATTTGGGAAAAGCAACAGAATTTTTAAATAATTTACAGAGAGCATAGCAGAAATACAAAGCAGTTGAATTTGATTATACAAGAAGGTCTCTATTCCTCCCTTATCTCCAGCTTTTTTCCCTTATAAAACTAATTGTTTCAACTTTATTTACCCATGGTTATTCCCGCTTTCCTCAATTACTAAACAAATTGTTTTAAGACCAGTCTGGCTTTGTTTGAGAGCATTTTTAGGGATTATTTCCTAATATATATCCAAATCCGAACTCTTTTACAGAACTATGCCCTTACATTGAGTTCATCTGACAGTTAATTTAATGTTATCGGTGTTGTGTCTTCAGCAATCCTGGGTGGTGAAAGATCATTAACGCAGTTGTCTGCTAACCAAAAGATGAGAATTGGGACCCGCTAATGGTGAATCAAAATTTGTGTCTTAGGTCTACTTCCCCAAAAGGACAGTTCTTGAAAACCCTATGGAGCAAATGGGTTTTTCTGACATATATGGGGTAGCCATACAATGATGCCAACCTGCTAGACACTGGGTTTGGTTTTAGATTATGGTTTATGTTAGTTCTTGGTCATTTGATTGAAATTTGAATTTAATTTGGGGGATCTTATCAAGATTACTAATCTACCCGTGTATGCTGTCATATAACATGTCTGAGCCTTGATACATTCATTGGAAAGTGGTAATAGCAAAAACCTTGCTAATAAAACAACATATTACTCTAATAATAAACAGTATGTAGATTTTTATTTTTAAACTACAAGTACATGTTGGACACTTCCCACACTTAAAGCACTCATTGGTTTTGGCTGTTTTCACTAGGAAATAAAATATGCCTCTGGGTAAGACTAAAATTGCTGAGCTGACTAAAATAGCATTAAATGACTCACTTCTGGTGTGCATGATGGCACTTACTTAATACATGCATTTCACGTTTGCAAATTTGAGAGTGTTTTCTAAATAAAGCCTATAAAGTTGACTTCTGAGGTTTTGTGTCACTAATTCTATCAAGAATATTGCTATAATTCTTGATTGGTGCTATATTTAGTTAGTGAACATTTTTAATATTGCTTTCCGCATCTCAACATAGCAAATGAAAAGATACTATTTCTTCAAGATCTCCACTGTGCTAAGAATCCAGTGTAGTCAATGTGTATCTCAGAAGACGTTGATGAGAGGCTTTATTATCCCCACCTTTCAGAAAATGGAACTGAGTTTCAGAGTTGCTAACGTCAATATCACACAACTCATGAAGGTTTTCAGTTGGATTTCATCTGGGCTCCAAACCCTGCATTCACTACACTACACAATGTTACACTAGTGTTTTTCCTATGAGACAGATTTTCCCAGGTAGTCATTCATTAATAAAACTGATGCATATGTGATCATTATGAGAGAAGCATTTTGAAGCATAGCAAGTTTACTTAATGATCAACACGTAGATTCTCCTATTACATTCTCATTAGCAATAATTGGTTTCTCAATGACTGATATAAATCCATCAAGACACATTGCAGGAGATAAACATGTTTTGGAAGCTAGACCGTAGTTTTGTAATAAGCAACTGACTGGACTGAGCCCCAAATGATTATATATTTTGCTTTAATAACTGCTTAAGTAACTTAAAAAGAAAACACATATGTGCACAGAAACAACATACCCTAAAAAGAGCAAATAAAATGCACTACACACCAATATAAGCCATGAGACAAACTACCATCAAACATGAGGATAAATAATAAATTGCAAACATAAGGATAAATAATAAATTGCTATAATATTTTAAAAACAAATTGAAATCTCAGTGTTAATAGTACTCTGTTATAGGAAGAAGCTGATGTAGTGTTTAAATATTGCAAATGAATGCATTCAATTAAGTTATGTATAATCACTCATATACATCAGTATATACACTCTGAAAATCCATTGATATGACATCATGGATTTTTATTGGTTATATGTATGTGAGTGTGGGTACACATAAACACCTATGTAACCATTTTCTGACATGAATGTTTCTCCTTTTTTGTGGTGAAGCAATGGCTCCACTCAATTATATTGTGTCAGTCTGGATATACTAGAGAAATAAAATTCATAAACATACATATGAATATAAGGGAGAGGTTTATACTCAAGAGCAATTGAACATTGAAAAAGCATCCCAGTCCAGGTCAATATCATAAGTCCAATACCAATCCATAATTCCTCTTCAGACTCACAAAGCACATGCAATAACACCAGGGCAATCATAGGTCAGTGGGTGCAAAATCTTGTGTATCCAGTGGTGGTGGAAGAACCTCATTACTGGCAGGGGCCTCTGTGGCTCCTCAAGCATCTCAGCACTGGCCGGAGTCTGTACATGGCTTGTCTGATTTCAGAGGTCTGGTTCCATCAGGGTAAGCCCATATGGCTTCCTCTCTGTGCTGCCTCACAGGGAGTCAGCCTTGTAACTCGTCAGTAGAACAGCTCCAAGGGAATGAGCAGCAAGTCTCTCACCTCCAAAGGGAAAATATTGCCAGATTTCCCATAATTCTCTGGAGAAAGCCTTGCCCACAGAGAGGTCTCATTGGCTATCGCCAGATTTTCAGGCTAAACTCCACCCCTACACTACAAATCCTGAAATTGACACCAGATGAGTGGCTGCCACATATATTAAATTCATTTTTTTAAGAATTAATTTACAATGAGAGAAGAGTAATCATAATCACTTGAGCATCTTTGAACAACCAAAGCATTGGAATGCAAAAGTGACAAAGGGCTGGAAGCTCTACAATGGTTATTAGGAAGATGGAATGTTATCAACAGATGCAGTACAAACAGAATCCTGAACCGTCCAATTATTGGTGACAAATGACACATGTAAGCAAATTATAACACTTGTTGAAAGAAACTTGGAAAGCTGCTCACAATAAATCTGATATTCATTTGGCTTTCCTGGGATGAGCATAACACTGGTGAATTTAGTGCTGCAATTACAGAAGGTACATTTGCCAGTTATAGATAATCTTTCTTAATGGACATAGAATTAATAACTCATTTTAGCCAACTACTGGGTGACTTAATTGCCTTCTTTGAGCAGAAACTGATTTGGCATCCAAAGAACTGTTTTGTTTAAAAGTTGGTGATGCCCAGATATGAGCGTACATCATAAAGTATTGCTTCTGGGGTTCCAGTTCATATGCAGCCATTTATTCAAAATGAAAAGTATTTCAGCACATCTCTGCCATCAGTTGACTACTGTAAGAAACTTTTCTCCAAAACTGACTGAGCTTCATGACAGGGTCTTCAAATAAAGATCCCATCAAAACAGTGACTTCTAAAGATCCCTGTCAGGCCGGTTAAACTAAATACAGGTCATTTTGGAAGGGTATGGTTAATGTTTGGTGGTAACCAAAGGAGTAATCTTGGTAGGTTTTTTTGAAAAACATAGACAGTCCACTGGGATTGATTATTAAGATGTTTTAAGAAAATTTAGAATTTAATGATGGAAGAAGGACCCGTATGTTGCACTATCCCCTCTCCCCCTTCTCCCCTTCTTTCCCTTCATGAAATACACCTGGATCTCAAGGGCTGTCCTATGAAAACTTTAGTATGAAACCATATCCCATCAGTCCTACTGCTCTGATCTTGACATTTCAAGCTTGTTCCTATTCCTACACCTCAATGTACAATTTAAAATATTCATTTTAGTTTTAATTCCCTCAAGGATGCCCAAACTACTACTTGGATATCACGTAAGTCAACAGATGGCGTATTCTTCAGGGAAGTTAGGTAAACTTGCATAACAATATTCACTAGCATTGGGTAGGTCCCAACTCACAGCAATCTTATAAGGGCAGAGTAGAAGTTCTCCAGTGAGCTCCTCACTTACACAGCTGTACAAGTACATCCTTCTCTTCCAGAGCGGCTGGCCCATTGGAACAGCTAGCCTTGTGGTTGGTAAGCAGTCAAATGTCCAGTCTTCTATGGCGCCAGGGCATCTCTGGAAGAGTAAAAGATGAACAGACTTCCTTCAGAAGTGCATACACCTAAAGAGATGATATGCCAGACAACAATAAAAAGAAGTTCCTAAAACTAAGTTTGAATTTACATCCTATTAATAATAATAGTTGAACATTCCTTCAATTTAAACATACATGTATTATTTAACTTAATCTTCACAACCCTGAGGGGAAAAATACTTTAAGTACAGCACTTTAAAGATGAAGAAACGGAAATTTTACTCATTGTAAAAACTTAAAGGGCTAGCATTTTAACTTTGGTTTCCTTTAGATCAGGATTTCTTCTTATTCATTATACTATATTGCTTTTCTTGAAAAGAGTGAAGCTATTTTGTATGTATATATATGGTTTATTCAATTAACATTCACTGTGCATCTTGTTTGTGTAAGACACAACAACAAAAAAGAATACAATGGTTTAAAGGCATGCTTGTCTTTCAAAGATTGCAGGCTTTTGTAGGAGAGATATGGCCAAATATAGCTACAGTCATGAATACCAAATGTGAAGTAAGGAAGGGCTTGGTGAGCTTTCAGATGAGAGAGCTAATACTGCTAGACATAGGTACTGATAAAAGTGGTAATAAAAAGGCAAACCCAGAAATAAAAAACTTGCATTTGAATTTTTATTTCTTCCTTTTTCTTAGTAATGTGAATCTCTTTTATTTGCAATTTTGCCTGATTTTTGTTGTTTCTGTTACTCAAAGAAATTGGTTTTCATTTCATTGAATTACCACCTGATTGCTACTCTCATTCCAAAATTCATTGATTACATTCCTTAAGACTCTTTATGAGGCTCTTCCTTTTAGCAAAGTATCAATGGATGTTCTCACAGCACAAAATGCTTCATCATAAGTTCTCCGTTCTTTCTTTTAAAAATGTAGCCACAGTAGAGATGTCTACTGCATAGGTAGACAAGGTCCATCAGGTATAGTATCACATGCATTGAAATCTACTGACAGTTTCAGAGTTCCCTTAAGTGAAGTTCTTGCTTTTAATTGATAGAGTTTTTTATGGGAAGAATCAGTTCACACCAAGGATGGCATCCAGATCTCTTCCCATTGCTTGTTCTAGGCTCCATATTATTTGATCAGAAGATTAGTAGCAAGACATTTCTATATACAAGATAGCCTTGGGGTTTTTCTGTTGCTGAAATCTTTCAATAGTTTTCATCATATAGAATAAGAATTTATTTTAAATATAAACTCTTAAACAGCCAAGAGAAATGGGTACAAGGGAAGACATCCGATGCTGTAAGATATGACAAAATAATAATAATTCATAAATTATCAAGGGTTCATGGGGTTGGGGGAGTGAGGGGTGAGGGGAACAAGAGGAGTGATACCAGGGGCTCAAGTAGAAAGCAAGTGTTTTGAGCATGATAAGGGAAACAAATGTACAAAAGGGCCTGACACAATGGATGGATGTGTGGGTTGTGATAAGAGTTATATGAGCCCTCAATAAAATGATTTAAGGAGAAATGAATCTTGATGTCTATTGAAGAGCATTCCAGTTGATTCAGTCAGCAAACTCAGATTGAAGTTTTACATTATAATATCTATTATTTCCATGAGCACTCTAATGTGTATTATATATGTGTGCATGCATTTTACATAATTTAAATTCTCTATAAAAGATAAAGATTCATATTATTTGTACAGCATTATATATGTGTATATATATGCATATAGAAAGAGAGGAAGAGAAATAAAGTAATTGTATAAATCATGTTTGGTCCAAGATCACACATGAAATTGCTGAGAATCTTGAATCCAGATTTTCTTTCATAAATCTACTATTTTAACAAAATAATTCATTATGAGTCATTTTCTACCTTTATACAAATTTAGTGAATTCAACCAACCTATTTTAGCATGATTAGAGTGAAACAAATAGAAATTTATTGCAGATGAGTGGAGAGCATTGCAGTATAATTTTCCCCCCAGGTCGTAAGATAATTTTATTGATAGTATCCTTAATTTAGTCAGTGGTATAGAACTTAAGACAAAGTTGAGAAAATAAAATCATACATGGATGGGACACACTTTTAGATCACACTACATGAGTTATTGACTCATACAGATTCCGAACCTATCTGACTAGACACTAATTACACAAACCACGAGTGACAATGATATGAAAAAACTCTCAGTAACATAGAACCATATCTGCTGGATTAACACATGTATCCAAAGAGCAGAGAGTCAGAAAACAGTAAATAGATGTTGATCTTGGGTCACCATTCATTGGAAACTTTCAAAGCAAGGAAGATGAATGCTGTAATGATTCTTACTAAAAACCTCATGCCATGTTTTTAAAACTTCATCCAGCTTTTCAAATTATTTCCACATGTACTAAGTATGTAAAATTATAGAACTCTGACATTTATCTTTACTGACTTAAAATCACACAATATTCCCTTTCTATTTGCAAGGTTGCCTCTTGGCCTATGCTTAGGTTCTGTATGACCACAATTAAGTGTTCTGGAGTTCCTTTTGTTTTTAATGGTATCCATAGGTTGTAATGATCCACAGAGTCTAATATCTTGCATAGTTAATAAAACACAGGTAGACATATTATGAGACCTGATGATGTGATGGTTACTTATTGGGCTGTTAATCTCAAGGTCAGCAGTTCAAAACCAGCCTGCATCATAAAGAAAGCCAGGGCTTTTTATCCCTGTAAATAGTACAATCTATGAAACTCAGAGGAGCAGTTCTACCCTATCAGATAAGGTCACTATGAGCCCATGTAGGCTACCTTTGTTAACCCAAGGCCTTTCGGGACAGCAATGGAGAACAGAGTTAAGATAAAGAGGAGCTTGTACCAAGGGCTCAAGAAAATATTTGGAAATGTATGCGGCAACATGTGTGCAAATGTGCTTGATACAAATGATGTACTGAATGTTGTAGTAGCTGTTAGAGCCCCCAATAAAATTATTTTTTAAAAAAAGAATGTGCACATTTATTAAAATAATTCCAACATATGATATTTGGAAACAAAAGGAACTTTGCTTATTGACTTTGCTTCAAATAAGATAATAAATTTATCATCTTTGGTAAAAGAAAAAAAGATTACACCCTGTCTGGCCCAACAATACCATGGCAAAAAACTAAAGGTGTACAACAGAGCATGGAGATCCAGATGGAGTGTCAAGGATATACTTTGGGGCCAGGGTGTGGCACCCTATCTGACTCAACCAGGGGACACTCCTGGAGGTCAAAGAACAAAGCTTAAACTATTTATAAGCTTTTATATGGTTTTTAATTCTAGATTTTTACATACACATTTATATTGGACATTGTTTTTTAGTTGTTGTTCTTGTGATCATTTCTCTATTTTCTTTGGTTGCATTATATTAGGATGCCTTTTTTTGTACAGTATAATTTTTAAAGGAAGAGATCACTTGAACTACTGTTGAGGAAACATCACATTTTAATGAGACCTTGAAAAATACCCATAGCAAAGGTGAAGAGTAATTGAGATTATCTGAAAGTTAATTGGAGAGAAAAAGGCTATGATAATATATATAATATAATATATATTCATATATCAATCATCCAATGGTACTTGAGGATGAAGTCCAACCTGCACTGAAAACATTAGGCAACAACATGTCTCCAGAAATTGATGTATATCAATGCAAATATTTAGTGAAACAGAAAAACAACTGGAGGCATTTAATGATAGATTCTAGAAAATTTGGAAGATGACTAAGTGGTCAACTGCATGGAAGAGATGTATATGTATGCACGTCACATAGAAAGGTGACTCAGCAGAATACAAAAATTATAGAACAATATCATTTATATCACATACAGATAAAATTTTGCTGAAGCTTATCAAATAGTAGTGGCATTAATACATTGACAGGGAGCTTCCAGAGGTATAGGACCAATTCATAAAAGTATATGGAACAAAGAACATCATTGTACACATTAGATGAATCTTGGTTGAAAGGAGAGAATACCAGAGAAGTATTTAAATGCATTTGATTAACTCTGCAAATCTATTTGACTGTGTTGGTTATAGTCAATGATGAATAGTTTGTGAATGAATAGGAATTCCAGAAACACTTTTTTGCGCTCATGGGGAATCTGTGCATGGATCAAGAGACATTTGTGTAAACAGAGTAAGGGTATACTATATGGTTTACAGTCAGTATGGTTGTGCTACATGGTCATATCCTCTCACCATATTTATTCAATCTGTATGCTCAACAAGTAATCAGAGAAGCTGAATTGTGTGTAGAAGAATGTGTGTCAAACTGGAGAATGACTTACAAATAACCTGCAACAAAAAACATGACAAAATCATGCCTACTGAAAGTGAGCAGGTTTGGAAGCACTTACTGATGCAAGTCAACGAGTGCAGCCTTTAGTATGGTAAACAAGTCACTGTAAAGAAAATAAAAATCCTCACAATTGGTCTAGTAAGTAACATCAGGGTAAATGGGGAAGAAATTAAAGTCAAGAATGTCAGCTTGGGCTGAGCCCTGGTGGTGTAGTGGTTGTGCGCAGGACTGTGGCTCATTGGGATGGAAGTTCAATTCCAGTTCCACAGGAGCAAAGGCTGAGCCTCCTACTCCCACCACCAGAGGGCAGTGATGCCTAAAAAAAACTATAAAAAAAGAATGTCAGCTTGCTTTGATCCACAATAAGTGCTCATAGAAGCAGCAGTCTAGAGATCAAACAATTCATTGCATTGGGTAAATTGGCTCCTGGCGAACTCTTTAAAGTTATGAAAAGCAAAGATATTACTTTGAAGACTAAAGTGGGCCTGACACAAGCCATAGTATTTTCAATAACTTCATGTGCACTTGAAAGTTGGGCATTGAATAAGAGTGAACAATGAAGAGTCAATGCATATAAACTACAGTGTTGGCTAAGAATATTGAAGGCACCATGCAGCATTCGATGATGATGCAGGGCAGAAATAAAGACATGGACATGGGAGATGTGGTTTAATATCAGCAAAGGACTGACATCTTTATGCTGGGTGTAGAGCTAGTTAGGGCATGGGATAGCAAGCACGTACATGCTTTCTTGAAGTAAACAAGGAAAGAGGGTGCAGATTAAGCAATAGGTTCTCATAGCAAAGTGCCTTATCAGGAAACTGAAGGCTTTTGTCCTTGGAAAGAAGCAACCTGTCCTCAAATAGGTCCTGCTCCAAGCAGTTTGCAACCCACATGCCCAGATCTGGGGTTCATGGCAACAGTCCATTACCTTCAGCCTCTGTTAACTCCTTTGGGGCCAACAGTACCATGGATTGCCAAAGGAACAAAGTACAGCCAGAATACCCCTTAGGCTTAGAGGCAAGGATGAGGCGACCTGTTTCTGGAGAAAGACATCATAATTGGTATTGTGTACAGGCATTGAAAAAGAGGAAGACTATGCACCAGATGGACTGATGAAGTGGCTGGATCAGTGGATGCAAACCTACAACAATTATGAGTATGTGACAAGACTGGGTGGATTTTCTTTCTGTTGTACATAGGATAGCTCTGAGTAGGAAGCAACTTGACCACACCTGACAACTACAACATACACACCCACCTCTTTAGATATACATATAATTTATGTATACATGTGTAAATATATATATATATATATATTTATACATAGATAAAGTGACTGCAACTAAGTTCACAACCAAACTCACTACTTTCCAATTTATTCTAACTCATAGAGACCACAAACCAGGGTTCAACTGCCCCTTTCAGTTTTTCTGACTACAACATTTTTGGGGGGTGAGGTATCACTGACTATGGTGGGAGTAGGAGGCCCAGCTTTGCTTCTAGAGAGCTGCTACTGGATTTGAACCATCAACCCTGTGGACTGCAGTCCCGCACTCAATCACTACGCCACCGGGGCTCAGTCCAACTACAGCCTTTTACAAGTGTCAAAGTCCTTGTCTTTTACCTGTGGAAAGTCTTGTGATTTTGAATTCCTGACCTTGTAGTTAGCAAGCCAACTCATAACCACTGTGCAACCAGGGATTCTGTGGCTGCAACAATGAACTCAGAGAACAATTGTGAGGATTAAGGATCACCGTGCTTCACTCTACCCTGCACAAGACTGTTAAGAATTGCACTCATCTTAATGGCACCTCACAGCAACAGCAACATATAGAACTATCGAACTCGTTTTTAAAAACTCAAATTCAGAGCATTATATCATATATAATTAATTATCTGTTAAAGGATGATATAAAACTAATTTCTTCATTAGGCCTTTGAAACTTAATCTTTGTTCAAGGCGACTTCTTAAGACCAGTGTGACATAATACTTGGTTTTGTTATGGTAACACCTGACTTGTAGTACCAATTTTTGCGCTATTCATATTACAAAGACTAAAATTTTGTTTCAAGCCACTGGAAAGCCTTAAACACAAGGAATTATTAGTGTTCCTGAGTCTAATTGACTATGGTTATTAGGTGCCTTCAATCCATTCTGGCTTATAATTACCATTGACCAGCCAGGTCTTTCATATCCTGTCAACTATTCCACGTATGAGTCTATCTGTGTTTATCTGTGAAGCCAAGAGGTAGCTTATGTGCAAGAATTAATGTTCCTGATGGAAGAAGTCCAAGTGGCACTGAAAGCATTAGCCAAACACAAGGCTTCAGGAAATGATGGAAAGCTTAATAAAATGTTTCAGTAAGTTCACAAAGCACTGAGAGCACTCTCTTATCTATGCCGAGGAAGATAAACTATCACTAGAAAGTAGCCACTTGACTAACTGAGTGGAAGAGATCCATATTTGCCCCCATTCCAAAGAAAGGCAACCCAGAAGAATGCTCAAATTATCTAAGAGCTTCACTGCTATCCCATGCAAATAAAATTGTTATGAAAGATCGGCTCAAAACAGTTGCTGCAATACTTTTAAAGGAATCTGCCAAAAAGATGTTCACTTGTGTTTTATTGACTGTGTAGACCATACAAAACTATAGCTTGACTTGAGAAGAAGGGAGGACCTTAAAGAACTCTTGCGCAGTAGATTTTTCCAAAGTAAAGGATCGCTTGGTCTGTTGATTGCTGATTTTGCAAGCATTGATTGTGGATGCAAGCAAGACAAAATCCTTGACATCTTCAACCTTTTCTCTGCTTACCATCATGTTACCTACTATTCCAGTTGTAAAGGTTTTGGTTTTCTTTAGACAAAGTTGTAACTTATATTAAAGACTGTAATCCTTGCTCTTCGTCAGCGACCATTTCAATGCCTGCTCATTTTCAGCAAAGTTTCTTCAGCTGCACATAGCCAATGGTTAGTAGACTTCCGCCAATCTGGATGTAGCATTCTTCTTCATATCAAGCAGTTTCTCTGATGATTTGCTCAGCATACGGATGAACTCAGTGTGTTGAGAAGATATACCCCGAAGCACCTTTCGTGATTTTAAACCATGCAATATCCCCTTGTTCTGTCAGCTCAACTGTCTCTTGATCCGTGTACAAGTTCCAAATGAGTGTGTCCTCAGATTCCAGTTCTTCTCAAAGCTATTGATACTTTATTTTAGTCCATTCAATTCAATCTCTTTGTGTAGTCGTCGATAAACCACAAGTCAATATCTCTGTGTTATTCTTTGCTTTCAGCCAAGACTCATCTGACATCAGCAATGATATTCCTTGTTTCATGCCTGCTTCTAAATCAGACCCAAACCTCTGACAGCTCCTTATCAATGCCCTAGTGCAATTGTTGGATGACTTGAAGCAAATTTTTACTTGTATGTGATATTAATGTTATGGCTTTAAAAGTAGTACATTCTGGATCAGGAAAGGAGCACTGCTGGTTAGACAGTCAGGAGGAGAGGATGATAGGTCTGATGGTTCCTGGGGGGCAAGGGGGAAGGGAGAGGGAAGGGGACATGGGCAGGCTCATGGGCAGGGGGAACAACAAGTGGTCCGAAATCAGTGGCAAGGAGGGTGTGGGAAGTCTGGCAGGGCTTAAGCAAGGGTAATGTAACTGAGAGGAAGCACTGAAACTCCAATGAAGAAGGAACATGCTGGTGGAACAGGAGGGAGAGAGGTGGAAATAGAGGAAATTTCCAGAAGATAAAGGGCACTTGCAGAGTCCTAAATACAGGCATGTACATACATAAATATAATTACTATGATAAGGAGGGAATAAATCTAAGAACATTTATTTATAGCTTAACTACTGTGGTAGCAAGTGGACCTTAGGCTCTCACCCAGGTGTTCCCTCAATGCAAGAACACTTTGTTCTATGAATCTGGTATTCCATGATACTCACTGGCCCAATAAAATCACTGATGTAAAAATGGGTGCATAAGCAATTGTGGTGAAAAAAAGCCGTTGGTGCGCAGATATCAAAAGATATAGTGTCTGGGGTCTTAAAAACCTGAGGATAACAAAAGTCCATCTAGCTGAAAAGTGGCCACATCTGCATGGAAGAAGCACACCAGACAGTGTGGCCACAAAGTATTGAAAATATTAGGTCACAGGTATCAAACATAAAGCAAACAAACAAACAAACATATCACTGTGTGCTCACCTTCTCAAGGCTATCACTGAAGACATGTGGAGGCATAAGCAAGAGTGGTGAAGAAAGCTGAAGGTGCCCAGCTATCAAAAGATATAGCATCTGGGGTCTTAAAGACTTGAGGGTAAACAAGAATTCATCTAGCTCAGGAGCAACAAAGCCTGCCATAAAAGAAGTACATCAGCCTGTGCGACTATGAGGTAATGGAAGAATCAGGTGCCAGGGATCAAAGAACAAAAATCATATCAATAGGTGCCCACCCTCTCAATATGATCACTGAAGACAAATGGGTATAGAGGCAAACAGAGTGGAGGAAACAGATGGTGCCCAGCTTATAAATGATAAAATGTCTGAGGTCTTAAAGGCTTGAAGATAAAAGAGTGGCCATAAGCAGCAAAGCCTACATGGAAGAAGCACACCAGCCTGTGTGATCAAGAAGGGTTGGAGAGAGCAGATATCAAGCATCAAAGAACAAGAATCACATCACTATGAATGAGGGGAAGAGAGGGTGGAGACCCAAGTTCCACTGGTGAGCAACTGGTCACCCCCTTACAGGGGAGTCGCGGGAAAGAGACAGGCCAGTCAAGGTGCAGTGAAGCAGTGATGAAGGATACAACTTTCCTCTATTTCCTGAAGGTTTCCTCCCCCCAACTATCATGGTCCCAACTCTACCTTACAAATCCAACTTGACTGGAGAAGATACACTGGTAGAGATGGGAGTGGGGATAAGGGGAACCCAGGACAGATGAGCCCTTCAGGGCTAAGATAAAAGTTAGCAGATGGGTGGAGAGAAGGTGGAGTAGAGAGACGGAACCAACTACAAGGATCAACACATAACCTCCTATCTGGAGGACAGACATCAAAGGAGTGGGTGAGCGGAGATGTTGGGCAGTGTAAGATATGACAGAGCAGGGCTGAGGTGGTGTAAGTGGTTGAGTGCAGGACTGCAGCCTGCAAGCTTGGTGGTTCAAATCCAGCGGCGGCTCTCAGGAGCAGTACTGGGTAGCGCCCATGACCACCAGAGGCAGTGATGCCCCACCCCCACCCTCACCCCCAAAAAAGATATGACCGAGCAATGATAAAGTATTGTAATAAAGTAATATTAAGTATTGCCCTTGGGGGAAACAAGGACAGAGGATGGGAAGTTGTTATCAAGGGCTCAAGTGGAAAAGCAGATATTTGGAGAGTGATAATGGCAGCAGCCATTTGTAGGTGCCTGGCACAGTATATGTATTTATGTATTGTGAAAAATGATATGTGAGCCCCCAATAAAATAATTTTAATTAAAAAAAATAAAGAGCAATCCTGGGAGAAAAAAATAATAAAATAAAATTAGTACATTCTTTGGGGTTGCTTTTCCTTTGTGTAGATGAATACAAATATGGATTTGTTCTACTCAGTTGGTTTAATAGCTGCTTTCCAAATTTCCTAGCATAGATAAGTGAGTCCTTCTCATGTTTTATGAAGTTGTTAAAACATTTCAATTGGTATTCCACTAATTCCTGAAGCCTTCTTTTTGGCTAATGTATTCAGTGCAGATTGGATTTCTTCCTGTAGGATCATTGGTTCCTGCACTAACTGATTGGATGTCAACTAGTTATTTTTGAGACAGTGACTTAATGCCTTCCATCTATTTTTGATGCTTGAAATATCATTCAATATTTTGTTCATGGAATCTTTCAATATTGCAGACTTATTTTTCTTTCTTCAGTTCATTCAATTTGTGATATGCCGAGCATGTTTTTTCATTTTGAATTTCTACTCCTGGTCTTTCACACTTTATAATAATATTTTACTTTGGCTTCTTGAGGTTCCCTGTGAATGTTCTGATATTTTCTTTGACTTTATCAGTTTTTGCATATGACTTAGATAATCTACAATTGAGAGCAAGTTTCAGAGTCTCTTCTGGCATCCACTTTGACCCTTTCTTTCTCTTCTGACATTTTAATGACCTTTTCTTTCTTCATGTATGATGGCTTTAATTTCATCTCTTTGTTCATCAGGTTTCTGTCATTAATATTCAATTTGTCAGATCTGTTCTGGAGATTTTCTCAAAATTCAGATTTGGTAGGATCAAAGTTGGTTTTTGTTCAGTTTCAACATGAGCATACAGATGAGCAATTTCTGCTGTATTCCACAGTTTGACCCTCATCTGATTTAAGCTGCAGATATTGAGCTTCTCCATGTTCTCTTTCCAGAGATGTAATCAATTTGATTTTTGAGTATTTTATGTGGAGAAGCAAGTATACTTACCCTTGTGTGCTATTGAAAAATATTCTCATGAAGAAATTATTGGTTTTGCAAAATTCTATTGTGTTATATCCAGGTTTGCTTCTATCAAGATCATATGCTCCAAATACTGTTTCTTCCTCTTGGTGTCCAACTTTTGCATTCTCATTGTAAACAGTTATGAATGAATCTTTATTCCATGTTTGATCAGTTTCATACTGAAGACATTGGTAGAATTCTTCAACTTCATCATCACTAGCTTTGGTGGTTGGTGTATATTTTTTAATAATATTTGTATTGGTTGAATTTCCTTGAAAGGGCAGATATATAATCCCATCCAGGAAAGCATTGTCCTTCATGACAGATCTTAAATGTCCCTTTTCATGATAAATGCAATGTCAGTCTTTTGGATTATTTTATTCTTAGCAGAGCAAACCATATAATTTTCTGATTCAAAATGACCAATACCAGTTCATTTCAGTTTAGCAAGGCTTAATATGTTTATTTTCATACATTCCATTGCATTTTGTATACTACCTAAATTTGCTAGATTTATGTCTTTTAAATTTAAGTTCCAATTACTAGTTGTTGCTGATGCTGATTCTTCTCATCTTAAGTTATTCTTCATCAGCAAATGACAGTGCACAAGGCAATGATCCCACAGGCTTTACTCCACTCATGTTTCTATCATCAACTCTACTTTGAGAAGGCAGCTCTTCTTCAGTCATAATTTGAGTGTCTTCTGACCTCAAGGTCAGAAGCTCATTTACTCACACTATCTCTGGCATTGATGTGCTTCTTTTCACGAGGTTTTCAGTATCTGACAATGTTTTCATTCTGCCCATAACATTCTCAATGGCTAATTCCTCAGAAGTGGACACACCATCTCTTATTGGTTGTCTGTTCTTAGTTTGGAAGATCTGCAGAAAACTGTTCTTTTTGGCTGATCTTGTTGGTGTTGGAAATGATGATGACATAGTCCAGCATCACAAAAACACACAAGTCACCACAGTATGACACATTTATAGACAAGTAATGATGTGGCTATCAGTATGTGTCCACTGATCATTTCTTATGGTTTCATTGTGAGATCCACTCACATGTCTGGCGTTTATCTTGCTGTTGCTTATTGTAGATAATTACAGCTGCAACCGATGTTTCCCTTTCAGCTATTTCCACTTCTAGCAGATAGGAGTAAGACATATACACAATAGTTCAGGAATTGGAACAGAAATGTGCTAGTGTTTTTTCAAGTTTCTGCTTCATTACAATTGCTGCTGTCTATTGTCAAATTATATTTGTAAGTGTGTCAATATCTCAATTCTACCTTACAACTCCAGTTAAACTGGAAGAGGTACACTTAAACTGGAAGAGGTACACTGGTGCAGATGTGAACTGGACATACGGGAAACCCAGGACAGATGAGCACCTCAGGGGAAGGAGCGAGAGTGAAGTTACTAGATGGGTAGAAGGAAGATGGGGGAGAGCTGATTACAAGGATCTACACATACCTTCCTATCTGGAGGATGGACATTGGAGGAGTGGGTAAAGGGAGACGTTGGATGTGTAAGATATGACAAATTAATAATAATTTATAAAGTATTGAGGGTGGTGAGGTAGCAGTGAGGAAGGGGAAGGGATGAAAAGCTCATACCAAGGGCTCAAGTGGAAAAGCAGAGATTTGGAGAATGATGGTGACAGAAGGATTGTGAAGGTGCTTGGCACAGTGTATGTATGTGTTATGATAAACAATGTACAAGTCCCCAATAAAATGACTAAATACAAAAGAAGTAAAAGAGAACTCTTAAAAGCATATATTCAGAAGAGTGAAAAAATGGGACTAGCAATCTATCAAAGTCAACTGATCACAAATAGCATATAATGAAGTTAGGTTTGGACAGGAGAAGAGGATGCTAAATAATTCTAGATTATTTCAGGTTTTATATGCTGGCGAAGAATGTTTGTGGGAGTCCGTGGGGGGTATAGGCAATTCATTATGAGGCAAAAAGCTACAGGTTGGATCTGAGACCATCCAACATCTCAGAAGGCATGTCTTGCAATCTGTTTCCAAGAGCTCACAAATTTGATGGTTATGGAACAGTTTCCTGCTACATCCATTGGATCACCACGAGTTGAAATCAACAACAAGCAACAACCATTCTAGAAAGTATGCCCCGCTATTGAGGAAAATAGGGACATAGTGAAGGGTGTTTGGCAGATGATCAGTAGAATACACTTTTACTTTCACAAAGATCACTCAACAGCACTGTTAACGACTGGAAAAATTAAGGCCTCAAAGCATGAAGAAAAATTAGAAAAATATTATTTTAATTCAAGTAACAAGTTATTCCCTTTGGCTAAATGAATAACAGTAGGTACAGGGAACACACTGCAGGGTACCTTAGTTGAGAGTTGAAATTAAAGATTAAAACCAGTGTTCTCATTCACTATTTCAAAAGCAATGGAGATGGAACTTAATTATGCCTCTAGCCCAAACATCAGGTTGAGGGTTTTTCATTAAAAAAAAAAAATCCCCATCTTCTTTCTTTTAACTTATCTTGCTGATTTCAGTGTGTGGGGGTTTCCTGCAGAGTCATAATCTAATAAGCCTCAGACTGCCTAATATAAGAAGCTTGTTGACACTGTGACATGAAATATAACACAAATCTTCAAGTAAACAAAATCCATCACGTTTTTCTTACCTGGGTTCTTTGTCAACTTTTCGTCCTGATATTAATGAAACTATTTAATAGTGCACTGGAGTTGATGCCTGTCTACTGATCTGAGAGAACCAACTGTTAAGTACTCGAGTGGTAGCTTGAAATCTAAATGGTGGGAATATTTGCATCATAATAAGCTGCACCCATCCTGTTACCATTTGTTGATTCTGACACCTAGCCTAAATGCTACCAAGGAGGGGTCTCTGTTTGTTCCCAGAGACTCTGTTTGCCAACGTACCACAGATTGAATTTTCCTTATTGAATTAAAAACCCACCTAACTGTCACTTAGCCTATTCTGGGTCATGAGGACACTATGTGTTTGATTAAAGAAGTTGGAGCTAAACGGATTCAACATGAGTTGGCATAAAGAGCAAGCAACAGCTGTGCTAGAAAGTATGTAGCTCTAATGAGATAAATAGGGACAGAGGGAAGGGTGGTTAGCAGATGATCAGTAGAATACAGAGAATCAAAGTGCCTTTCAAAGACTGACCTTCCAGCGGTGGATTCCCAGGCCTGCCTTCTAGGGTATTGCTGGGTAGGCTCAAACTGCCCTTTCATCAGGGGGTTTCTCTCTTTGCTTGCATACAATTTTCATACCTGGCACAAGCCGAGGTGGTAGAGAGCTGCTTCCAGTAAAACTAAAAAATTCAGCCCCATCCTATCAACGTGGACTCATAGTGACGCTTGAGGTCAGGATTGAGCCACCCTTCTTGGGGTTTCGCAACTGGAGCTCATTACAGGAGTAGAAAGCCCCACCTTTCTTCTGTGAGTTGTTCTGTGGCCTCAACTGCTAAAGTTGTGGTTCAAGCCTATGCAAAGAGGGCTCCTGTATGGACCTGCTAGGATCAGTTAAAAAAAAAAAGCAGCAAAATACATTTTTGTTTTTGCTCATTCCAATGAATTGCTTTATCTGTTGTCATCTAAGCTCGACAAAAGGAAGACCCACATTTCTCTCATAGCAGATAAAAATTGCAGGTGTTAAGATTAAATGGGAATTAATTTGGCTTTGCTTGTTTTCTGGTAAAGCAACTATATGGAGAAGTGTTTGTATTTAAGGAAGTGGGGGAGTTAAGTTCTTTTGGCTATTGTTTGTAACAAAATTACCAAAAAAAGAGGAAAGTCTGACTGAATGTCAATGTGTTCAGTGAAGGTCACTTCAAAATTAAGTCAATGAAAATGAAATGCACAAGACAGGACAGAAGTGCTTTCTTGAAGCATTATGAGAAACTCAACAGATATTATTAGTATATCTCAGGCTGCCTGTTATATAACACTTTATAGACCTATTTGTGGAATCTTTGCTGAAGTCTTACTTCAGACTATATCTTTATATCTACTATTAGAAGTTGTGATATTAGATGTAATCATTCAAAAATCACTTTAAGAAAGCCCTCTTGCCATCATGGCATCTTTTATTCTTGGCGTCTAAAGAAAGGATTACTGTCAATGGACAAACTCCTTGACCTACTCAGTGAAGCTCTGGTGACACTATAGGGTGGGCGTTAATAACCAACTAGTTAGACTAGTAACCCAAGAAAAGAAAAGAAAATCGGTGGTCCAACCCCCTAGTGGATTCAGACGTGAAAGGGGAATATCATTTGCCTCCATGTCCTGTACAGGAGGAACATGAGTCTGGTGGACATGTATTTAGGTTAGCATCAAGAGTTGTCCTGAGATGAGAGTGTTAGATGATTGTGGGAATCCTTTTAGCTCCAACGTCTTTAATCAAAGAATTAGTCACACTTTGGCCCAAATGACTCTTTGATTTGGGCAATGTCCTGTGTGTTCATAGAATATTTAGCAACCGTGCAGGACTCTGCTTCTTGGATGAAGAATAGCTTCAGATATTGTAAGAGGACTTTGTACTGAAAGACAAAATTACTCCAGATCAATAATGACTCCAGATCAGTGATTTGGCTACAAAATTTCTTTGGAAACAAGTCCTGTTTGAGAAGAATGTCTTTATTCTATAATAAGTGAGACGTAGCAATCATAAAAATGTATCCTTGAATCAGACATGAGAGATCAAGGAGCTGAGGAAAAATGAAATGAATTCACTTGACAGAGGAAAACATGCAATAGGTTTATAGTTGTGTTTGAACTCAATCCCTTTGGAAATATTAAAATAAAAAATAGACAAGGAAACCTAATTGGTGTGATACTATGAAAATCTCCCACAAAGAGTACCATGAATTCCAGGGGAAGCTAACAAGGAGTAAGTATCTTCTCCCAGAACCAACATAGAAAGAAAGGCTGCCCTTACAGCTGGCTTCACGGTTGTGGTCGGTGAGCCTCGGACAGGAATCCTGGGAGCACAGTGCGCTATGCCTTGGGCAGCTACCCATGAGCACAGCCATTGAAACCCACCAGCAGCTCCCCAGGAGAACGATGACATATTCTATCCCATGGAGATCTATAGCCTCCGAAACTTCCAAAGGGGAAGTTCTACTCCTTCCTGAGGGTCCTTCTAAGTTAGAATGGATCCTGTAGCCATTACTTTACATTTTTCTGGAAACTTTGAGAAAACGTATTTCTTTTGTTCAAATCATCTACTGCAGTATTTTTAATTATAGCCACACTAAGTAATTAAGACATGTGTCAATTTTAGCTTCACTCTCTTTGTCCCTCCCCAGTCCACCCCCTCCCCCAATAGCTCCTTTTGTAGAGCATTGACAAATCAGGCAACATCATGGCTTAGGAGGGGAAGGAAATTAGGCTTCTTTCTTACACGGCTTCTTCCTATATCACATCGATAGTTCTGGGAAAATAAGGAAGGCAGTTTATTGCAAGAGGACACTAGCACTGCCTGGAAGACTATCACTTCACGTAAGATAACGTTTGCAATTATGTTTTATTAAACCCTTGTTCAAAAGGAGGAGTCACCATATGGATAGAACTGTTCATTGGATTTTAAGTACTGTGCTGGAATTGTCTTTGACAGCATGATAAGGACAAAGAATTTACAGGATTTGATAGAACTGAAATAAAGAAGACCCAATTATACTCATAGATAAATTAATGACAAACATTTTTCCATGATGGGAAAATTATCCAGAAGATTATACCATATATGTACTGTTCTAAGTTATTTTGCCAATGTGGCTTTTTGCCTCCACATTAAGGAAGAGAAAAAGAAAATAACATATAAATGAGGTAGAACAACCTATTATCCAGCTAATTTCACTGTGGGTGAAAAATTGGAGGTTAGGGGTGTCATGTGAACTTTGTGGCAGTGAAACACAGAGAAAACAAGGGTGTGGTTTGGCATTTTGTATTTTAGTGCAAGGTACCCCCTCGGTGATTAGGGACTTGTTTAGAAAAGTAAATCTATAATCCTCTGGCTGATGTGTCAAAAAGGAAAATGTATAGGCTTGGACCATCCACAAAGAAGACTCACGGATCTCTACTGGCATAGTTGATTAAGTACTGATCTAGTAACCATAATACTGGCCATTGAAGTCCAGTAGCTATTTCAAGGATAAAAGATGAGGTTTTCTGATCCTAAAAAGATGTGCAGCAGAGGAAATCCAAAAGTGAAATTCTCCTCTGTCCTGTAGGGTCACTATGAGTCAGAATACATTCAATGGCAATGGCAGTGTATTTTAAAAATAAGCCCTGATGGCCAAGTGGTGAAAGTACTCAACCACTCACCAAGTGTGTCATAGTTGGAATCTATAAACTCTTTCACCATGTAAGAGGCTTGTTTCCATCACCATTTACAGTCTTGGAAACCTGATGAAGCCGTCACCACATCAACTGTGGGAGATGAAAACATAGCCTCCCCCTCACGGCATTGGAATCCAATTGAATGGTGTGCTCCCTATCCCTCAAATGTGTGTCAGCTTGGCTGGGTCATGACTCTCAACCAGGTAGCCATTGTAATTATTCTGCGTGATATGACCTGATGTGATTCACCCTGATAGGAAGAGGGTCGAGAAAGATGTCCTTCCTCTAGTTACAGCCTTTGTTTCAGGTACACAGAGTTTCCCTGAGGTCTGGCAAGCCTCCATTTACATTCCACAAATGTTGAAAGAAGGGAGAAGTGAGCAGAGAGAGAAGGACCTCGGTACCAAAATCAAAGAAGAGCTCCCAGCCAAGTGTTTCCCTGGGATCTAGGGTTGCTGGGCTGAGAGCATCATAGTCACAAGGGAAGGTCAAAACATAAAGAAGTCTTCAAGGAAAAGTGGCCAAGATATATTGAAAAGAATCAAGGACCGACCTCCAGAATTGAAGGAAGGTGATGATTCTTCGAGAGCAGACACCTGGAATTCAAATTGCACCCTTCTGTGCCATGAGACAATGAATATCTATTTGTTAAATTCTGTTATAACAGCATTAAATATCAAACATAGAATTCATATCAGAAGAGGGAGTATTGCAGACATCTAAAGCAATGAAGAGCCTAAAAAATTTTAAGCTGGTAGTAGGATGATTTTATGTTAACTAGACATGCCTGACTAGGAGTGGGCCAAACCTGTCAATAAAGTGGCAGTGTTTAGAACTCTGCTTGGCTGGATAGGTAGCCCCATGTGGACCACCAAACCTTGGAAACTGTTGTTACCTAGTCATGTTTCCATAGACATTGGATCCACAGGACTCTGAACTCACAGGCCTACGAGTTTCCTGCTTCCAGATTCACCTATCTTTGTTAATAACATGTGGCAACATGAGCCTAAAGAGGGACTTAGAAGTAAATCTTGGACCTATGAACTTGAATTGGACTGGACTTGCATGCTGGCTTGTACAAGTGCTTCTTGATATAAAGCTCTTTCTTAGACATAGATGGGTATCACTCGCTTGTTTCTCTGGACAATGTGACATGACAGGTCCCTAATGATAACACATTGATTGCTGTGAAGAGACTCATGGCAGAATTATGGACATCAAAGTTAATTGCAGTGAAGGCTCAGACTTGGTGGAAGGGGGCTGAAAAAGAAAGGGGTCACAGCCATGAAGCAATAGTTAAATAGGGGCAACAGATAAATAGTGGCAACAGAACCAGGAAACTGGTTCTACAGAGAACAGGAGCTAACCTCTGGAGAAAGAGCATAGCGAACCTTCAGACTTAAGAATTGTCATTTATCTGTAACATTAAAGAGCTTTGTAATACTTTCCTGGGCACAACAAACACTGGGATGATCAAGGACCAAGGACACCAAAAAGCCCAGGTGTGTAGGCAGCAGAACTTCTTCTTCTGAGAAGTAAAGACATGATTTTTAGCCTCAAAATGTGATCATGGTTTCTGGTATTGCTAATAATTTGGCCACAACCTCTGCCAACTCAGGGTCTGAATTTTTGTCTGGTCAATTTATACCATCTACAATTGCAAAAGTGTTCATGAGTTCCACAGTGATGGAGCTGGAGCTAGTGCCTAAAACTGAGGTGTCAGTGCTATTAGGGAATATTCAGAAGAAGAGGACCTCGTTGGGCCAAGGAGATGAGATTGCCACCCATTTGCACCGTGTGCTAGACAGAGTTCTCTAGAATGCACAACCAGGGGCTTCTGTGTGTGTGTGTGTGTGTGTGTGTGTGGATATAGAAGGAGATTTACATCAAGACATGGCTTATACAGTTATAGAAGTGGGAAGTCCAATTCAGGTGGATCAGATATAAGTTGAAGGCTTCTCCTGATTCCTATGGTTAAAGGAACTAAGGATAAGGAGGCTGACAGAGGCACACCTCAGGATGCCAAGCTGAATGACGCCCCACACCATTGGATCCCTAGAAGTTTCACTAAGGTGGTAGCGGCCCATTTTTTTGTCAGATTCATTTTCCACCCTCAGGTATGCATATGTTTATTAATACCTCTAAAGTCATTATACTTCTTCCTTCCTATGTCCAATCAGAAAAGTGGTATCCATGTAATGAATTAGGTGTGGTACCTTGGAGTACTCCATTTGTAGGTCTATGGATTTGCAATGCTAAATCTATTCTAACACGCCAGTTTCTCTCTGCCTTTGGATGTCTTCTTCTTTTGTAGACCAAGATAGGTTTTGTACTTCAACTTGATTTAGAGTGAGCCATAGTATAGGTTATGCTTAAGCAAACCAACCAAATACATGATTAGATCTTCTCCAACCACCTTGACCTAAAACATCTATGGAAAAATTTGTCTACTATATTGCCCTCCATTTCATCAGACTTTATTATAAAATTGAACATATGACCACAGGCTTTAAAGTTCTGAAATTGGGTTTCAAATTCGGTTTGAATGGCATCATGTAAGTTTTAAGCATATCTACTCCTGCACTTTTAATTTCTTTATGAGTTTTTGTTAATGAGAAGTATTTAAATTTTTGTTTCACTAAAACACTCTGAAATTGAACTATAACAAAAACTTTTCCATTCTTTATAAAGTTTGAGAATTATCTGTTACTTGCCCTATAAGCATAAATTTAAATCATCTAAATGATTAGTAATTTGGGCTAAGAATTTTATTTTAAGAAGCCAATTTTTATCTTTGAACTGAGGGAAACTTTTACCAATTTCACTCATAAATATTTCAACTGCACCAGTGCATTCCACAAAGTGATTTAGAACCTTTCCTCTGCTTAATCAGCAAACTTTAGCATGCATTAATAAATCACAATATTCGCATTAAATTTCTTCCATAAATATCTTAATTTTCTGTGATTCAAGGCAGAGCAAGCTATAATTGTGTTAGTAATTTTAACCACTGTGTCCATCACTTTGTTTAACTGTTTTGAGGAGGCTCTTGCACATAAATTTTCTTCATGAATTATACAGTGGAGTGAAATGTGTGGTCTTCCAAGTTCCTTCTGCAATATGTTTACAAAGCCAGCATGATTCCCTAACATTGCTGAAGCCCCATTAGTTTGGACAGAAAATATTTTTTCTTCAAATAAGAAAGATTTCCATTTTCGAATTTAATGAATTCTTGAACTTTCTTTAAAATGTCAATGCCTTTTGTAGTACCGAACATTGGTGAAAGTACACACAACCTTTCATGAGTAACTGGAGAATCAATAGCTCCATAATGAGCAACTATTGCAAGCTTTGAAATGTTATTTACATTAGTACTTTCATCCACAGACAAGTCCAAAAAGATCTATCTTGTTCAAGTCAAACTATGCATATTGCTTCTCATTTGTTCAGCTCATGTCGAAGAAGACAGCCACTGACAGCCAGCTGACAATAGCTGTTTCACCAAATCAGAAACACCATGGTGCAGCGATCTTCCTCTACTGCCAGCCATCTCTGTAAAGTGAAAGCACCCACTTTAATTCATTGGCAAGAATAACTATTAAGAATTGTTTAGTGGGTCACTAAACTTTTTCAAGTGGGTCACTAGGTGGTCCTCGGGTCATAAGTTGCCAACCACTGGTCTGGACACAAAAATTGATAGTTAAGGTGTTTCCTGGAAATTTGCAGAAGTATCTTCGGATATCTCAGACATAGTCTCAATTGTTACGCAGAAGTGGGATAATCTTTTTTTTTTTTGGGGGGGGGAGGTGCATCACTGCTCTCCTGTGGTGGGAGTAGGAGGCCCAGTCCCATTGCTGGAATTGAACCTCCGTCCCAGTGGGCCGCAATCCCGCGCACAACCATTACGCCACCGGGGCTCAGCCTTAGAAGTGGGATAATCTTAAGTAGAGGAATGGTTGTTCGGTGCTATAGTTCTGACTCATAGCCACACTGTGTTCAACCTAATAAAACTGCCCAGTGCTCCACTCTCTCCACCATTGTTTTTTTTTTTATGTTTACACCCTGTATTAGTCTGGATAAACTAGAAAAACAAATCCAGGGGCACTCATACATATGTAAAAAATAGCTTTATATCAAAGAGTAATTGTATACCAAGAAAACATCACAATGCAGTCCAGATAGTGTCCGTAAGTCTGATAGTAATTCATAAATATCTCTTCAGACTAACGCAGCCACATGCAATGATGAATGATGAATATAGTATGATTACAGAGAGAGGGGTGAGGAATCTTGTGGATTCGGTGGTGGTGGGAGCATCTCCCGGATTTGCACATGTCTCTACCTCATGCCTCACTCATGACTCCACATTAAAAAAAGAGAAAATGCCTAGAAGCAGAGATTGAGTGCAACCAGCTGCCAAGGAGAAAGAGAGCAAGTTCCCAGGATCCTCATGAGCAGGCCAGGCCCACAAGGAGGGGTCCTCAGGCTATAACCTGATTGACAGGCGAGATTCCACACCTACACTTACGTATCGAGTTGACATACCATGAGCCCATTTTCACAGCCTCTATGCCAATCTTGTGGAGGGCCTTCCTCCTTCTCACTGCCATTATACTTTACTAAATCCTGAGTCTTTTTCCAGGAACTGGTTTCTCCTGACAGCATGTCTTTCCTGAGAAGAAGTGTGGGGAGATCTGGCAGTGGTTTTACTAAAAGTGGATTAGTCTCTTCGGTTGGGAAAGTGGTGGCTGAAATGACTGAATGGGATCTTTGGATTCCCTGTTACCATCTTCTTTATTAGCAGCCATGTAAACCCATCCCAAGTTTCAGGGTCCTTTGATTTCCACTCAGTATCCTCACTCTGATATAAGATGCTTTTCTAGGTGGGGCACTAAATGAGGGTTATTATTGGTACTCTTATGACTAGATCTGAGCTTGCTCTAGGCAGTATCAGTTCTGTTACTAGAAGAGATAAGGCTTCCTTTCATGACACAAACAGAAGCTTCCAGGTTTTTTAAAGCAGCATTTTAGCCAGGTTTATTAATCTCTAAATTAATCTCTTTATCAGTTTGTCTATTATATTTAGTACCCACCAACATGATTCCCTTTCATTCTCTTCCTGAGAGAATTGCAGAAGCATAGCAAAAACATGATCACCCAGAGTCTCATTTGCCACCAACACTTCCTCTCTTGATGGTGCTATTTGGGGCATTAGCTTTCTACCTTATGTCATGGAATAACACCACCCTTTTTATTCATCAGTGACAAATATATATTCACAAATAGATACAGAGGCCATGTTCTCATTGCGTTAGGGTCTAATCAGACTAAGATCCATTAAAAAATCAATATTTTGTTTCCCTAGAACTACTCTTGGTACCTATTACCTTAGATTCAGTTCTGAAAGAGATTCATATCCAGAAATGTCTCACACAATTATAGAAGTGTGTAGGTCCAATGTAGTTCAAATCTGAGGGTCATAAGTAAGCCAAAATCTTCTCTTGAATTCAGTAGTTGCAGGGGCTACCAATCAGAAGCAGGAAGACGAAGCAGGAAGACCAGAGGCTGGGAGGTACTGAGGAGAGTGAGCTGACAACAGCGGAATGAATCCCAGGCTGACAGTCTGCTGATAGCCTGGAGGATGACAGCTGGTAGACCAGAACATTGATTGATCAGATGAAGGATCAAATCTCAGTAGCAGAGTGAACTCCCTTTTTCATGTTGACGGTTTATACTAAGTGTGGTTGACACTTGGAATGGAACCTTCCTGAATTGTATCCAGATTGTGACCAGGTTAACAGCTTTACTGATTTACAGAAGATCCCATCACGGAGGTGGCCAAACTATGATAAATATTAAAGACCGTTTTTTTTTTCACCAACTTACTCAAGTGTCCGGATATTTTTTTTTTAGGCTCTTAATTTTGGGGCTTTTTTTTGCATTAAATCATAAATTGATGGTTTTTTTGCATTAAACTATAAATCCAAGTAAACTCTGGATCCATCTGCATGGAGAATTCTGTCTCACACAAGTAACTTGAAACCTACTTATCACAGACTCGTAGACACACGAAGCAGGGGACCAGAGTTGTTGTCCAAATGGTAGGGAATACTCGGCGCTGAAGGGCCTCCACCCTGAAGCTTAAGTGCATGATAAACCAAGAAAAGTTTTCTTTTATGGTAGCTCAAAATAATTATGGAATGGACTAAGCAGGTCAGAATTGAGGTGGACAAACTCCCTCTTTTGCGTCTCACTTTGCATCAGAATCTTCTTGTCATGTTAAACATGACTTTAAACTATCAGATGGCAGAGGAAGGTAAGTAAGACATTCTTGGAGCACACTCAAAGCATAAAACTTTAAAAATTTTCACGCCGTTTAAAGGTGATATGAGCATCCTAAGTACAGTATTTTTATTTCTCCTTCCTGTTCCCACCCCCTTTCCCTGTTAATTCCTCTCTCTCTCTCTCTCTGGAATTTTCTGAACTGTGGAGCCAATTAATCGTTACCACTTTTTTTCCATGTAATTCCACAGTTGATTTCTAGACTTACAAACTTTTATTCTTATGATACCAAAATAATTTTTGCACTTTAGAGTTTTATTATATGAATACTGGGTCTAGGCCTTTTGGCCAAGTCTACAAAGATTCCTGCATCAGAGGACAGTAGTAGAATTCGCTAATTTATGCCTCGGACTAAACTCTTGAATCTATCCTGTTCACTGCTACCCACTGTACTGCCTTTCAGCAAAGTTGATTAAAAAATTATGAAAGTCCTTTTCTGCATCTGGAATGCATTTGAGAATCGTTTATGTCTGTGGATTCCTGAGCCAACACAGGGCACAGCAGTTTTGTTATATTACATTATAGTCATGCTGAGTATCAGAATAAATTAGACAGACTATTTTTTCATTAAATCTCTTGTGTGATTGCATTACTACTTAAATTGTGATCTGAAAGAGAAAAAATGATCATTATAATCACACCACAAACAGATATGAAAGGGGAATTACTATGCATAGAGTGACAAGAAAGAGGCAATTTAGTCATTACTTAATTTATGTTTTCATATCTATTATTTCTCTTTTAGGCTTCATGGAATTTACTAGATGTCAGCTGTTAATCAATTACATCTTAGGAAAAATTATGCCACTTACTCTTTTGTATCCTACTATTAATTCATAGCTTTAGTAGAATTGACATCCTATAGTGATGATTAGCTGTAAGTACTTACATTGGAATGTTAGAGAGCCCTAAATATAACTAAAAGTACCATGGAAATAAGTAGGTGGAATCCATATGGTGCGTCTAGATTATAGATTGACTTTTATCTCTGTTTGATCACACACACCATGGGGAGAGAATCTGTCACCACTATGAAATTAATGTTCTACCCTCTTCAACAGGGAGTTTTAGGAGTTCTGAATGTTATACTAATATGAGTTTGTGACTCAATACTTACAAATCATTTTAATTGGAACTAACGTAATTCCAAATCTGGTTTATTTAAGCAAAATTTTGATATCAGATTTGCTAGTTTGCTTTTTTTCCCTCCCCCACAGTCTCTGCCTCTACACTCTAAAATTGCAATTTTTAAATTTTTACCTAAAATGTAAAAACTTTGCAACTTAAAATTTAGGATTAGGATTAATTAACTCACTTCATCTTTTCATTATGTGTTCCCCAAAAAAAGGAAGACAAACCATGTTTCTATGATTGGATTCAAGGCCAGCTTCCTGGTACAAAGTTTCCTGTTGCTCCAAAATCACATAATAATAATAATAATAATAATACAGAGATTGTTAGAGTAAGTAAGGACTATGAGAACAAGAGTATTGTCATTGAGTAGATGGATGTATAAAATGTAGTAAAAACAATTACTAATATTTATTCAGTGGTTACTTTGGGAGATATATTCTTAAAGAGCTTTCAATATATTATCTGGTCTAAATAATCTAACAATATATCCTAGGTGTTTATGGATTTTAGAAAATCACTCAGTTTTTAGATTTTGCTATTTTTCATTCTTAAAAAGATGAACAATAATTAGCTGTAATGACTCTTTGAGGCATATTTTAATTTACAAAAACATGACATTGAAGAAAAGTCTGTTGCTTTCTAATCTTCCAGAACTTGCAGAGAAGTCTAAGAGCAACAAAAAGTAACTAGCTTGCTTGTGAGAAAAAAGTTAACCTATTGTTCTGAAATGTTAACATAAAGGAATATTGTGGTTTAATTGAGGTATGTAGTTTCTCTATTTTTCTCTAAACATTATTCAATAAATTTCTTAAGGAATGCAATCATAAAATGGTAATGGTTCTTACTTTGATTATGGTAATAAGAAATATAAAAATAATGAAATTCACTTTGGTTATGGTAATTAGAAATGCAGATAAAACTATGTGTTACTTAAAAAAACATTTTTAAGTGTAAAAATATTTACTATAATTTTAAATGGTGAGGCAAAAATGTAAGTGAATTTGATAATGTAGTTGTATAATCACTTTTTAAGAACATATATAAGAACAACAGAAAAGTTAGAATAGCTTTTTCAGTACATCAGAATTGTGAATTGATTTTTTATATGAAAATGTACTTGTAAATATTTCAAAATTTACATTTCCTGAATTTTTGTTTTGTTTTTTGTTTGTTCATACTAAGGTTTATCTCATGGGTGCTATGGCATTGAAGATCATCCTCTTGAAATTGTGTTATAAGTCTTTGTGTTTTGTTTATTTGAAATCAATGATTGATGAACCTATAGGGACATCAAGTAGAATAGGGTTTTGAAGGGGTGGGGGCAGAGTACAGTAGTGGTAGTGGTGGTGGGATTAACAATCAGGTGAGGTTCAATAATATAAACTCCCAATTTCAGCATAAACAAAATATAGAGGTGGAAATAAAAAAGGAAACGAGGTCAAGGAATGTAGGAAGAAAAAGAATGTTTGAAAATGAATTGTGGTAACAACTATACAGTACTGCTTGAGATGATTGACCCATAATACATATATGTGTATTAACGCTCCATGAATGCTGAATAATTAGCTCTCTTCAACTTTGCTATTTTAGTCTGTTTCAAGATTATATGCTTCTTCAGTTTGGAATTGTACCTTTCATTGTTTTATAATAGAATGCACATTCATTTAATACATGTACCATTTCATTCTATAGTTCAATCACATTAAGCGGTATTGTATAATTGCTACCACAATCTGTTTCCAAACATTCTTTTTCTTCCTACACTTCTTGACATCGTGTCCCCTTTAACCATTCTAACCCCCCAAACCAGAATTGTAATGCTCCCCCACACACAAAAACCTATTCTACTGGCTAAAGATGAGTTGTGGTATTGACAAAGTTGTATTGAATACACCATGGACTGCCAGAAGAACAAATGTGTCTTGAAAGAAATATAGCCATAATGTTCTCTTCAAGCAAGTTTGTGAGATTTTGACTAGCTTACTTTGAACACATCATCAGGAAAGACTAATGGCTAGTGTGGTAGTTATATCATGTGGTGTCAATTTGAAAGCATTATAAGTGAAGGGGTGGAGTCTTGCCTGTCAACCTAGATATAACAAGTGAGGTCACTGCGTGGGGCATGGCTTTCTCCTGATAGTTCTGGGAACTCCTGTATTTTCCTTCTTGGAGTCAAGAGGCATCACTCCCTCTGTGCTTACTCTCTAAGAGACACTCAACTGACAAGGCAGATTCACTTCTCAGATAGACTCTGTGTCCTCAGAACCGGAGGTGCCCCATGGAGACCTCTGCAGACCCCTGAGATGCTTCTACCACCATGGGACCCAAATGACTTTGTACCCACTGGCCTGTGATCTTCCTACATTTGACATCGTTGCATGGATTTTGTGAGTATAAAGGACTCTGTATATTCTTATCAACATATGGGATAATATGGAATTTGCAGACTTGATCTGGATTGGGGTTGGATGCTTTCTTAATGTATAAACCTGTTTATAAGCCGAGTTTTTCAGCACAAAAAATCTGTTGAAAAACTGGGGTTCGGTTTATACATGGGTCAGTGGTACCTGGCAGACCCAGACCCAGCCACTCACCGCCTCGCAGACCCAGCCACTTCCCTTATCGTCGCCTCGCCACTGCAAGTGGTGGGTGTTGCAGCAGGCATAAGAGGCTTTTGGTCGGCTGCATCCTCAGGGAATAGTACTCTTAAAGCATCATTGCTGATACCTTCTTGTTTTTGCTGAACCTATTTTCCACTTACTGTGCTGGTTTACTAATGTTAAATGACTTGCTGTCATTTTATTTATGTTTTTATTAAAAATAAATATTTAAATATATTACCCCACTGAGATCTCAATTTTTAGTAATTTTATATTCATTTGTTTTGATTACTGAAACTCACCAATACTTCTGCATTCCCCACCCTAGGCTTATACTTGAGTCCATCAGTTTTTCTGGTTTCCCAGGTAATAATTAGGTACCTCATCTTATACTAGGGTCGGCTTATATTCGAGTATATATGGTACCCCTTATATAAATCTCTCTTATTCATTTATGACTTTCTTTGGATTTGCTTCTCTAGTCTACCCAGGCTAACACAACTAGTAAAAAAAAATGTGATTGGTAAAGTAGTGAACTGACAATAATGATAGAAACAGTGAGATGGATTGATATCATAACAAAAACTAAGATTTCAAATGTACTAACATGTATAAAGATGGCACAGGATCAGGAAATTTGTTGTTCTAATTTATAAAGGGTAAATCATGAGTCAGAGTCAACTGTGTGACAAACAACAACAGATGCATATTAAAAAGATTATAATAAAATAACATACTGGATAAGTAATATACAGCAGGATTATTCATTTAAATATATTTTTGAGTTTTAATGCATGTGATGGCAAATGTCACATGTTAACTTGGTTTGGTCATGGCTTTCACTGGTTTGATGGTTAGGATGTAGTTATTTTTGCCCATGATAATACCTGATCTAATCCCTGGCGCGATGAGATCTGCTCTGAGCAATCTCTAGCAAGAAAGTTTCTATGGGATTGGGGCCTGCTCCTAATGTACATGGGTGTTCTGACAAAGCTCTCTTGTTTTTGCTCTACCTAGATCCTATGTCTAAATCATCATCTGATCTCTGGTTCTTTCTACTTGAGCCCTTGGCTTGTCTTACTGATCTGCAAAAAACTGTGACTCATTCACCTCTGCATTCGCTTGCCATCCTACTTGATAACCTTGAATTCACTTGCCTGTACAATCTGTGGGTAAACTGAAGCATACAACATGACGTAAAACTCATAGACGCATCTCTTATTTATCTACCTAAAGAGTTCGTGTGGTGATGCTAAGTGCGGGATTGCTGACCTCACGAGTCACTCCATGGGAGAAAGATGGACTGTGGACTAGCATATAGTTGGAAAGCCTCAAAAACCCACAGGTGTCACTCCACTCTGTCCTACAGTGTCCCTATGTGTCAGAAATAACTCACTGGCATTGATCTGAGCTTATGAGTCAGAAGTGACTCCATGACCATGGGTGGGCAACTATGTAGACATATATAAGCTTCACTTATTTAGCTTCTCTAGATAATTCAATTTAAGACAATGCATCACCTGCACAGCAATTCAGACAAAGAAGGTATCCTTGAAATTATCTTGGTAGGTAGTACTTGTGAAACAAAGGTCTATCTTCTTGGAATACTTTTAGCTTACATTGGAAATATCAGTGACAAGCATACAATATTATTCTGGACATCTTATATTCCAATGAAATTTCTGTTCAGATAGAATTTATCTAGAATATAAAAGAAATCATCCTAATTAATTCATGATTTTCCTTTGTGTTTTCTCTAACTTGTTCTTGAATTATGTAATTACAACACCTTAAAAGCTTCATATGTTACATAAAAACTGTGTTATCCCACTCAAAAAATAAACTAGAACAATTGTCAATAGCCTGTCACAATTATACAGCAAATAATGAATTTTTAATTTTTAAAAACCCTTAGAATTCAATTGCTAAAATTTTAAATCTGCTAGTCAAGCATCTCTTAATCAGTGTTTTAATCAGGACCATAAATAATTTTGACTCCACCCTTGTTCCTTCTAATTATGGTAGTACATTGGAAGTGAAGCAGGACAACTTAAAGGGCCAAAGCTTTGGTTTCTCCTATAGTTTGGGTGCAAAAATGTATCTGGGACATTTAAGCTTTCATCAAACTTCTCTTTCATTTCACAAGGTGGGGCTGTTTCAGTGTGAAACACAGGAGCAAGAACTCAAAATGATCTCATCAGAAAAAGAGTATATTACTATAATTTTGCCACTAGTAGTGCAGAAAAGAAAACAAATTGTAGCTGTATGACAGCCAAGAGTTTGGTAAAGACTTCATTGATGAACTTTTGTTGACGTGATCCTACACAACCACATTTGTTGTGGCCCTAGGAGTAGGATGGAAGACCAAGAGAGGTACTGGATGTCCATTAAGGGTGATGGGAATCGCTGGGAAGTTAAATTGTTGGTGGTTGCACAACATGATGAACATAATTATTGCCAATGAATTGGACATGTAAAATTTGGAATGGAAAATGTATTGCATATCACAGGAATAGCAATAAAAGTAAAAACAACCTCAGCCATGAAGAAAGAACAGCATCAAAAACAACAGTATCAACAACAGAATATAATGTTGATGAAGAGAAGAAAATTGAGATATGGATGTGCAATCAACGGCACATAGATTATATACTATGAAATACTCACACTCCAAATGAGTCAAGGAGAAAGACTGCATTGAATGGAACAGTGAAGAGATAAACAATTCTAATTGATGTTGAGATTCACACCGTGAGTACATTAAAGAAAAAAAAAGATGTCAGATCATATATCAGAATTTCGGTGAAGAGGTTACTACTCAAGATTGTCTGAGTTTTTAAAAGTTGCTGTTTTTAATTAAGGAAAGATTCTAGAAAAATACTTCCAAGTGAGAACATAGGACTTTGAGGTTTTGTTTTGTTTCAATGCTCCACTCCTTCCCCCCATAATATTCCAAACTATCTTCCATGTTCTAACTCTTTCAATTGTAAGAATCTTAAATAATTTGAATTAAGGATGTATTTGCATTTACAGTATTATTTCATTATTGTATGAAATGCAATTTAACTTTGGTCTCTACCCTTACTCAAGGGATGACTGTGAATGAATTTCACACATGGGTTATAAACAAACAGATATTATGACATGTTGCTTATTTAAACTATCCCTACAATAGAAAATTATGTTATTGAGAATCAAAGGTTTTTAAAAATACATAGAGAACATTTTACTACTTCAAATGGTAATACTTAAAATGCTTATATGATGGCTATTCTTTGTGATTTGGGGAAACACGAGGTGGAGGAATTCTATTTTCTGTTGTCACAGGGCATGCTCTTGTTAAACTTCTGTCTTGTAAGGAGCTGATAAAGTCAAATTTCTGATCCCAGAGATGTTTAATCCTAAATTATATAAATTTTTGCTCAGGAAAAAGAAAGATGCACTTGCCTTTTGCTTTAAGATGCCATTGTGGGGTCCTAATGAGAGATCCTGGTGAACAATGCTATTCCTCTTAATGACACCCACTCAAGTAACAATGCTGTCTCTGTCATAATTACACCTCTGATGGATTGTTCTGTGCTCTACAATGAATCAAGAAACACGTTGAATTAGCTCTAGAAAATAGATCCAATTCTCATATATAATCAAAGTTTTACATTCTAATATTTGTCATTTTTATATGCTTACCATTTACCCTTCCCCCCCAGGAAAGTTTCCCAATATAGCTTTTACAGCTCTCAAGAAGCATCATGCAGTTTTCTTCATATTACAACATCAGCTTGTTCCGTTTGCAGTCCTGCTGGGAGATGTGGTCTCACAGGCAAAGCTTTCAGTGGGAGTAATTAGAAAAAGAGAAAGCGAGAGCCCACAAATACATGCGTGCATATGACTGTGCAAAAAGACTAAGCGATTAAAACCCAAGGTCTCAACTGAGAAAGTTACAAAGGAGATGAAGTATTTCCAAAACACAGTATTGATAAGAGTGTTGAACAGAATGGATGAGAAAATGATACATATGGGTACAAGATAACCGTTATCTTGGTACTGATGAATATATGTGGAATTACCCTCAGGATTTGCCTCTGTGCTTACTGTTTCTTGTAAAAGCTTTTAAAAAAGGGGATTAAGGGTGTAGGGAGGACAACCTAAAAACTTACAGTGGTATAAAAATATATGTTAAGATTATCTGCCAGGATTCTATTATCTAGAACCCCCACCATTCCCCTATCAAGTAGTATTCTAATTGTACTCTCCTAGAATCTGGACTGGTTTATAATTACTTTGATATTAACTAGATTCAGTTTTAGTGATATAATAGGATTTTTCAGACATACTCATAAAATCAATTCTATTTTTTCCTTATTATCTGGGAAACCAACTTTTCTTCCTCCTGATGATTATGTTGATTGCTCAAACTAAAGATCTTTTTTTTTGGCAACCAGAGACAAGACCAGGGTTGTTCCTCTATAAAGCCAGTCATCCCCACCCCCGCAGAAATTTGGAAACCAATCAAGGCTAAGGGCATGTGCCAATTCAGACCCGGAGCCAGGGAGATGGTACACCTGGGTGAACCAAACTAGTCGAGGTGGACTTAATACTGCCAATAGGGCCAATCAGTGCCATCAACGATGCCTCCCATCCGAAGACGCTAAAATCCGGAACCTGGAGACCACCTTTCTTTCCCTTCTGCTGCTCCTCCACTTTCTGCTCGGTGCTGCACCTCTCTCTCTCTCTCTCTCTCTCTCTCTCTCTCTCTCTCTCTCTCTCTCTCTCTCTCCTCAGGCCGCCTCTTATGGGCATACAGTACCATGAGATTGCCTGTGTTCAGTGCTTGAAACGTCTTCCGTCCTTTATAAAAACCTACTTGGATCACAAACCAGGCTTCAGTATGAATTCTTTCTCATGCGATGCTAAAAAATAGAGGTATTTCCCACCCAAGAAACCTAACACATGTAGGTAGCTACTGAGTGCTTAACCACCACCACGCTCATTAATAAACTACTACATTCACCTGGGAATTTAAGTATATTGGTTTCCCAAACTTAAAAGATGGAGGCTCAAGTCTTTTCAAAGGTATGTTGGGAGAAAACAGCAACAAAAAACCCCCCAAAACCTGGTGTTCTGCTGAAGATTCTGTCTTAGAAAATCTTATGGAATTCCCTTCTATTCATGAAGCTACAATGAATTGGAATTGACTTGAAAACAACTGGTTTTATTTAAGTGAGTCAACATGGGATTACGAATATAAGACAAACTAATCATTAAATTTATTCCATTTCAAATTTTTGAAAGAAAGATAATTTAAAAAAATATTTTAAAAAACCTCCCAGTCATGATGAGTCAGAATTGACTCAAGTGCAGTGAGTTTGTTTGTTTGTTTTTCCTAGGATATCTTTGACAGGCTTTCCATAGTCATTATGTTTTGTTTATTTGCTTGTTTGGGAGTATTTTTTTAAATTTATGCTATTGGGATTTTCATTTAAAAGTAGGGAAAGAAAATTATCACATACTAGAGGGTCAGTAGCTAATTTTCTTTTCTAATGCTGTGTGTGCTAAGTAGCCCTGGTTGTGTAGTCGTTATGCAGTTCATCGACTGTGATCCTCATGTTTGACAGTTCAGCACCCCAGCAGCCCAGCAGGAAAAAGAGGGTTCTCTACTCTTATAAACAGTTACATTCCCAGAAATCCACAGGAGTTGATGGGAGTCATCACTATCTTGATGGTAGTTGACTTGTTTTGATTTTAATACGATGAAAGATAAGGTATAAATAGCTTCCTGAGCTAAGCTAATCATTGACTGATCATAATAAAATGAACTTGTGTTCATTTTTCATATTTTTTTATTTCTAGAATTTGGAGGAACATAATTGTGTTAAGTCTTAATCAGAAGGAAGACAAACAGGCACTCAAACAATGATACTTTTAACAATCCAAAATGTGTCATTTTTCACCTAGAGTGCTTTCACTTTCAGATAATAAGCAGTGTGCCACATTTCCAAGACCCTATGAGGACTGGAGCTCTTAGTTAACTAATACTATTTGCAGTCAATTGACTTAGCCTGAACTTGTCTTATTTCATGGACTGGATGTAAAAATCAAATCAGTCAAACTTATGGATATCATCCCTTCCTTATAACCTTTTTGTGTGTAGATATTGTCTACAGATGGGCTTTGGCTTTCCAATCTCAAACCCTTAATTCCCTTCAATATAGTTGTTTGTTTTGGATCTTTTAATATCTCATACCTGATCTCATTGACACCTCAGGATCACATAGGTTAATGTGTGTTTCTTCCATGTGGACTTATTTGCTTCCTTGCTAGATAGCTATTTATCTAACATCAGGCCTTTTAAAATCCAGACACTTTATCTTTTGATAGCCAGACACCATCTACTCTCTCAACCACATTTGCTTCTGCACCCATTTTGTCTTCAGCGATTATATTGGGTAGGTGAGTATCAAAGAGTGCCAGGTTATTAGAATAAAGTGTTCTTGTTTAACAGAGGCCTTAAATAGCAGTCCAAAGTCCATAAGCCATCATAATATTTAACATATGCATACACATACATTGAAATATATACATATACATTGATCTCTATCCTATTATAAATTTGTATATTTACATATATTAATGTCTATAGATATAAATAGCTTTTACCTTCTGTGTTAGTCTGGACAGACTAGAGAAACAAATTCATAAACATTCATATGGATATAAGGGAAAGGTTTATATGCAAGAGGAATGGAATATTGAGGAAACATGTCAACCCAGTCCCATTCAAAATCATAAGTCCAATATTATCCCATGTGTCAGACACTAGTCTATAAAGTCTTCAGGTTCGTGAGGGTCATCCAATGATGCCAGGACAATCACTGGGCAGTAGGTGAAGAGTCTTGTTTATTCAGTGGTGGTAGAAGCATCTCGGAGCTGGAAAGGGTCTCTCTGTGGTTTCTCAAGCAACTTAGCACTGACAGGAGCCTTCACATGGCTTCTCCAGCCCCGGTGGTCTGGTTCCATCAGGGTAAACTCATGTGGTTTTTCCTCCACCTCCTCCAGGTTCTAGGACTTAGGCTCTATGGGCATACTGCCATGTTTTCTTGACTATAGAGTGTCTTTAAGAGACTGAGTCTGTAGTTTCTCACCTCCATGGGAGGAATATCATAAGATTTTCCAGAATTCTCAGAGAAAACCATTCCCACACAGAGGTCTCATTGGCTATCTCCAGGTTGACAGGCTAGGCTCCACCCCTACACTCCCAGTGCTGAAATTGACACAGATTAGTGACTGCCACATCTTTTATTCCTTTCCTCTGCTTCCTTTTACATTTTTCCCTTTCCCTTATTGTGCTCGCCCTCCATTCAGATCTCAGTAATTACTCTCAGACACATTGCAATTGTTTAAACCACACCAGGCATTATGGACTCCCTCCCCATCAGTTTTAGATTTCTTGCTGTTCCCTTATCCGAGTATAACACTGATGAAACACACATCATTTCTCTAGTTCCCGAATTCCCCACCCCTCTACCATGACACAGTTCTACCTTATAAATTTGACTAGATGGGAGAACACACATCGGTATACAGGTAAGAGCTCTGGACATGTGGACTGATAAACCTCTTAGGAACAGTAGTGGGGCTAGTGACAGCGTGAAGATAGGAGATAGTCATGGAGGGGAAGAGGTTACAGGAGGAACCTATCACAAGTTTGGATATGAACACATATACACAAACACCTTGAAGGGGACAAATAACAAAAATGTTGGTGAAGTGAGACAATGGATGGTATAAGATATGAAATAACAGCAATGCATAATTGGTCAAGCATTCATAAGGATGAGAGTGAGAGAGAAAAGGGAAGAAAGAAATATTCCAAGGGCTCAAGTAGAAAAGGTTTTGGAAATTATCATTGCAAAATACTTACAAATATGCTTGATACAATTGATGTATGGAATGTTAAAAGACCGGTAAAACCTCCCACTGAAATATTTTTTTTAAAGTTATGCCTAAGAATTCAGAAATGATAAATAAGGTTAGGTCTCTTTCTCTTTAGAAGTGATGCAGTATGTGATCAATGAAAGCAAGTTGTGGGGTTGCGCGTGTTTCTTGTCACTCATTTCTATTTAAGAAAGTTATGTAATGATTTATATTGTATGCAGATTTTTTAAAAACTGAAGCATGTCACTTATGCAAATTTAATTCTTTGAAAACCTTACAAGATTTCATTAGTCTGATATAAATAGAGTGCTGATGAAAGATTGAAATGGTGGATAAAGAAAGATTTTTTTTTCTGTAGAAACATGTATCCAAGTCACCATTTTATAAATATTCTTCTTTATGCTACTGTAATCTACCAATGATACTGTGTTTTGACTACCCACGCATGTTAGTATGGAAAGACTGGAGAAACACCTCCCTATATAAGGGAAAAGTTTATATACCAGAGGAATTGAACATTGAGAAAGCATCCTAACCCAGTCCAGTCCAAGGTCATAAATCCAATATTAGCCCATATGTCTGAGATCAGTCTATAAAGTCTTCTTCGGACTCATGAAACACATACTTTTTGGATCCAGTGGTGTTATAAACATCTCAGTACTGGCAGGGGCCTTCAAGTAGCTCTTCCGACTTTAGAAGTCTGGGTGCATCCATGTGGCTTGTCTGGTTCAGGCACTAGGGTAGTTCCATGTGGATTCTCCTCAGGGATGGCTCCCAGGAAGTAAGCCTTGTTAGTAGAGAGGCTCCAAGAAAGTGAACTGATAGTGTCTTATGCCTCCAAGAAGGAATTACCACACTTCCCAGAATTCTGAGGAGAAAACCATGCCCTCACAGACGTCTCATTGGCTATCTCCAGATTGTCAATCTGTACTCTACCCCGACACTCTTAATTCTCAAATTGACACCAGAGTGGGTGACTGCCACACAAAGTCTTTTGATTATACCATCTCCTTAATTTGGAAGCCTTTCTATTAAAAACTGACAGAACTGCTATTTTTTTTTTTTTTTGGCATCACTGCAGAACTGGTCCTATAAGTAAAAATAAAACCAAAATTAAAATGCTTCATTAAAATATCTTTATAATAATAGAGATTTAGTCACTTTCAGAGCTATTGTTCTTTCAAGAAATGTTTTTCGGGGGAGCATCACTGCCCTCTGGTGGGAGTAGGAGCCCAGTCTTGCTCCTGGAGAGTGCTGCTAGATTTGAACCACCAGCCCAGTGGGCCACAGTCCCGCACACAACCACTACGCCACCGGGGCTCAGTCCCAAGAAATATTTTCGATAAGCTTTGCAATAGAGCAAAAAACAAAAACAAAACTGAATGATGCCTGGCCTCTACTTGTAAGATCATTTAAGATAAATCAGGAAGTTAGATGAGTGTTAATGAAGATGAAACAAAATTATAGGAGATTGGATGACCTCTACAGTCTTCTATCTTCTTCATTCCATTTCAAGTCACTCCAGTTTGTTCTATGTGCAACAATCACCTATGTTTTCATTACATGATTTGCTTCACCTCTTTGGCCCTAGAGGTTTCCCACCACATTCATATTAAAATTTAAATTTCTGAGATAACACCCAAAGTCCTGTGGAATCTGGCTTGTGTTTGCCTTTCCAAATTAATTTCAGTCCATTCTTGTCTTCATTCTTCTATTATAGTGTACACACCATGTTCTTGCTTTTTTCATTGCTTAGTGGTAATTTAAATAATCTGTTGTCAACTTGAGACTATTAAGAGTGAAGGCTGAGCCCTGGTGGTGTAGTGGTTGTGTGCGGGACTGCGGCCCACTGGGATGGAGGTTCAATTCCAGCAGCGGCTCCACAGGAACAAAAGCTGGGTCTCCTACTCCCACCACCAGAGGGCAGTGATCCCAAAAACCAAAAAAAAAAAAACCCACAAAGAAAGAGTGAAGGGGTGGAGTTTAGGCTGTCAATCAGTTCCCACAGTGATGACCTCATCTGGAAGTGCTATGGAGATACATAGCTTTCTAGAGGCTGGATATTCATTCCCTGCAAGATAGTCCTGTTGACATGCCACATGGAACTATGCTGATGGCAGTCAGAGTCCTGGAGCTGGAGGATCCATATGGACACCCACACCAATGTTAGGACACTTCCCTTGCCACTGGATCCACAAGACTTCCCACCTATTGACTTGTTATCTTCCTGTACCTGGCATCATTGCATGTGTTGCGTGAGGCTGAAGAGGAATTTATAATTACTCTTTACACACTTATAAAGAGTATACACATATGCGTTTCTATACACATATGTGTTTCTATGAATTTGTTTCTTTAGTCTACCCAGACTAAAACACATTCCAACTCTAGCCCAGACTGAACTTCAAATACATTTTCCTCAAGTCTTGCTTGATGAAACCTATCCTTTATAATCTTTGAGCATCATCTTTGGTGTTGAGATTTTATGAGTTAGAGGAAATCACACGTCTTATACTTTCAATTGCTCTCCTTTCTTAACAATGATTAAAATCCGTTTTTTAAAAGAATCAACCAAATAAAAAGTCACCAAAGGAAGAATGGAACAGGTTTAAGTGAGGGTGCTTGTTTCTTACATGGTCATTTGAATGTGTGATTGCACTGAGCGGGGTCAGGTGAATAAGTTGTATGGAGCCAGAGAGGCAAGCTCTTTTTTGCAAAAAAAAAAAAATGGTGAACTCAGATAGCTGCATGAGCATGTGCATTGTTATGGGGGCAAAACTACTCCCCCTACCCCAAATCAGGTTTTTTTTTAGTTATGCAATCATTTCAGAGTCTTTAAATAGAAAGTTTGATTTGCTGCTGACATGGTGGAACAAACCCCAAATGTACTATTTTCTTCACAGCAGAAAAAAAAAAAACAACAAATGAGAATGTCTTGATCTTTGATTTCACTTGAGAAGCTTTTGGGGGATCAGGTTACCTGATATCTTCCACTGGCTCGATTGATGTTTTCTTTCAGGATCATAAGTCACCAGTAGGCACCTTGGAATAAAAGGCTGGGTCAATTCAGGTCTGTTCTTTCAAACCATGACGTGTTTCCACTCGACAGTCTTTTCCCTGGTCAATCAAAATGAAAGGAACAAACTTTGCAGCAATCCTTCTGATTCCCAAATATTGTGTTGCAATTCAATGAACTTGGGTTCAAGGTAGGCCAGATAACTTTCCCATTTCTTCAATGATCCATTGTGGTCTTGGAGCACAAGTGCAGAAATTTTGTTGACATTTTCAATCATTTGGAAAGTTGATGGGTGTCCAGAATGTGATTTGTCATCTATCTACATTTCAAATTTTTTGAAATGAGAAAACCACTTATACACTAGAATTTTTTTCCATAACATTGTCCTTGTAATCTGTGTTCAATATCACAACAGTTTTTGCAGCATTTTTCCTGAGCAGGAAACCCAATTTCATAGCTCGTGCAGTTCTCTTAAATTGGCCCTCACAAAAAATGAAGTTCGAGTGAAAGAGCTTTTTCAAAGAAATTCACTGTGATCAAAGAGAAATTTCCCAGTCAGTGCCACTACATGCACTGACTCAGAGCAAGTTCCTGGATGTTCACCTAATGGAAAAAATTTGTACTATAAAAGTTCTGCCCCCCCCCAAAAAAAAGTTCTGCCTAGTGGAACTTTTTCTGTTTTAGGGGGGTACCTCTCATACATATGCATATGTCCTCATAAATTATTATTTGTTTAGAAAGTACTTGATAAACATTCACTTATGGTATCTAAGGTAGGCTTTCACTAATTGTTTTTTGCTAAACACTTGTGTGGTAGTTCATATAAATGTAGGGGGAAGGAGTACAAGCAAAACTCAAGGAATTTCAAATTTGGAATTCATTCTCCTGAAAATATAACCGCTACTTATTTATCAAGAGAATGTGTAGCTTTGGGTTAGCATAGCTCAGAGAACATTAGATCCTTTAATACAAAAGTGATGATATCGGTCCTCTGAAAGCTGTTATTGTTTTATAAGAGAAGGTAGAATATTGGTGATGGGGTGAGAATGAATACTTATTGATAATTTATCATTCCAAATGTCCCTTTAAAAACAAACAGTTTCCTGTGGCCCACTGGCTTGGAGGTTCAAATCCAGCAGCAAGACTGGGCCTCCTACTCCCACCACCAGAGTGCAGTGGTGCCCCCCCCCCCCAAACAAAACAAAACAAAATAAAAAAAACAGTTTCATTTTCTAAAACTGTAGAATGTATGCATTACTTTGGTTCCCATTTTGTGGATGTTAAAAAGAAAAGCTATGCATGAAAGGAAAATAATTTGACCAAAGTAGCATAGCTAATAAGTGATAGAGGCAATATTCTCTTCAGAGTACAGATATTCTGTATTATTAAATTGATGATAAATTTAACTGAAATTAGAATATATATACATAGAAAAAATTCAAAATATTTAGCAATGTCTGGGTCATATTCCCAATGGTTTAATTAGAGGAAACCACAGTAGAAATCTGGCTGATTTTACCAGGAATAATCATGATAAGGTGGAGGGTAGAAGGTAATTGAACCACCTGACTCATTCCCAGTTTCAATTACTGTGGATCTTTAACTCTCAGGAAAAAAACGAATTTTTTCTTGAACAAATTAATTTTAATTAATTCTTTGGGAATTTTTGTTAAAAGATTGCCTCAATCACTTCTGGAGACATAGGGACTGATGTAGTTTGTCATATTGCAGGATTGTTCCAAATCTATATGCCTGTCAAGATTTTGAAAGACATAAAAATCGTTTTCAAATATTCAAACATAGGCCCAAGGGAGAATATGAGTCTCAGAATTTGAAAGGAAATAAATTGTGTGAAGTGTTTACTACTCAAATTCTCCCTTAAATTTGGCATTCCAAGTTTGCAAAGAGGGTGGAAATCTTCATGCCAGTTTCCAATTATAGAAAGAGAAAATTTCAAATTTATAGCATTTAAAAGCACAGGAAGTGGGAGAGAGACTGCTGTAAAGATTGAGTTTTAAGACTAACAAGTGGGGGGCTGAGCCCCGGTGGCGTAGTGGTTGTACACGGGACCGCGGCCCACTGGGATGGAGGTTCAATTCCAGCAGTGGGGCTGGGCCTCCTACTCCCACCACCAGAGAGCAGTGATGCCCAAAAACAAAACAAAACAAAACAAAAAGACTAACAAGTGGGAAATTAGTACCAAGAAAGTAATTTTCTTTTGTCTTAGCTTGTCCTGTTTCTACATATTTTCTTTTTACTATAGATAATATTAAGTCTGAAGCTTGGTACATATTTCATAAAAGATCATTAAAAAGTGTATAATGTGCTTCCTGTGTAATTTACAAAGACAAAATTGACTTTAAGAGATAAAACTGCATTTCCAATTATTAGGTGAGCTGTAAACTGCAGTCATATAGACAAAGATATAATACCTTCAATCATGTCATGTGTATGTGAAAGCTGGACATTGACTAAGGACGATATATATATATGTGTGTGTGTGTATGTGTGTGTGTGTGTATGTATATATATATATATATATATATATATACACATACACACACATTCCATTATCCAGCACATATTTGCTGACTTCTCATACTTTGGTGGATTGGATATTCTGTGATGCTGGAAGTCCTGTCACTGTTATTTTCAAATACCAACAGGCACCCCAAACTGAACAAGTTTCAGCAGGGCTTCCAGGCTAAGAGCAATGAAGTCAAAACCACTATTATTTTTTATGCACCATTCTTTAAAATTAGTACTGCTAAATTTGAAGAATTTTACCAATGCCTTAAATCTTAAATAGATCAAACATATAATCAAGATGCATTGATAGTTATTAGTTATTGGAAGACAAAAGTATGAACCAAACAGTAAATAACAGTTGCTGGAAAATATGGCTTAAGTTATAGAAACAAAGTTGCTGAAGGCATGACAGAATTTTCCAAGATCAATGACTTCATCACAAATATTGTTTTTAACAACACAAAAGGCAATAATATATATGTGTGAATTTCTCTGGGTGGCCAAAAAAAAAACTTTAACTGACTATATCAGTGAGATGAGATGGTATACAATTTCAATATTAGCAATGAAAATGAGGCCATGAGCCAAGGGTGAAATAGTTATCAAATGTAAGTTCAGGTTAAAGTTGAAGAAAATTCAAACAAATCCACATAAGCCAAAAATATAAACTTGAGCATGTTCCACCTAGATTTTAAAAACATTTCAATGAGACTTGACATGTTTAACATTAATAACAGAAGACTTGATGAGCTGTGGAATGACATAAAACATCATACATGAAGAAACTATAAGGTCATTAAAAAGATAGAAATTTAAAAACCAGGAATGACAGAAAGATAAAAGAAGATGTCAGAAGAGACTCTGAAATGTATTGCTAATTATATAGATAATGTAAATAGAATAATGATGAATTCAATTTGCTGAACAGAATTTTTGAAAATCCAACTCAAGAAGAAAAGGTGAAACATTATAATGCAATAAGACAAGACCTGATGTTAGAAAATAAAAATGAACATGATCAGGAGATTTTAACAGAATCAAAAAGCAGCAAAAAAAAAATCAAGCCTTGAGTTACAATCTTGAAAGTTTCTACTGGACAAATATTGAATGATACAAGAATGATCAGATAGAAGCATCAGAAAATACAGATATAATACACTGTCACTCTTCTCAAAAGAACTAGTTGACACACAAGAGGGCACCCAAAGAAATCCAGAATCACGCTGGGCAGAACAGAGCTTTCATAGTATGCATTTTTCCTGCTAGGTAAGCATCAGGCAACTCCCTCTGAGTTAGTACACCCAGTGAAAATGGTCACAGTGATTTTTTTTGTAAAACCGGTTCTATTCTAATCTCATTTTCTTTTGGTGCCTAATTTAATGGAACCGCATGCCATTGTGAAATTTTGTTTCCATCTCAGGAAAAATACTGCAGACACTGCTTTGATGTTGAACACAGCTTACAAATACAGTATTATGGGAAAAACTCAAGTGTACAAGTTGTTTACTCATTTCCAAAAGGTTGAAATGCCAACTAATGACAAACCTCATTCTGGATATCCCCCAATTTTCCAAACAGATGAAAATATAGAACCACTGTGCATTTGGAGTTCATTCCACCAGGTCAGACTGTTTATCAAACTTTCTATTCAGAGGTTCTAAAAAGATTGCTTAACAGTCTGTGACAAAAAAAGGCTTGATTTGTGGCAGATCTGGGACTGGTTTTGCCACCACGACCCTGCACCTGCTTCGGCAGCCCTCTCAGTGTGCCAGTTTGGGGCAAAAAGCAGCAGCATCCCTCTTGCCCCATGTACCTTACTCACTGGATCCCACTCAGCAACTTCTTTTTGTTTCCTGAAATGAAGGGGGACATGAAAGGAAAGCAATTTGAAGATGTAGAAGAGGTGAAGAAAAAAAATCAAAGGATGTGCTGTCAGCCACTCAACCAGATAAGTCTGAAAAATATTTGCAAGAATGGAATCACAGATTTGACAACTGTAATTTGAGTAATGGAGGGTACTTTGAATGGGATGAGGTGGCTTGATAAAAAATTTAAATATATAACTTGGAAAACAAAAGGGTTTTTTGGGGGGAGGTGCCCCCTCCTAGAACCACTTCAAAAGGTAAGTAGATGATAAGAAACAATTGTATTGAAGGAAGTTCAAGCTGGACTGAAGGCATTAGCCAAAAACAAGGTTCCAGGAATTCAGGGAATGGAAATTGAAATGCTTCCATAGGTTGAGGAAGCACTGGAAGCACCCTCATCTCTATGTCTAGAAATTTGGAAGACAACTATTTGGGATGAGATTGTAGTTCTACACATTCCAAAGAAAGGTGAACCAAGAGAATGCCCAGATTGTAAAGCAATATCATTAATATTGTATGGAAGAACATTTTGCTGAATTTAAACCACATTTGCAGCAGTACATTGACAGGGAGCTGCCAGAAATTCAGGTCAGATTCAGGAAAGGATATGAGACACAGAACATTATTACTGATGTCAGATGGATCTTGGCTGAAAGTAGAGAATGGCAGAGATATGTTTACCTGTGTTTTACTGACTTCTAAAGCATTCAAACTGTGTAGATCATAAACTAATGAGAGCTTTGATAAGAGTGGGAAATCCAGAACACTTAATTATGCTTATAGTCCAATGGTGCAGTGGTTACACTTCAGACCGTGATTCTTGAAGGGAACAGTTTGAATTCACCAGTCATCCTGGGGAGAAAGATGAAGTTTTCTACTCCTTTAAAGATTTACCATCCCATAATTTCCAGGAAGGGAGTTCCACCCTGCCCTTAGGGTCTCTAGGAATCAATATCAATTTAAAGCTTGTGAATGAGCAAGTAATTGTGCTCACATAGAACCCAAGATCAAGAGGCAGTTGTGCAAACAGAAAAGAAGGGAATACTGAATGGTTCAAATGTTTTAAAAGCGTATATCAGGGTTGTATTCTCTCACCATACTTATTTAATTTATATGCTAAATATATACCCAGAATTTAGGGACCTATACAGTTAATAGGATGAACAGCTTAATAACAGCATGTAATATGCAAACCACTCAATCTTGCTTTAAATGAGACGGACTTGAAGCATTTGTTGAAGATCAAGGACTTCAGTCTTCAGAATAAGCTAAAAACTCAATGTATAGAAAACCAACATCACCAAAACTGGACTATTAATAGCATGACTATTAATAGTATGAATGAAGTCAGAACTAGTGAAAAAGTTAATCTTGTTTGAATTCCCAATTATTGCTCACAGAAGCAACATCTGAAATATCAAAGGGCACATTGTATTGGGTAGACCTGCTTTAGAAGAGCTCGTCAAAGTGTTAAAAAGAAAGGATGCTACTTTGGGGATTAAAGTCCACGTAGCCATGGTATATTCAAGCTCCTCATATGCATGTGAAAGTTTAACATTTTCTAAGGAAGAATGAAGAAGAAGAATGCATCTGACTTATGTTGCTAGCAAGAGATATTGAAAGTACCATTGATTTCCAAAAAAAAAAAAAAAGCACCACCAAATTCATGCTGGAAGAAAGACACCCTGAAAACTCCTTAGGAACAAGGATGGAAAACTTTGTCTTGTAAACTTTGGACAACTTATTAGGAGGGACAGGAAACTGGTCAAGGATATCATGGTTGGTAAAGTAGAGGGTAAGTACAAAATGTATTTATTTTGTACTTTTTACTCAACAAGATGGATTGACATAGTGCCCATATTTGGCTTAAATATAAGCATAATTGTGAGGATGGTACAGGATGGCTATGTTTCATTCTGTTGTACATAGGTTGCCATGATTCAGAAATAAGTTGATGGCATATAACAAGAAGAAAAAGTAACATCATGTTCATATAGTAATATTTAGGGTGGCCATTGTGAATTTTCTTTTCATAATGTTTCTTAGCTGCCCCTACATGTTATTCTTTTCTTTTTTTTCTTATTTATTTATTTTTGTTTTTTTGTTATTCTTTCCAAAAGCAACATAGAGTTCAAAATATAAATTCAACCTTTTTATCTAATTACATATGTGTAGACATTTAGTGTCTTTCTTATTTGTTGTAGTTTTGTTTTCTTTCTTGTCCTTAAAAATAATATTGTGGTTGTTACATAATCCAGTGTCCATTTGAGAATTCAAAGTGAATGGATAGAGGTTAACCTGTCAATTAGGTCTTAGCTTGATGACCTCATTTAGAGGTACTAAGGAGGTAAATAGCTCCCTGGAACAAGACACAGGCAGACTCCCCAGGAGACGTGGTAGCTGACAAGACGCATGGAGCTATGCTGGTGCCCTGGACTGAAAAAGTCACATGCAGACCCCTGCCAGCACTAAGATGTCTCTACCACCACTGGATCTGCAAGAATTTTTCACCTACTGGCCTGTGATCTTTCTGTATTCAGCATCATTGCATATCTGCGTGAGGCTGAAAAGGATTCAGGTACTTATAGATTTGTACCAGACATATGGACTAATACCAATTTTAGGGACTTCATCTGGACTGTGCTGGGATGTTTTTTCAATAGTCAATTGCTCTTGTATATAAAACTATTCCTTTCTGACCCATTTTGAATTTGTTGTAGTTTTTTATCATTAGGTTTCTTTTTGATTGACATTTTAAAATATTTTGCTATTGTAGTTTTTTTCTCTTTGTGTGTATGTGTGTGCTTCTCTGTGTATGAAATTCAAATGCAAACCAAACTCACTGTCATTAAGTTGATAATGAACCCATTTCAACCCTACCAGGCACGGTAGAACTGCCTCATTAATTCCAGGACTGTAGCTGTTGATAAGAAGAGGAAACTCTGTCTTTCTCCAGGTGAGCTATTGATGATTCTGTATTACTGATCTTGTAGTTAGCAGCTTAATGTATAACCACGATTAAATCATTTGGTAATATTAAAAAATACTATAGCTTGACTGGAGGAGGTACCCTGATAGAGATGGGAACTGGAAATATGAGGACAGATGAACCTCTCAGGATCAGTGGTGAGAGTGGAGCTACCGGATGGGTAGAGGAAAGGTGGGGTAGAGAGAGGGAGCCAACAACAAAGTTCTACACATAACCTCCTGTCTGGTGGACAGACATCAGAGGAGTAGGTGAGGGGAGATGTCAGGCAGTGAAGGGTATGACAAAGCAATAATAATTTATAAAGTATTGAGGGTTGGTGTGGGAGGGGGAGCAGGGATGGAGGGACAAAGGGGAAGGGACGAGGAGCTGATATCAAGGGCTCAAGTGGAAAAGCAGATAGTTGGAGGATGATGATGGCAACAGACAAGTGAAGGTGCTTGACACAGTATATGTATTTATGTATTATGAAAGTGATGTACAAGCATTCAAGAAAATGATTTTTAAAGTACTATACCATCATAATCACAGTCAATTTTAGACCATGTTCTTCTTTCTTATACACATTGCTATTAGCACCACAGTACTCCTCAACCTTCTCTGCCACACCACCATGGAACCATTACTCCATAACAATCGGTAGCCTCACCTAAATTAAATCTGGGATAGGAACATACATAGGTTGTAACTACGGTATATACATTTACCCATGTTGCTTAATCTATACAGTTAAACCTACTGATTTATATGTAAAATAATTTTACCTATATAGTCTAACATATAAATTCACCTATATGATAACCATGAGAGGTAAATCTATACACTGTAAATGGATTAATGGTTCCTTTGGAACCATTTTCTTTTCTATGGCATTTATGATAGAGATTATCATCGCCAACTGATAGTGCAGCCTTCCTTGCTATAGTGATACAACTCTAATGTTTAGCTAGTTGTAGGTCCATGCAGATCAAAGGCTACATTTTTCAAACTCCTTCACAGTCAGGTGTAACTATGTAGTTGATTCTGGATAATGGGAGACACAAGCACTTTGTACAATGTATCCTTTTCATTTGGAGTTATTACCTATCTATGTATTCTTCACCTCTTTATATTACTTTAACACTTATTTCTTCCTTTTTCCTTATATCAAAATGCTGCTTTAATAAACTATTAAATAGAACCTATGGATGATGGGACAGCATAATTGCACTCTGGTCCCCTATTATCATTGTTGTAAAAGATCATAAATACAATTGCACATCATGAGGACCCCAGATATTGCAGAGCAGAAGTACTCCAAGGGATTTTCTGGGTGCTATATTAATGGAAGGTAGTTGGTAGGATTTTTCTTCTGCAACCTCACTGGGTGGGTTAGAATGGCAAACATCATGTTAGCAGTTGAGTACAAACAATTTGTGTCACCAAAGGACTTTCTGATGCCATTAACCCTAATATAAATACTATATTGCCCTTTCAAAAGATAGTACAAACTTCAATGCTGTATAAATACTTGTTATTTGTTGAATTTGTTACAGTATGCTAACTATAATCCTTAATGATATAGTAGGCTGTATTATCCTCATTTTAATGACTATGAAAGATCAAAAGGAGCTATGGCAGGTTAATGGGTTACATATCAGGCTATTCACCACAAGAGCAGGAGTAAAACACCACTGGATGCTCCATGGAGGAAAGATGTAGTTTTCTACTCCAAAAAGAAGTTAGAGTCTCAGAAATCTGCAGAGTAGTTCTACCCTGTCCTATAGCTAGCAATGAGTCTGAATCACATATGACAGTGAATTGGGTAGGCCCAAAGTAATACATGATCTCAATTTATGACAAAAGAAAAGTTCATCTTTCTCCATATTCATTGCTCTTCCTTCTACAAAAGAAAGGCACAGATGGAAACAGAGACATGGCATTCTTTAGCAAAAAATGGGAATATACATACATAGATATCTTGAGAGAAAATCTGACCAAGGGTTTAACTACATTATACTTCGATGTGTGAACTCAGTGCTTGTTTTCCTGTATTTAGGACATCTCAGTCAGAATGCTCTTTGAAAAAGCTCTAGAATTGTGAGCCTCAAAAGAAGAAGTTAATAAAGTCAGATTTATTGAATCAAATAAAAAAAGAAAACAGTTAAAAGAAAACAGGGGTATGCCATCAGTTAAGATAATAAATATTTAATCTAGTGTGTGCCTAAAATGCCTTCGAAGGAAAGGAACCAAATTGAATCCCCCCTCCATTTATTGTGCTTCGTTGGCAGTAGATGTTGGGAACATTAAGTCAATCTAAATGCTTATGGGGATATAGGTTAGCTGATCTTTCCCAATGATTGACATCCCGGGATTATAAGGAATTGACTGATGCTGAGATGATCTTGTCTTTTGACCTTGAGGCTGTCATAAAGAGAGTTTCATAAAATTTTCACTGGTTACAAGTTGCTGAGTGATGTTTGCCAGATAGCTCCACTCCACCACTCCTCCAAGAACTTGGACTCTGCAAAAACTGGGAAAGTGAAAGCTTAAGTAACAACAAAAGCCTGTCTCCACAGTAATGGAATTAATATTCTTAATGTACATTAGTCATATAGTTATGGAGGAAGAAACCTGGTGGCAATATAAAATGATCTCTTACAAAATCAAAGGGTCACACTCTGGAAGTGTCCAAAGAGTGTGGTAGAAGAATGATAATCTGAATTCTAGATCCAGTTCTGCTAATCATTCAAGGGATGTCCTTGGGGAAAAAATAGCATAAGCTGTCTCATTTCCAACATCTATAAAGTAACCTAAACAACCTCTAAGAGGTCTTTCAGCTATACAATTAAAAAAGGAAAAATCAGGGATTCCATTATCTCAGTTCTAGTATATCCCCATTGTTGTGCTAATTTCTGGAAGCAGAAATAACTCTCAATAGTTTTTTTTTGTTTACCAGTTTGCTTACCAGTTTTTGTTTACCAGTCTTTATCAGTTGTTTACCATATGGAGTTATGTTTGTTTGAGGGGACACAATTTGACATATACTTAAAAAAAATTCTACAATATCAAGTTATACAAAAGTGACCAGAACAGATCATCATAGTAACTACTATGAAATATGAATCTCAATTATCCATGTAATTGAAGATAAAAGTTTGAATTTTAACTGTGTCAGTGTCAACAATAAGAATAATTAGAGATGGTATCTAATGTTTTTAAAAGGGTGTGTTTCAAGCAAACATTTCCAATATTTCTCCATAGATGTAGAATCTGGTGCTTTTAAATAACTTGCTAATCATCCAATACTTATACACGTAAATGTATTTAAATAGTTCAAATATAAACAAATTATTGAGATTATATTTATAAATGCCCCTACTGTGTAGTTTACACTTGCAGCTTATTTTTGTGTATGAACCCTATACTGAATTTTTATGAATTTCAAACATCCTTGCAAATGAAATTTATGTTCGTTTTTATAAGTTTTTATTTTAAAAATTTTTATTTTTATGTTTCTGGATATATCTCACTTATTTTTGTCATTTCTTCTTACTCATTCGAGGTTATGAATGTTGCTCCATGATAACAATGCACATGAGGAGGCTTCCGAAGGTTCATGGAAAATGTAATTGAAGAAAATGGAACTTTACCCCCTATTTTTGAAATCCATTGGTCTAACTTGTAGAAATCTCATATGCTTTCAATATTCCAAGGTAGCGATAAACTTCACTCCCTACACCCGAGGCGCCTTGGTGGCGGATCTGTCCAATACACGGGAGGAGGTTGGTGGTTCGCGACCACCTGATGTCAGTGGGAGAAACATGAGTATCTGCTGCGGGAAACATTTTGAGCCTTCCAAGTCACGCTGAGTCCGAATCAGTTCCATGGCACCGAGTTTTGTTTCTTTTTCCTTGTGGTCACACACGTGAGAATATCTCTAGAAATACACACACCGCTGGAAAAATGGGTCCCAGAGTTTTTAGATATAAGATTACAAAACTGTATATTCTTGACAAAATGAGAAGCTAGGCGTGTTGTAGATTATGCTTTGGACTGCTAACCGTAAGGTCAGCACCTCGAATCCGCCGTCTGTCCTGTGGGAGATGTTCTACTTCTGTGAAGATTGACAGTCCAAGACACCTCAGGGGCCGTTCTACCTTCTCTGTAGAATTGCAATGAGTCAAAAATTGACTCCGTGGTAGTGAGTTTTAGATAGCTGTTCAGATTTTGACGTCATGTGTGTTGCTAGCTCTCATTAAGTTGGTTCACTCTGACGACAGCACTGTGTATGTGTGATAGAATGCAAAGGTGTACCGTTCTGTACCATGTTCATGATCATGATATGTTTTAGTCCATTGTTTGGGGTACTTTGTGAATACATCTTATTGAGAATTTCTCTGAGTGGTCACCAGTAAATTGAACTTTGTTATTAAAATGTGTATATGACGAGCTTTGGCTTCTTCCTATGTGTTTACTGACTTTGGATTCCTTCATTTAGGAGCTGAAAGACTGTAATTTCTGTTCATTCTATTAGATTATCTTATTTAGATTATTTTACTGAATTTAAGAAATAGTTAACCTCTATTGAGCATATATTATGGGTTCGGTCCTGTCTACAGCTGTGAAAATGCTGTATACAGTAATGCTGAAAATGAATTTATTGTCCTCTACTGTGGAAAGCAGCCAAGAAACATACAAGTAAATATATAGCATGTCAGATGGTGACAGATGGCAAGGAGAGAAGTAAATTAAGGACAATAAATAGGAAGTGTTACAGAGTAGTGGAATGTGATTACAAGATTAGTTGTGGTTGTAAAGAAAGATGCCATGCAGAATGTGACATTTGGATAAAGTTCCAAATAAGCTCGGAGTTGACCTTGCTTATCTCTGGGGAGAAAGTGCTCTGGACTGATGCAATAACTAATGCAAGGACAGATGGGTAAATGAATTTGATTTGTTTAAATAGGAAAAAAGAAAGTCAAGGGGAAGAAACACAAAGGAGTAAGGAGTAATAGGACACGAGGAAATACAATCTTGGACATTTAGTACAAGTGCACACAGATTCATGGATAGTAGGAAATTTCTAGGACTTTATCAGTGAATTTTTACACTCCCATAATTTAGCATGCTATGAACTTGGGAGGATTGCATTACTTATATATAATACTTTAAAATATTGAGGCAGAAAACTAATGCTTGCATTTAAACTTCAACATATCAATGATCCATACTTTGAAGAACATAAGACTGGTGGGATGATTAAATAATTATACTTCTTATGGATGTGACATTTATTAACAGGCATCTTTACTAGTTAATCAGTCCCTACAACAACACTCCCCATTTAAATGTGTATCTTCCAGGCTTCTTCACATTTTCTTTCTTTTTAAAATTAAATTTTATTTATTGTTGTTTTCAAATCATCATACTGGGGCATCTTATAACTATCTAAACATCCATGGTGTGAGGCACATTTGTACATGAGTTGTCATCATCCTGTTCAAAACATTTTCTTTCCACTAGAGCCCTTGGTATCAGTGGTTCCTTTTTTTTTTCATTTGCCCCTTTTTCCTCCCTCCCCTATCCTCCAATCCTCAGGAATGTTTGAAAAAACATAAATTATTATGTTCATATCTTACATTGTCCACAGTCTCCCTTTACCATGTTTCTAATATTTGTCACCGTGTGTGTGTGGAGGGGTATCATGTGCTGATCATTGCAATCAGTTCCCCCACCTACCCCCATGATAGAGTTACTCTCATGATTGTTCTTGAGGGGTTATCTGTGTCCCAGATACCGTGTGCTGTTCCATTTTACATGCTCTGGTATAGTCAGATTTGGAAGGTATAACTAGGGTCAGGGCAGTAGGTGGGTGGGGGGAATGAAGCATTAAAGAACAAGAAGAATATTGTATGTTTCATCAGTGATATAGTTTACTCTGGCTGACTTATCCCTTCCTTGTGACCCTTCTGCGAGGAGAGATCCAATCGTCTACAAATGGGTCTCCACTCTGAACCCCTTGCTCACATCGATTTGATTGTTTGGGGTCTTCTGGTGTCTGACTGACTCCTGTCAACATCTCATGATCACACAGCCTGCTGTGTTTCTTCCTTGTGGGCTCAAAATTCCCAACTAGATGGCCATTTTTTAATCTTTAATACTTTAAGACCCCAGACACCATGTTTTTAATAACTGGGCACCATCAACTTTCTTCACCACATTTGCTTATGTACCCATTTTGTCTTCACTTTCTTGTCAGGAAGTTGAGCATCAAAGAATAACAGGTTACAAGAACAAAGTGTTCTTGTATTGAAGGAATACTTGATTAGAGGCCCAATGCCTGTCTGTTGCCTTAATATTTAAGATATAAATATATACATAGATCTGTGCCCCTATCATTATTTATGAATATAATTATATATGTATGTGTCAATACTTTTATCTCTATAAATGTCTTTTGCCTCCTAGTTTTTTCCCCAATTTCTTTTTATTTAGTCTTGTCCCATGATAATGTTCAACCTACATTCGGCTTTCAGTAATTTCTCTTTGCTACATTGCAGTTGATCAAACCCCACCAGGTCAGTCTAGGACAAGGGAAAAACAAGTAATCTAAAATACATAACAAGGATGGTGGAGAATTCCTGGAGGGGCTTAATCCATATCTTCTTATACTCTAAAGCAAAAGGAAAATGGAAACAATCAAAAGCTACCTCTGTTTTGCTTCAAGTACCTGTGTTATGTGTTCTTTTTTCACATCCTGTAGCCAATATCATGAATATTTAACCTATAGTCAAAAGAATCTCTGAAATTCATAGTGTAAAGTAATTGAACATTATGGTAATAGATTATATATTATACTTTATAAGGAGAAAATTTAAGAAGCGCATCAATTATTTTGTCTCCTAGAAGATATATGACTATGTCTGGAGATATTTTTCATTGCTATTTTTTAGCAAGAAGGAGGCAGGTCAGGGATTGAGGGAATCATATTTGATTTGTAATCTGAAGAAATCACTTGAGAAACTGTATTATAGGAAGATGAATTAAGCACCAAAATTGAAGGAAGAATTGTTAGCAACCTGTGATAAATAGATGAATGGTCATATTTTCTGAAAGCAAGGAGGATTTGAAGCTCCTGTTGGTAAAAAACAAAGGTGAACCCTTCAGTAGACAATATAACCCAATGGAAAGAAAGCCTAAATCCCTACCACTAGGACAATAGACAAAATCATGGTGAATCGATAAATCATTGAAATTATTAAAGATTTCATTTTCCTTGTGTCCAAAATCAATGCTCATGGATGTAGCAGTCAGAATATCAAATGATGCATTGTATTGGGAAAATCTGGCACAATTCTTTTTAACATATTGATGAGCAAGGACAGAATTTTAATGAATAAGAAGCAACTGACACATGTGATGGACAGTGAGTAGGAAAAATCACAGAAGGATTCATGCATTTAAATGATAGTGTTGGGCTGAGCCCTGGTGATGTAGTGGTTGAGTGCAGGACTGCGACCCACTGGTTTCGCTGTTCAAATCCAGCAGCAGCTCTCTAGGAGCAAGGCTGGGTCTCCCACTCACACCAGAGGGCAGTGATGCCCCCCCCCAAATATGATGTTGATAAAGAAAATGGACTAACATAAGGACCAAATAGGCCTTGGAGTGGTCCAATTTGATTAATTTTTTTCTTTCTCTGAAGTCATAGGAGTTCCCCCATTCATGGACACACAGACTTACACATGCATATGTATACACATGCACATACCTGGAGACCTTCAAAAAGTTGATGTAAAAAGTTCATTATCTTTCAGTAAATTTTTCCAGAAACCCATTAAAAATTCTTTAGAGAGATTTTGAGTGTTGCCTGTGCACATTCAACTTATGGCTCTGTGGGTGTGAAAACACCTAGCTCGTGGTGGAAAATTCAGGATGCCTTGAAACTTGGAGGCTGTTGATGAAGCATTCATTTGTATAAAATCCTCCTAATAAGCCATAAGCTATTTCTTTAATTAAAAAAAAAAGAAAAAGAAAAAAAAAGAGTGTCTCTCTTCAAAAGGTGGTAAGACTAAGTTTCAAATCCCTAAGGGACTTCACAGTTATTCGCCAACAGTGGCTGGCCTTAAACTCAAAACAGCAGTTGAATTGTCCCTAACCACTTCAAGCACTATTGCATCAGCTGGATTATGTGGCTCCCGTAAGAGAGTAGCTTGCACACCAAAGGCTAGACTTGTTGAGAATTTGTGATAGGGCCATAGTCTAATGGCAAGGCGATCAATGCACACCCTGGTGAGGCTAAGTGAGGCAGTCCACATTCAGTTGACCAGAACCCAACCAGATTAAGAGAAGATAATTGAGCCTGTGAACTGGTGCATATTGTTGCAGACTTTATGAATGGCCAGTCCTGATTTGATTTTGCTTATGCATGTGGACTTCACAGGTCTACCCAGACTAGCAGATCAACCTTACTTTTTTTGTAGAGCCTTCTCTTATTCTGAATATCTTTTGAGTCACTTCATAAATAGACTATAAACATGGTGTCATCAAGTTGATGCTGTCATAGTGATCCTCCTGTGGGCTTCCAAGACTGAACCCCATTATCAGAGTTGAAAAAAGAGTCTTTTTTTTCTGTGAAGTGGCTGGTGTTTGGGGAACTGCTGGCCATTTGCATTACAATCTGATTTGTAACCACTACACCACCAGAGCTCTCAATAGGCTACAGCTTTACCTGCCAAAGCCAGAGTTCCATCCACCTGGCATTGTGCCTCTTTTCACTTGTGGGAAAGGCCATATGCAATGATGAATTCTTCACCTTAGAAAGATATCTCCCATTCAAATTAGCTACTCTACGTTTAAGAGCAGATGTCAGAGTCTTCTCTGACAATCATTTTGGTCTCCTCCTCCCCCTGTTTTTAATGGTCTTTCCCCCATTCTTTAGGTATAGTGTTCTTGATGTCATCTAGCAGTTGGTCTAGTCTTTCAGATTAGTGTTCAGTGCACCAAATATGTTATGGACATAACCTTTAAATTCAGGTGACATGCACCCAATATTATATTTTGGCACCTATAGATTTATTTTTCAGTTTCAACTTGAACTTGCATATAAGAAATGGGTCTACTCCATAGTCGGTCCATGGTCATAATCTTGCAAATGAAAATGAACTTCTCCATTATTTTGTCCATAGACACAGTCAGTTTAGTTCCTGTGTATTTCCTTCTTGTAGATTTTGACAGCTTAATTTATTTCAACAGCACAGAAAGGTGAACTAATAGAAAGAGAATTATAGAACAAATGCAATTTTGCTGAAGATCATCCCAAAATGGTACAGTGAGAGTTGACAGGGACTTGGCAGAACTTCAGGCCAGATTCAGAAAAACATGAGGACAGAGTGATAACATCGCAGATGTCAGATGTTGGAGCAGGCAGTTAAGCTCCTTACTGAAAGATTGGCAAGTTAAGTGCTCCAGTGGGTGTTCATTCCCCTGTCTTAAAGAGCATTGACCTGAAAAACGTATGGCGCCTTCCTCTTCTGCCCTACAGAGCCACAAGGAGTTGGAATAGACTTGACAGCAATGAGTCTAATTTTATTTCTTAATTAAAGAAGGTCTTTTCTTCTTTTAAAACTTCAAAACCATTTTAAAGTACTTTGTTTTCTTCTGAGCATGTTGTGGTGGTGCTCTTGTTACCTGCTGTTCAGTCCATTTGGATCCACGCGTCTCCATAGAATTTTCAACATATATCCTAGCAGACACAAGTGACCAGATCTGTCATCTGAAGATTCCCATGATGGTTTTGACCCACCCGATTCAGCTAGTATGTCAAGTGCAACCATGGTGGTGCATCATTCACTCATAAAGGGTATGAGTGTATTTGTTATCTACTTCTATTTGACACTCCCCAACCTACACCTGCCTTTAGTTTCATTTTTCAGCCATTCAATCACCTCATATAAAAATTCTATAATTTATCTTGAAAAGAACCGTAGTATTTGATTAGGTCAGTCCTAGGAAACTAATACAAGAGACACGTTTCCACATAAGTTGAATATAGAAAAGTTGGAATATTGACAACTTATTTTTAAATCTGTGCACTGGTTTATCAATGAATACATTGTAATTTAGAATTGTGTGCATATTTTCTAATATGCTGATTTCAGGGTAAAATTAATTTGAGTTACATGAATGTGGTCTATGAAATTTAAAACATTGTACCATTCTAGATTATATCACTGCTACCCTTTTAAGATATATATCATGGTTCTAACATTTTTTAATTTTGTGTGTGTGGTATGTGTGTGTACATTCACTAAACCAATTTTACAAGTTAAAAAAAGGACTGGTGATAAATGTCCCTAATTTTTTTTTTGGAAAAAATGTTGAAAAATAAAGCAAGGACAGAATTAAAACTGAATGTATATAACTTTATATGAAACACTTCTTTTTTCCTTATTCATATAGGAGAAGTGAGAGATTGATTATGGAACAGGAGACCAAAATCAATGATTAAGAAATATTTCTGTAGCTGCTACCTTTAAGAAGTATAAATATCTTATTGCTTCACATAATAAGATCACAGGAGATTATTTTATAAGTTCATGAAACACTGAAATATCATTAAAAATCACTTTAGTCATGACCTCTTAAGTGCCACATGCACTGAACTTTGAATGCAGCCACACTGTGAAATTAACATTTTAAACACTAACTTGTTTGTTCAATTGAAGTGTGAAAATATTCAGAGAATTAAATCACATGCTTATGCTTCTGAAGTAAATAATAAAAATAGAAAATGTCTTATGTTCCATGTGAATATATTTATGTATGATCTACATCTGCTTTACCCAGTGAGGGGAGGAGAAAGATAACCACATTTTCCTTTTTTCATATGACCTCAAAAACATTTTATACAATGGAGATTTGAAAAAATTATTTTTTTGTGATCCAACTGAGTTTTATAAAGGACAGAATAAAAAAATCTCTTTAAGATCTGTGATTATAGTCTTTCTCTCCAGTTCTCCCTCAGAATATAGTATATATATATGGAGTGCATACATATGGTGTGTTGCACTGTCATGACTAAAGGAACAAATCCAGAGACACTCATATGAGTGTAAGAGAGAGTTTTATATCCATGTGTGAATATCTATTAAGAAAACATCTGGCCCAGTCCAGATTAATTCCTAAGTCCACTACTAGCCCTAAATCTGCTATTATCCTATGTTTTTAATACTAGTTCATAAATTGTTCTGTAGACTCACGTAGCACATGCAATCATGCTGAAAGCAGGAAGATTACAGGGCAGTGGGTGAAAAGTTTTGTGAAACCATCTCAGCACTGACTTGGCTGTCCACATGGTTCCTCCAACCCCAGAGTTCTGGCTGCCATCTTCATAACTTCATGGGGCTTGTCAAACGGCTCCACGGAGGAAGACAGGAGTTCCCAGAATCCTCAAGAGAAGGCCATGCCCACACAGAGACATAATTGGCTATAATCTGATTGACAGAAGATTATGTAACTCACATATGAATTATATAATTCACATATGGATTATATGTGCATATATATGCACATATGCATATATAAACTGCAACTGGGGTAGCAAACTGATTTGTATGTATAGTTTTGTTATAATGCAACAATGAACATTCCTTCACAATTGTTTTGTGTTTGCTTCCCCATGAAATGATAGCATTGAGTAGTTGCAGTTGGGACCAGACCAGAGCAAGCTATATTGACTACTTTTGAGTCAATTCCAACGATGGGACAGAGAAAAGGAGTCCAGTGAGATTTAAAGACTATAACTCTTTAAAGGAATAGAAGATCTCCTCCTTCTCCCACAGAAAGCAGGTGATTTTAGAATACTGCACTTGCAGCTATCAACCCATTGTATAACTACCGTGATTCAAATATATGTAATATGTGGTCCTTTATATGAACATTTATCTGCACTTAGATTTTAGAATGAGTTTGTTCTAAAATTATAGATTTGTTCACACTTTTTGTTCCTTAAGGAGTTTTGATAACAAATAATTCAAGACAATTACTGATCACATTTAATTTTTTAAATCAGTAGATATTTGCTGAGTGTTTATAAGCTCCAAATACAGTTTTAGCTATAATAATGCATAGGTGTAGCAATGAACAAAACTAAAATTTTGCCTTTATATACTACTTTGAGTAGAGATGATTAAATAATATTAATAATATATATGTACTACATTCAAGTAAATGTTAATGTTTTAAGAATGGAGTTGGAAACATTGGGAATTTAGGATAGAGGATCCCTTGGGACTTGGAGGGGGAGTGGGTGATACTGGGAGGGTGGAGGGATGGTGAGTAGAAAGAGGAAACTAATTTCAGGGATCTACATGTAACCACCTCTCTGGGGTGCAGACAAAGGGGGGGCAGGGTGAGGTGACACATTGGACAGTGTATGATATGATGAGGTAATAACAATTTGTAAATTATTAGGAGTTCATGGGGAGGAGGTGAATTATGGGGAGCTGGAATAAAAAAAGAAGAACTACAGGAATGGGGGAAAAGAAGAGCTTATGTCGGGAACTCAACTGAAAAAGTTTGGAAATGAATGTAGCAATGAGTATACAAGTTTGCTTGATATGAATGATGTATTGAATGTTATAAGAGCTGTAAGATACTCCAATAAAATCTGTATTAAAAAAAGAATACAATGAAAAAGATATTCCACACAACAGAAATGGAATAAAATCTAAAACCAGACCCAAATAGTGGAATAATTAATCACCAAAAACGATGAAAATTATGAACTGTGGAATTATAACAAATAGTCTATCACATTTATAATTAGTTTCTCAAATTGGAGATATACAATATTTTTATTGATGAAATAATTGTGAAAATATTTCAGAACTGGTAAAATTATAATCACACAGAAGTTCAAAGAACACCAAATATACAACCATATTAAAGCACATTGTAACCAACTTTCTAATTATTACTTATAAAAATAAAATATTGAAAGTTTCCAGTGAAATAAAACACATTGCATATTGTGGTAATTACATAATCTGATGTCAATTTGGGACTTTAGAAGATTAAGAGCTAAGGACTAGAGCCTAGTTTGTCAATAGGATCAGAGCCAGAAAGGTCTCTGGGTGGGTATGGCCTTGTGGCAGTCATGTGCTTATGTTAATTTTATGATTAAATGTAGGCGTGTTAATCTGGAGATATCCATTGAGTAGCAGAAGAGGTCTCTATGTGGGCATGGCTTTCTCCTGAGACTTCTGGGAAATCTCGTGATATTTCCCTTGTGAAGATGAGAAGCTATCTTCCCCAGTTTTTGGGAGTTAGTCTCAGAGATGAGGAGTCATGGACAGGAAAGGTTGGCGGCGTCTGAGAAGCTGGAGTAGCCGGCAGAGAGACCACACAGCTTTGCCCTGATGGAGCCAGAACTCTGAAGCTGGAACAGCATGCTGTTCATGGACCCTGAGCACTGAAAGCGAGGAGCCATGGGGAGACCCCTGCCAGCGTTGGGATTCTGCACCCACTGACCTGTGACTTCGTGAGTCAGAAGGAGAATTTGTGGACTGATTTTGGGCATATGGGTTAATATCGGACTTATGACTTTGTATTGGACTGGATTGGGATGCCTTCTTAATGTCACATCCCTTTTGTATATAAACCCTTTCCTTATATCAATATGCATGTCCTTGAATTTGTTCCTCTAGTCTACCCGGACTAACACAGCCTTCTCTTGAGACTTCTGGGAGTTCCTTTATTTTTTTTTAAGTTTTCTTTTTCTCTTGGTTCTCTCCCTTGGAGATGTTCTACTCACAAAACACATGGAGCTGTGCCATGGGAGTTAGAGAAGCCACATGGAACAACCCTGATGAAACCAGACCTCTGGTGCCAGACTACTGCCAGTAATGAGATGCTTATAACACCATTGGATCCAGAAGTGACTTTCAACTCACTGGACTGTGATATTCCTGCATTTGGCATCATTGCAAGGTAGGATTGGGGTCTATGCCTTCTTAATATACAATTACCCTTTATATAAAACTCCTTCTTCTACATATGAATGGCTATGAATTTGTTTCTCTAGTCTACCCAAACTAACACACATCTTAAGCTTAAGCTAAAGTATATGAGAAAATGTAATTCTTTTCAGAAAATTTGGAATCCCTAAAACAATGATGGTTACATCTTGAAAGTTTAGAAAAATAGATGGAAAATAGAAAGAAAGGAAAACAGAGGTAAAACTGAATTATTCTACACTTATTTGAAAAATAATATTTAAAATTTGAAAAAGGTCAAGATTTGGGACATTTTTAAAAGCAGATAAATATGATACCTTCTTACAAGAAGTAGCAAAGAAGTTCTCCATGCAGAAGGAGTGAAGTGTCAGTGATAAATGAGAAAATGTCAACATGCCTGCTATGTCAGCAAATATAAAGGCATTTTTATAATTCTTATATCAATTTTAAAGTTAGTTAACTGAAAAAAAATGATGACACTTTTGGTCTGTGACAGTGTTAGTCCAGGTAGACTAGAGGAACAAATTTCATAGACATACATATAGATATAAGGAAAAGATTTATGTACAAGAGGAAAAGGACATTGATCCCAGTCCAGTTCAAAGTCATAAGTCCAAAATTGACCCATATGCCTGAAATCAGTCTATAAAGTCTCCTTCAAACTCACGAAGTCACAGGTCAGTGGGTGCAGAATCCCCACGCTGGCAGGGATCCCCCCATGGCTCCTCGCTTCCAGGGCTCAGGGTCCATCAACAGCAGAAGCAGAAGCAACTGATTGCTGGCAGAGGTCTTTATGTGGCCACCCCAGCTTCAGAGGTCTGGCTCTATCAAGGCAGAGCCATGTGGTCTCTCCACCAGCTCCTCCAGTTTCTCAGATGCTGGCATCTTGTCTTGTCCGTGATTCATAGTCTCTCAAACTAACTCCCAACAACTGGGGAGATAGCTTCTAATCCCCACAAGGGAAATATCGTGAGATTTCTCAGACATATTAGAAGAAAGCCGTGCCCACACAGAGGCCTCATTGGCTACTCAATGGCTATCTCCAGGCTAGAATTCACCCCTACATATCAATCATAAAATTAACATAAACAGATAACTGCCACATATACTTTCACCATACTTATTCATTTTGTTTACTGAGCATGATCTGAGAACTGGATTGTGTGAAGAATGCAGCATGTAGATTGATGGAAAACTGATTAACAATCTGTGATAAGCACAGAACACAACTTTGCTGGCTGAAAGTGAGAAGGGCTTGAAGCCCTTACTGATGATGATCAATTCAATGAGAAAGAGACAAGAATGCTCACTATTGTATTCGTGAGTATCATACTGATTAGCAGGGAAAGACTGATACTGTCAAGAAGTCCATCTTGCTTGGATCCGCAGTCAAGGCGGAAAGACACTCCAGTGAGCACATTTCATTGGTTAAGCCTGTTTCATACTTAAAGTCTGTTTTAAGTATGTGAAAAACAAAATGCTTACTTTTAGGACTATTTTTAGTCACTTTGAATGAATGTGAAAATGAATTATTGATTAATAAAGCCTGCAGAAAAATCAATGGTGCTGGTGAAGAATACTGAAAATATCCTGGGATTCCAAACAAATAAACAAATCTGTCTTTGAAGCAATGCAGCCAGAATACTCCTCGGAGACATGGAGAGAAAGACTTTATCTTATGTACTATGGACATGTTTTCAGAAGAGAAGAGACCATTCTCTGGAGAGATACATCATGCTTGGTTCAGTAATAGGACAGAAAAAAGAGGAAGACCTTTAACAAGATGGATTGACACAATGTTCAAACCTAAAATGATTTTGAGGCTGGAAGTGGACTGAACAGTCTTTCTGTTGTGCATAGAGTTGCTATGAATCAGAATCTACACAAAGGCATCTTACATCAACAATCCTGAGTGAACATATTTACTTTTCAATTTTAAAAATATCTGTTGCACCAGATTTTCTTAATTCAAACATCATCTATACCGTTTATATTCTTGGATTGTGGGTCATGGACATGATTATGAATCCAAGTAAAATGAAATTTTTGACAATTTCATTATTCTTACATCTATTAATATACTGCTTATTATACAGTTATGAGGATTTTTGTTGTCTTTATCTTGTGGTGCTATCCACACTGAAGTCTGTAGTTTTTAATCTTCATCAATAAGAATTTCAAGCCCTCCAAGTTTTCAGTAAGCAAAGTGGTGTCAAAAGTTGTGTCACATGCTTTCAATTAGTCTTTCTTCAGTTATGATACCACATTCTTCTTCACATATATACACTTCTTAGACTATTGACTCAGCATGCAGATTGAAGAAGCAGGGTTAAAGAATTCAGCCATAGCAAACAACTAACCTGACTTTACACCACCCAGTGTCCTTTTATTCTTTTTTTTAATGATGCCTCTTGGTCTATATAGTTTCTTGATTAAGTATTAAGAATTCTCTTTTTTGCAATTTTATCTATAATTTGTCATGAATATAATTTGTTTCCCTTTGTTTCACATCTTCTTCTAAATCCAATTTGAATTTCTGGCAATGACTTTATTGATATAATTCTGTAACCATTCAAAAACAATCTTCAACAAAATTTTACATGGGTGTGTTACATGGGTGTATTGTTTGATGATTTCCTTCTCCTGGATCAATTTTATTTGGGCATAAATATGATTCTCATCTAGACAGCTGGCCAAATAACTATCTTCCAAACTCCTTGGCATAGTTGAGTGAGTATTTTCAGTTCTGTTAGATTAGTGAAACATTTCAACTGGTATTTCATTGTTTCCTGGAGGCTCCTTTTTAGCCCATGTATTTAACACTTGTGAGACCTCTTCTCCCAGTGTATTAACCCTACATCATATGCTTTAACACTAGCCAACTCTTTGGGTATGATGACTCTGTAGTTCATCCATTTTCTTCTGACATTTCCATCATTACTCAATATTTTTTCATATTACAGCTCAATTTAGTATTGCAACTCACGGTATAGATATTTTTCATTAGTTATCCCAGTGTCAGAAATGTCAAAAGTGTCCTTCCTTGTTTGCTCTCTCTATAATATTGGTTTTATTATTCTCTTCAGTTTATTTTCTCAAGCCACCCTTTGAAATTTGTTGAACTGTTTCACTTCATTGTTTCTTTTATCTGTTTTAGCCACTCCATGATTCACTCAAGCTTTATTTTCTTCTAACATCTATTTTTGTCTTCTTTGTTTCCTGTGATCTTAGTGGCCTTTTGTTTTCTTTTTGCATAATGCCATTAATGGTATCTTATACACATTCTGATCTTTGATCACTAGTGCTCAATTAGTCAAATCTACTCATGATTCACAAAAGGGAGGACTCCTACAATGGATGTTACCAAACAAATTCCTGAGTTTTACTTCATTCCAGTGAAAATTTTAGTCACGAAACCTCTCTAGACACTAGAATTCTTCTTTTCTTTATTTTAGTTATATCTCTAAAAACATTGTGATTTTTATTTTTACCTACCTTTTAAAAATAGTGGTCATTACTGCGACTTTTTATATTTCAAGTAAGGATTAATAGATACGCAGCTTACATTATCATAATGGTTGACCATAATCTTCTTTAATGTACAGTATTGTTTAGTTTCTTATTTATCCATGGATTTGTCGAGTCTATTATGGATTATAATTCCCATTTTTACAGCAGTTACATGAGTTTCTTTCCAAAGGAGCTTTTGCTTTAAGGCACTAATAAAATATGGTACTAGGCCAGACATCTTGAGAGGGCAGAATTGTATAAGGAAAAGTCACACGAACTCCAGCAACTGTGTTGACACCTGGGAATCCATGATATTTGGTATTGAGGTCAAATATATTACAATTACATTAGCCTAATTCATCCACAAATATAAAAGAACAAACCTTGAAATATGTTTACAAAACCTTAAAAAATAAAAAGCACAGTGGTTGTCAGTATTTTAAAAAATTAGGGTAAAAGTCAAAATCACAATGCCTTTAGAGATAAAAGCGTCAAGAAATATATCTTGATCTTGTCATTATTCACTGAAAAGAAATCAAACTTACACAAACTGAGGAAGTAGTCTAGTATTTTCCCTTCTATAGATCATGCTATGATTGCCTAATAAAACATGCTAATAATAATGCAGTTAGTAACTAAACCAGACAATATTTTCATCTTTACAAAATTGTTTAATTATCTTTTATAATGAACAAATGTGAACAACTATTATCATGAACAATTATTCACTCATATAATAAAAGATGTAGATTTGATATTGGCAAAAAATGGTAATCCATTCATTGTGTCTCTATAATTCTACATTTTATTTCACATATTTCTTTTGCCAATAAAACAACAGACTCACTGCCATCGAGGCAATGCTAACTCATAGGAACTCATTGCGCCATGAGTTTCTGGGACTAAGCTTACTGAAGTAGAGGCCCAGTCTTTCTCTCGCACAACCTCTGGTGGTTTCCACGTCCAGCTAAACAGATCACAGTCCAACCCTTTAACAACTACTCCCCAATGGTTCCTCTACATTAAGAATAAACTGAATACGTATGTCATATGCCAATACAAATAATAATAATGAATCATAGGCTACATTGAGAAAAGTGAGGTTTTGAATGCATGGGAGAATATCACTGAGATATCAGAAATCATGGACATGAGATAATGAGAGCATTCTGCGTAAGAAAAAAAGGACTCTGAAACCAAACTGAGGCGAACTGCACAAAGAGCCTTCTATATTACACGAAGCACACACAAGCTCTCATTCATACATGCAGAAAGACACAGACAGAGCTCCATAGTCAGGTCTAGAATTGGACACATGAGACATCAAAGCCATTGGAAAAGTCAAAGGACTTGCATGTTGAATCCCTTTTTCCATGACTGAAAATCTGTCTTCTTATTTTGAGGATTGCAGCCAAAGGGAAAATAATTGAGCTCTAGATAATATTTTAGGCAGTGCCAAAATGAGAACTTACACACAATCTCGACTTCTCAGTATGCATGTTAATATTTAATTTAATTATTATTACCTGAGAAATATTAAAATAAGGATGGTTTGGCTCAGATATGATATCACAGTATCAATGATATTTTATCTGGATCAGGGGGAGGCAAAGATATTCTACACAGAACTAGATAGTAAATAGACTTTTGAGGATCATCGATTTTATTCACAACTCCTCAATGCTACTATTGTACCATGAAAACAGATATTAACAAAATATTACATTGAGACTGACTGGGATTCTTAGTTAGTGGGCGAAAAGTGAAAAGCCAATATTCAAAATATTCAAAATATTGGCTATGAATAAAGACTTTCTTTTTGTGGAAGGATCTTGCTTCTTTAAATGCTATCCCTTGTCTCCTTGGTGATTTTCCAATGGCCTGGTGTCTAGCATCCTTCGTTTGTACCTCTTTGCTTTCTTGTTTAGTTTAATTTGTATTCCAGAGGAGATTGAATTTTGAGGCATATCCTCTACCGATGCACTCTTAGTTAGAAAAGAAATAAAGAAAATTATTTTCCAAATAGGATTATAATAAAACACATATGGAGAAGAATTTGCTACACTTAGTTTGGGTGAGAAACAATTTGACCCATAATAACATACTTCAAAATATTTTATAAAAATACTTATAAAAGCAGGTGGGTGGGAGTCTAGCAGTTGAAGCCTGTATATACATTACAATGGAATTTTATTTCAAAATTTGTTGACCTCTGATTATTAACAATCACTTGAATTTGATCAACTTGAGAAAAATAGGGAAATAATCAGCTGAAATGGTTGGAGTAGTTTTAAAATAGCTCATTTAAAATGATATGATATATTCTGGATATGTTGAAAAATCATTGTGTCTATTTCACACTCTACAGATGGCAGATAAGTTAATGGGGGCACTTCATCCAATCATTATAAGCATTATTTTCTTATCAATGAAAAAGATGTCCATATTAATAAATGGCAAAAGTAGGATAAAAAATTCAGAGATTTAACTTTCAAATTTTGCTTCTTCCACTCTAACTTACTTCTTTAGCCTGAGAAATATGTACTTGTTAAATACTGAGTACTTAGTAATTACAGGTTCCTACTTTTTATAGGAGAATTGCATTCAAAAGTAATTAACATGTATAGTATGCTCCACTTAGAAGGCTGAGAGAAAAAATATATATAAATTTACCTGTAATTGCATGGTTAGTACCCTGTAATTAATCTGCCCTGAAACACCAGTTAATTATGAATTAGAGGTTGCCAAACAGACTGAATTTGAAATAGATTTACTTTTTTCTACCTTGTTTTGCTCAACATCGTGGGACTATTCCTTGTTTCATTCATCATTGACTAGCATGGAATGAACACATTTTCCTTAACATGTGCTCATTGTAAATGTCACAAAGACATGTGTTCTTACTGGACTTTTAATTAATCATGATCAAAACTGTGGGGACACTTTCTATGTGTCCTCTAGAAATTCTATTGCCTAAGAAAAACAGTCATGGAATATTTAAGCTAAATTATGGGATTTGGATGAAATAAATAGAAAAACCCTTTATTAAGGACTTCCAAATTTCAGACACTGAAAATATACCAGAAGGATTTAGGGATTAAATTCTAAACCTTTCCCTTTCTTATAGTTACACATTTTGTAAGATCAATTATCCAAAGGGGAAAAAAAACAAAATCCGGGGGCTGGTTCTACTGTATTAGATTCATTAATTGTGAGACCAACATCTCAATATAAATTATTCTCATATGAGTTACAAAACAGGGAATTTAACACTTTTCAAAAGATTAAAAAGAAAAAAAATCAAGTGCATTCCCCAGTCTTGTGATTCTTAATGACGCACATATATATCTGTGCTGTTAAATCACCTCTCTTTAGTCTCTGTTGCAAGGAATATACTTTTTTCCTTAGGAATATTCTTCTTAAAATTGATCGTTATACCATATATAAGACTCTTATCCACAAAGAGTAATTAATAATGCTAGAAAGACTCTACAAGATCACTTAATTCTTCTGTTCACTTTGTCAGATATGAAGGCTGAAGGAACAAGAAATAGAACAAAACTAACTTGGTGCTTTTTCACTTTACTTATTTTCTCTACCAATCACTACTCATTCTTCTTTCTTTTCTTTGTTTTGCTCAAGCTGCCTTCTATTAATTACATTGTTCTATTTCTTTTGACTCTATATACTTTGCCTAGCAATCAGTGAAAAATTTTCTTCTTTGATCGACTGCCTATGATGTCTCAGCTCTTTGGCCTCTCACAATCACAAACTATAATTGATGTACACTTTGCTCAATGTTAAGTTAGTACTGCAATTGTCTCTCTAGTAGCTATAGCTGATTAGAATTTCAAAGTGATGTTGATTTTGGATATTAGAATCACAGAGAAACATTATGAAAAAATTAATTTCTCCCTATGCTGAGAAGATAATGACCCCATTTGAATCTAGTCAGCAAAGGAAATATCGCATTAAAAAAGTGTCTTAAAATGACAATAGTGAATCCAAACAGTTTCATAGAACTGACTGTAAATTAATTCTACTTCTGCAAAACTTCCTTAAGGTATTGTTTTGTTATTAGCACATTTGTCTCATGAGTTAAAAAATAGCCACAGTCTAAAGATGCATAAAAGGAAATAGGTTTCAGCAGCACTTCCAAGCTAAGAAAGGTCTTAAATAAGAAATTGCTTGTAAATTTCTGAGGAATCATCCCTGTAATAACTTTTGGATACCATCAAAATATTTTCATATACAAAAGCCTCATGAATAGAAGCAAAATGTTGTCAGAATCGTGACAGAAGATGAACCCTCCCAAAGGAATTCATACTATGACTGAGGAAGAGCTGCCTTCTAAGAATAGAGTCTCTCATCTAACTTGAATGAGATCAAGTTGGTAGAAATAAAGTTTGGGGACGTTCATTTGCAGAGGTGAACTGACTCAAAATGAGAATAAACAGTTGCAGACATATTATGAATGGAAATGAGATGTGTGAAGCATAATTAAAATATAGAAGCTGTAAAAAATGAACTGGAACACATTCTAGGTATTGATGTGATCAAACAGTTTTGTGTTGGCCATATTAAATCAGAAAATTGGAATGTAAAGTTGACAACATGGACCTGATTTTGAAATAGTCCTGCAACATAAGAGGAAGGAACAGTCATTGAAAAATATAGTTTTGGTGATAGAAAGGAAGATATAGGTTGCATGATAGAATTTAGTAAGACTAAAGACTTCTTCATACAGGAGACTGGAATGCAAAAGTTGGACATACAGACCTCATTCTGAAACATTTCTAATCATATCAACATTGCAATGTATACATGTGTCAAAAACAAACAAAAATGATGACAACATTAAAACTGGGAACACAAATTGAATACTAAAATTATCACAATTCTGATATTACTACACAAACACATGTATTGTAATGAAATTATATTGTTGAGAACAGTTCAGAAAAATGCAGCTGTTTAATTGTACAGTTTGGAGTCCAGAAAGATTTGCTTATTATCATCATATTTGTTAGGGATACAAATTTATTATAAAGGAAGATACATTTTTATCAAGGTCTGGAAGATTTTCCAAACATGACATTTATGCAAGTCTAGAATGCAATAACATTTTACAGCATTGATTGTACTTTACTTTCAGAATAAATTTCAATAAATGGATTACTTGCTTCAAGAAAGGTCAAATGAAAGGGTTTTCATTATTATCAATCCTTTTGCATTCAGCCCTTCACTCAGTAAACATTTATTGAATGCATATCAGTAATTAAAAAGAGGGAGTACATCATTGAACAAGGGAATTAAATTCCTTCTCACATGAGAATTTATTTTCTATTAGAAAAAATGTTACATAAATGTTTGAATCAAAATTTAGTGTTATGACAAATTAAGTGCAGGTTAGTCAGAAGCATATTTTAATTGAAGATATTCAGTCATTACATTATGAAACATAGGGAAAATGAACAAATATTGTATAATTTCTTCCCTATGCCTGGAAAAATTGGATGGGTACATTTTGAAATTTAGGTTTTACTTTCAACTTAAATACCAAATCTTCAAAAGAGATGTTCATTATGAAAATATTATTTAGCTAATCTCTCTAGTTACCATATATTAAGTCTTTGCATCACATTCAATAATATTGGATGCTTCTTGCCTATGATTGTACTTGCTTCTTGTCTTTCTTAATGTTTGCCATATTCTCACAGACCTTAGATTTAGTATTAGGCAAGTGATCATTGTTTAACTGATGCCTATGGATTAATTGAATATCAATGGGCTATGAATTTTTCTTCCTGACTATTTCTTAGTAATGATTTAAAAGTAGATTTTATTAGGTTAGCAATTTGATTCCCATCATACATATTTTTTAGATATTAAAATCCACAGCAAATTAAAATCTATTGGATGATTCTGCTTCTTCTGTTTATTTGTTCCTTGCTTTGTACATGTTTTTTTGCCTTTCCAACATTTGTTCAACCTTCTATTGATAATATATTTTCTCTTGCGTACTGACATCTTAAAAGATTAAAGCAACTAACTGGACAGCTAGAGGTCTGCATCCACCCAGAGAGATCTTGTCAGAAAAGATTTGGTGATCTCTTTCTTAAAAATCAACAATTGTAAAACCTGTGCTCCAGAGTTCTACAACTATACTTGGGACTATCTTGAGTCACAGTAAAATTGATGTCAACTGGTTATAATCACAATCTGCCTTATTTCAGTCCATCTATGTTATTGAGTCTCCCTTACTTATACTGTAAGCATATGAACACATGACCCATATACAGCCAAATAAAACAAACCAAATTCACTGCTGTCAAGTCATTGTTGACTCAGTGATACTAGTCAGTGTCAGAGTAGTCTACTCAGTGACAGAGTAAAACTGCCCCTTTGCATTTCTGAAGAGACTGTAATGCTTTCCTAGGGTAGAGAGCCTCCTCTTCCCCCCCCAGGAGATACTGGTGCAGCCACTAAGCCACCAGTGTTCGGACCATTGCATTTCTCTCACTTTGATGGGTGACTCAGACAAATAAGTCATAGCAAATTCAACTAAAAAGCAGGGCTTTTATTGGCCCTCTTGGAAATTCTACCTATTAGGTGAATGAAAAGATTAAATTGAAAGGAATGTGGGCTATCATGAGGAAGGAAGAGACCCATGAAGCCAATATGGAGACAAGAAGTTACCTAAAACTTGATAGAAAGCATCTTGAGACCTGAATTCAGCTGTCTACACTAGAATTTTACTGTGAATATTTAAGCAGGATTCGTGTAATTTGTAAATAGATGCTAACTGATGAACCATCACTTTGTAAAGAACTGCATCTTAACAAGCTTCAACTTTCCTATATTTGTTAATTAGTTTATTATTTTAAATACTCTATTTTCTTCACAACTTCACATACTGCATTAGTGCTTAAATTCTGAGCACCTCAGCTTGCACAACACAATGGACAGCAATGACAGTCCAAAGTCCAGTTAGTCCCTAAAGGTACTAAATCTCCATTGAATTCCTTCTGAGCATTAACCAAGCATCTAGATCTTGACTTGAAGCATCTAGAGTACCTTGGAAATTAGTTTGCCTCCACCAATATGCACCAAGCCAAGGAGAAGCAATCACTCCCAGGGACTTTCCTGGATGTGATCACCATACTGGCGACAGTACAAAGAGTCATGAATCTTATAAAAGCTCTAACGGCTTTTGTCAAAATGTATTGGAGCAACCTCATAAGCTCTTCTGTTGAGCAATGGGTGGTCCCATTCCTGCTTCTCTATTCCCACCTCTGACTGGAATTGATCTATCTACCACCAATCATGAATTTTTGACAGTTCTTTTTGTTCTATCATTTAGACCTCATGTTAATAACCTCCCTCATCTGGATGATGTGATGTCTTTCTGCTATCTTTGTTTCTTCTAGGACCTAATATTCTCATTAAACAATATTTGTAATGTTAAAACAGTACTTACTTCCATTCAATCGAAGCATAAAGTTGTAGGGAATGATCATGAACTTTCAGCATCATTCTCAAAAAAAAAAAAAGTTCAGCTTCAATTCTCTAGCCCTGCCCCCATTCTTTTACAATTTTTAAGCTCAGTGTCATGAGAGATGTTACCAGTTCCATGTAGCTTTTTTTAATAAGTAATTTTATTGGGGATTCATACAACTCCTATCATGATCAATGCATACATCAATTGTATGCAGACCACATTTGGATACTTGCTGCCATCATCACTCTCGAAACCATTCCCATCTAGCTTTTTTTATCTCTTAATATTGTTATGGATTACATCCATATTTGGCTGATGTTGAATGGAAAAAAAACTATCTAGTCTATGTAATAAAGGGTTAGGCAGAAAAAAGATTGTATGGCTTTGATGGACAAGCTTGTTGTGCCACCATGGCCAAAGAAGATAGGTAGGTCTGTTGTGACAGCATGGCCAATGAACACACAAATCAATTGAAGGTCAGAGATAGAAAAGGCTCAGTGACCCCCACCCTTGTCTCTCTTGCTTTTGGATTTTTGGACCAGTCAGCTGCCTTGTTTGCCCTGTGCCTCAACCTCCAAGCAACACTACCCATGGGACACCTAATCATGGACTGTATAGCTGTGAGTTGAGGTTCCTTCAAGCCCTGCTTTGCCACACTCCTGGAATATACATCTCTTGAGCTGGGGACTGTTGTAATCTGTCATCTGACTGACTGTTGGTGACCTGCTTTGCTGTTTGCTGTTTGTGAGCAGATAGCCTGAATTGCTCTACAGAGGTCTACTCAGCGGCCCTCAAGACTCCAAGGACTGCCATTCTGCTGGCTGTCTCAAGCAAGTGAGTTGCACCGAGCCATTTGTACTGCTTTATAGATCAGTTAACTGTTTCTTATCTTATTTACCCTTCTATCTATATAAATATATAAAAAGAATTACTAGTGTCCTAGTTTTGTTTCTCTAAAGAACAGTGTCTAACACAATGGCATTAAATTTTATTGCCTAAGGACAAGTTGGAAAAGAAAAATCCCTAATTAATGACAATGGGCATTAATGCATGGACATATTCAGTGATAACATTAGGCATGCAATTAATTGTTGTGCTGCTAAACACAAGATCAGCAGTTCAAAGCCACCAAGTAGTCTGAGGGAGAAAAGTTGCTTTAACTTGTCTGTAAATGCTTACAGTTTTTAAAACTCAGGAAATTCGAAGGAGGCAAATTTATGCAATCAAATAGAGTCAATATGAGTCTTAACCAACCGGATGGTGGTGAGTTTGGTGGTGTTTTGGAGGATCATTATGGTTTTCTATATGTGTCATAAGAACTGAATTTTTAACTATTACTGAACAGTATGTAGATGAATTAATCAATATAATGGTTTAGAGATGACTTTGCTATATTTCATTTGAGTTGAGAAATCGAATGGACAATAGATCACCTGAAATTTCAGGTATGGCTATCTTGACTTTAATCAGCTGTCCAGATTGATGCTTTTACATTCTCTAGAGTATAACTTTAACACTCTGAGATAGCAAAGATATTATATGCTATGGTAATTTTAATGGTGTAGGTCTTTAGAACTTATAAAATAATAGTTTTAACCTTATACTATCTTTGTAACCTTAATCAAATTGTTTGACATTGCAAGAGTTCAATTCCTTTCTCTTACTTCTGTGTTGTCATGAGGAATAAATTAAATATCATATTAATATCCTTGTACTCTTCTCAGCTCAAAACAGTGTTATAAAAGTAGTATGTATTGTTGTTAAAAGTGGATGTCTGCGAAATGATCTCTCTTTTTTCAATCCAGGATTTTCTTGCTTGTATTCATGGAGAAACTTCCTTTTATGTTTTTTTAAATTGAAGTATTGCATACAGTCCAGATCACTCTACCTAATGGGAGTCTTTTTATTTGCCAGGCTTTTCTTCTATGACAATACTGCTTATAAAAAACTTCCACACTTATTAGCTCATCCAATTTAATGATAGCATTTTTGAGACAAGAGTTATAAATATCATTTAAATAACAAACTTTTTTTTTTAAATACTGAGCCCACACTATACAATGTGATTATTGTCCTTTGGTTTTTTTGGCCTTTTTTGAATAAGTTATGTCAGAATCCTACCATCCATACTACGTCTTGTAGACAAAATATTTATTTTTAGTTTGTTATTCCATTACAAATAAATGATGACTGGTACATGGATTTTTTTCATATGTCACTAAAAAGGATAGCATGTTTTATTTTACTATCAAGGAATTTTAATGCATTAGGAATTATAAAGGTACTAATTTTCACAGCATTGGAAATAGTTTTGCATAAGTTATAAATCAGCCATTATAAAATATTAGTTGATCTTCTAGGATATGTTTCAGTGCTGAATGATATAATTTTAGTAATATGTCATACAGCTGGAAGTAAAAGCTGAGGATGGGGAGGGACAACAATTTATAACTCAAGTACCAAGAAGACACTTCAACCTTGCCTTGCAGAATGAGTTTACATCTCCTTATATTTATCAGTGACAGCATAGCTATGAAACTGAATAACACAACAGACATCAATCATTTGTTCCTTACTCTAGAGAGGAGAAACTTTTCACATGTACAATAGTCAAGACCTTTTCTTAGCATTTACAGAAGAGAGTAAAAGCAGTGATTGTTGAGTTTAAATAGTTAAACAAGAAATTACCCTATGATTTTGTTCTTTTCCTTAAGTGTTTCTGCTACTAAAATATCACACACACACACACACACACACACACACACACTGCAAAACAACCAAACATAAAAAGCCAAACTCGCTGTTAGGAATTTCCAAGTTGAAGTAACCAAAAACAAAACTTGCTGTTAATGCAAATGCAGTGACCCTATATATCAGGTAGAACTGCCTCTGTGAGGTTCTGAGACTGAACTCATGGGAGTACAAAGTCCCATCTTTCACCTCTCCTGATCTATAGATAATATAATGTAGATTTGGGAGAACATAAATCATTTAGAGCAATCATTTTCCTAAGCATTGTCTTAAACATCTTCATATAATATAGCAGTCTATAATATTTTCCAATTTGAGCATATGAAATCAAATACCCACTGGGTAAGAGAGGTTGTATTTGTAACTAAGGTTGCATATTGGGCTTGAGAACAGAGTTTCTTCCTTTGTAGGGAAGACATTTTGCTTTTGGCAGTCAGAGGGACTCCAGTGATAGATAGCATATGATGAAGAAAGAACAGTAAAGATAGCATAGGGAGGGAGGGAGAGAAAGAGAGAGAGGGGAAAAAGAAGAAGAGGAAGAAGAAGAAGAAGAAGAAGAAGAAGAAGAAGAAGAAGAAGAAGAAGAAAAGGAAGAGGAAGAAAAGGAAGAGGAAGAGAAGAAAGAGGAGAAAGGAGAGGAAGAGAAAGGGGAGGGTTGACACGCTGTCTGCAACAGAGAACTCAGACATAGGAATGATGGTGAGGCTGACTCAAGACAGGAAAATGTTTCTTTCTATTGTGCATAGGGTCACTATGGGTGAAAAACCCACTCGAATACCCGAGACACTAGAAAATTTAAGAGACTCGATTGCTAGTAAATAGGTAGGAGGTTCCAATCTACCAAGAAGCTCCTACGACTAAATAACTGGTAATTTCCTTCTGAAAAATCACTCCCATGGAAAGTCTTAAGTAGCCTATATCTACTTGTACACACAATGGAATCCCTTGCGTTGATATTGAATCGAGGGCAAGGAGCCCAGGTGAAAAGAGAGGGAGCACTAGAGAAAGAATCATTCTCTTTCATGTATGACAGCTTTTAAAGCATCGTGAACCTGTGAGGAGCATTTCATCCAAGACAAATGTTAGTTCTTTTATCAGTCCAAGGTTTATTCAATAGTTTTCACTAGCATCACAATTCAAATGCCTCCATTCTTCTTCTGTGTTCTTTATCCTGTGTCTACCCTCTCAGGGTTATCTTCAGTTTATTACGGTACATGCTGTTGCATTTCTTTCTATAGTCAATAAAACAACAGTAAACATCTTGCTGGGGTTCTCTGCTTTGAGCAAAGGTTCATCTGAGTTCAACAATGGTATACTTTCTCTCAAGGCCTCTTCTGAATCCAGCACTAATTTCTGGGAACATGAATCTCTGTAAAGGTACTGCTGTCAAGGTATTCCTGCAACCATTTTTGGATGATATTCAGCAAAATTTCACTTGCATATGGTATTAATAATATTGTTTTATACTTTAAGCATTCTGTTGGACCAGTTTACTTTGGAATGTACACAAATATGATTATCTTCCACTCAGTTGACCAAGTACTTGTCTTCCAAATTTACTGATGTAAATGCTTCCAGTGCTTTATAAGTTCTTTAAGACATTTCAGTTGGTATTACCTCAATTCCTGGAGCACTGTTTGGGTGAATGCTTTCAGTTCAGTTTGAAGTTCTTCCTTAGCATCATTCATTCTTGTCTGTAAATTACTTCCTGAAATGGTAAACTATCGATCAGTTGGTTTTGGTACTGTGACTCTGTATATTCTTTTCATCTTAGTTCAATTGTTCCAGCATCATATACTATCTATCTATGCATATACTATTTTACCTATTGAATTTTTCGATATGAAATTCAGGACATGGATTGTTTCCCTTACTTCTTTCAATTTCAGCTATGCTAAGTATGTTCTTCCCATTCAATTTTCTAATTCTAGATCTGCTCATGTCATTGTAAGGTTAGTTTTCATCTCCTATTCAGCTCTTTAATTTAATCATTTTTTTCCATTTGCTGTAGCTACTCTTCAGAGTGTGTCAGGACATTCACTTTGATCTTATATTTATTTTCTATTCTATTAATGACCTTTTGGTTTCTTCATGAATGGCAGTCTTTATATTCTCCCACAGTTAATCAATCAGGTCTTCTGTCATTAGTGTTTGTTGTACCAAACCTGTTCTAAAGATATTTTCTAAATCAGAAGAGATAAACTTAAGGTTGTATTTTGACTCTTGTGTACTCATTTCAATTTTCTTTAGTTTATCCTGATCTACATATTCATAGTTTTAACAACTGATATAGAACTCCTTTTTGTCTTCCCACAAACATTTTCAAGTTGATTTTCTGTGTATTCACAATGGATTAGTCCATGTTACATTTGGCCCTTTGTGTTATGGGGAAAAAGTATTTTCTATGAACAAATCATTGGTTTTGCAAAATTCTATCATGATATCTTCAAATTTGTTTCTATCACTAAGTTCAAATAATACAAAAATTGTTCCTTACACTTAGTCTCCAACTTTTGCACTACTATAACTAATTATTATCGATGCATCTTGATTGCATGTTTGATCATTTTCTGAATGAAATTATTGGTAAATTTCCTCAATTTCCACATCACCAGCTAAAGTTGCATAAAGTTAGTACATAAAGTTAGTTAGTGCACACAGTTGAATAATAGTTTTATTGATTGGATTTCTTTGAAGGCATATGTATATCACATATACATGTATGATATGCATATATATCACAAACAACATTTTACTTCTTGATTGATTTTGCAATGTCCTTTTTGTCAATGAATATCATGCTATTTCTCTTGATAGCATTATCTCCCAACATTGTAAATCTTATCATTTTCTTATTGAAAATTTACAAAAATTTCAACTCATTAATGCCTAGTATCACAAACTTATGTGTTCCATTTCATTTTTGACCATTGCTAATTCTTTAGTTTCATACTTTGCATATTTCTAATTCCAATCAATAGCAGATTTTTGCAACTGTTTTCCCTTATTTTTTGCCATGCCACACTAAGAAACAAAGGTGCTGCAGATCCACTCCAATAGGATTTAGCCTAGTCATGTTACCATGGTAAGCTCCACTTTGAGAAATCAGGTCCTTCTCAGTCCTCCTCAGTCATAGTTTGAATGCCTTCTGACTCTAGGCACCATCTTTGGCCATCTCAGACAATGTTCTCTTTTCATTCACTAGGCCTTCAGTAGCTAACACAGCTTCAAAGCAAGGCACAAACTTTTCAACAGCCACTTTCTCCGAAGTAGGGTGTCAGTTATTCATTATCTGTGCTTAGTCTGGAGGCTTTGATGAAACCTACTCATTATGAGTAACCCTTTGGCATCACAGAGCACACAGCCACCACAGACTGACCCATTGATTAACAAATGGTGGCCTGTCACTGCAGTTTCAGTAAATATTATCCAAATAGTGACTGGTATTGAAGGACAGAGAGGCACACATTGACTCTTCTTATTGATGATTTAAACAGAGAAGGTGACAGTGAAGAGTTCCTTATCTCGATATTGTCCAAAGAAATACCATAATAAAAATATAATGTTAGAATTTTTCAAATCAAATGTGTATTGTTTATCATTTAACATGAATTTTTAACTTTGCAACTGAGGGAAGAGATCAAGATATGTTAAAAAACATTTCTAAATTTCATCCTGGATGCATAGTGGTTATATGTTGAATGCGAATTGAAAGCTTAGCAGTTTAAAATACTCTTCTGGAGAAATACAAGGCATTCTACTCACCTAAAATGGTATGGTCTCAGAAACTCACAGGGAAAGTTCTGTCTTGTCCTATAGGGTCACCTTGAGCTGACATCTGCATGATGGCACCCTACCGTATCTATATTATTAATTTTGGGGGGGGAGGGGACATTACTGCCTCTTGTGATCATAGGTGCTACCCAGTGCCGCTCCTGAGAGCTGCCGCTGAATTTGAACCACCAAACCCGCGGGCCACAGTACCGCACTCAACCACTTACACCACCAGGGCTCAGCCCTGATATTCTTTATGTGTGCATAGTGTGTGTATGTGAATGAAAAAAGTGTTCCTCTTCCCACATGCAATCTAAAATTTGACTCTCACATAATTATCTTTGGTATGAAATTTTTTGCATCAAAGTAGACATTATTCATTGTTTCTTTAAAGTTTATTTTCTAATTTTGATTCCATATCTTTAGGCAGAATGTTTTAAAAATTCATGAAAAAATCTTTGATCTTTTCATTTGATTTTCCACAAATCTTTTAAATTCCTTCATTTATGTATGAGAGAAGAATAGCTTGAACAAAAACTTGGAAATTTTATGAGTAGATATGTTAATTATATAACTCTTAGTGAAAGTATAATTCTCTGGACTGGACTGAATTAGGATGCTTTCTCAATGTTCAACTCCTCTTTTTACAAACCCCTCTCTCTTTTTTTTACGCATCACTGCAAACTTCTCTCTTATATAAATACTAGTGTCTCCATGAATTTGTTTTTCTATTCTACCCAGACTAACACAGAACCTTTGCACAAACATTTTGAAATCATATATAATATACACACATATGTATGTGTGCATATGTATATATAAACATATTCATACCTATTATTTGGATTCAGATATGTGAGTATAAACAGCTTTCTTTCTTCATTCGCTTCCTAGGAATCATTCCATAGTACAATGTAGCAATACAAGTGTAACTTATTATTTTTATGAAAATCTGGATATTATTAGTCCATATGTCTGATACCAATATATAAAATCATCTTCAGACTCACTAAAGGACACTGAATGTTGGAAGATCACAGGTCAGTGGGTAGAACATTTTTGGATCCAGAGGCATTGTAAGAATCTCAGTGCTGGCAGGGGTATCTCTGGTTTCTCTGGCTTCAGAGGCCTGGTGCAACCATGTGGCTTTTCCGGCTCAGGCCACTAGGGTAGTTCATGTGTCTTTTCAGCTGCATGTCTCCCAGGGAAGTCAGCTGAGATAGAGAAAGCCTGCCTCTAAGAAGGAATAATGGATTTCCCAGAATTCTCAGGAAGCCATGTCCTCACAGAGGTCTCATTGACTATCTCCAGATCGACAGGCTACCCTCCACCCCTACATTCTTAATCCTCAAATTGACACCAGATTAGGTTCCACAGGTTCCATTATCTTGTCATTCCATTTTCCCACATATTTGTGCAGCTCCCTCATATCTTTATGGAGGGGCAGTGAAAATGAAGAAGACCCTCAGTCAGATAGATTGACACAGTGGCTTCAACATTGGACTCCAAAATAAGAATAATTGTGAGGATTGCATAGAACCAGACAGCAGTTCATTCTGCTTTGTACATATATTTATATATACTATATGTTCCATATATGTAACTTTTCTCTATTTAAATTTAGAAATCTAAAATTTAATCATATTGTTATAAAATTATCTTACTTTAATGTAATGGTTTTTAATTTTAATGATAAATTTAATAGTCATCTAAATAAAAATTATGTATGCATATATGTTGGGGGGGGGAGCCTTAACCACAACATAAGACACAAGTGATAAAAGGAATCATCGATAAGACCCCTGGTGGCAAAGTGGTTACTAAGAGCTGCTCACCACACAGTCACAAGTTCAAGAATACCAGGTGTTCTGTGGGAGAAATGCAAAGCTTTCTACTCCTGTAAAGAGTTGCAATCTGTCATAAAGAGTCCCTTGAAGGTGTAATTACTCAACAGTAATGAGTTATGTTTTGTTTTTGTTTTTGACTTGCCAAAGTTGGGCAATAACTGCTGTCAGTTGACATGCAGAGACATTAGCTGGTCAGCTGAGCTCTGGTGGTGCAGTGGTTGTGTGCAGGACTGCAGCCCACAGGGTGGATGGTTTAAATCCAGCAGCAGCTCTCCAGGAGCAAGGCTGGGCTTCCTACTGCTACCAGTGCAGTCATGCGGGGGGGGGGGGGGGGGGGGGAGATTATCTGGTCATTAATATAGTTGGTATAATGGGTGCATTGGATTCTAAAATGCTATTTTCTTTACTTTTTATATATATTTTCAATTGTGTATAATAAAGATAGAAAAATAGAAAGACAATTTGGATCTGCAGAGAAAACCAGTGCTGACATCGGAGTACTATGTTACAGAAGACTGCTTTAGAGCCACAAGTGTTTTTTCTCACCTACACAGAAGCGAAAGACAAGATAAAACAGTCTGTCAAAAATTTCATTTCTATTTTCTTTCCAGAAATCACTACAAGATATAAACTGTTATCGAGCTATTTACAATGTTATGATGTAAATAGTTCTGTTTCTAAGCTCTGAAATGCAAATCTTAGCTTGTGTTCCAGAGCCTACTTTTATAAAAGATGAATCAATAAGTAGGCAAGCGTTTTCTTGAGGCTGTGTTATGATGAAAAAGATGGGGTATAGAGCAACATTAGCCAACGCTGGCAGCCACTAAACTCTGTATGTGGTAAAAGAACATGTGGCCCACCCTCACCACCTCTGGAGACCCAAAGATATGACCACTGATCTAAAGTCAAAAGCAGTTTCAGGAATAATTCTGCTGAGATGGAAAGATAAAAGGAAGTATCATTTTTGCTCTAGCAACTCAGAGCAAAGAAAGTGGGTCCTACATGTTTGAATATCGTTCCAGACACTGAGAGTGGCAAGAAGCAACGGCTCAAAGCTGCCGCCCTCATTGCCATTAGGACTGAAAGCATCCAGATTAAATTGGAAAACAGCACTGTGCTTTCATTACAATGGGGGCTGCTCTTGCCAAAAGGGAATTTTCTTTAATTAATGAGAAAGTACTCCTCTCAAGAGCTACACAATGAGGTCATTGCAATGCAACCCTCTCAGCCAAGAGCAGTCTGCTTCTAAATAATGGACTTTGCAGCTGGCAGCGGGAAGGGGTTTAATTTCATTGTTGATATGATGGGTTTGGGAGTCAAATAAACTGGCTATCAAGTATAGCCAGTTGTCATCTACTTTGGGGCTTTTTTTTCCCCTTTCTTATTTGTAAGCAATATTGAGCATGCTTTTTCACATCTTTCTCGATTGCCTTCCTCTGCAAAATTGGGTATGGATCAATTTCTAGTCATGAAACACTTAGGTAGAATTAAATAAGTAAAGAAGTTAGTTGAGTGATGGAAAATATTGGCTCTTTCTTAAGAAGCCTTGGTGGTACAACAGTTCTATAAGTTCTATAGTGTAATGGCATATATAAACACACATGCAGCATGTATTTAGCACACATGTGATTATATAGCATATGCAATAGATGTAGATATATACTATACACAGCTACTAGCCAAAAAGCTGAAGGTCAAAATGGACTCAGTGGCTTCTTAGGATGATACTGAGAATACTACAGCCTAGAAAACTCTGTGAGTCAGTTCTACCCTGTCATATAGGCTTTTTATGATACAAAGTCTACTCAATGGTACCTAAACGCAACATTGCATTACCAAAGTTATTAGTGGTCCTCTTTTCTAGGCTTAATGATAAAAACATAATGTCATATAACAAGTAAGAAAGATGAAACTTTTGAATGCATCCTAATTTATAATGAATTTATTACTTAAACCCACCGAAACTCCTGCTATCTAGTTGGTTCCAACACAAAGCAACCCTCAATAAAATGTATGTCTGTAATTTACTTTTTATTCTTCAGCTAAGACAGCAGAAGAGATGATTTATTGTGCACATTACATCAAGCCACAACTGAGGGCAGAACAGTCCAGAGTGTCTTAGGGTTGGGGAAATGGGTCAAAGACAGACTGCTTAGGTGTCAGCAAGGTGGGTCTCTTAGGGCTTGTGGCAATCAAATATTCCAGATTCATGGAAAAGTGAGTAACATTCAGTCAGTGGCTCCTTCTGGCCACCCGCACTCCACATCCCTGCAGCTGAGACTACTGCAGGAGCACTCAGGGCCTTTATTGGACCTCTGCCCCATCTTTCTTCTCTTGTGCTTCAGTCTGTATATTCTCTTCTTCCTCCACTTGGCTTTCATGGCCTCAGAGGTTGCTAAAAAGGTGGTGCAAAAGCCCAGGGAGCAAGTCTGTAAATCTTTATGAGAGCCGACAGCCTCATCTTCCTCTGAATAAATGGCTGGGGAATTATCGTAATTAATTAAACCACCAAGCTTGTGATTAACTTTCTAATAATTTTATTATTGGAGTTAGATTCTTTTTTTCTAGAGAAAATTTTACTCTGGTTAGACATAGAGGCAACCCTAGAGAGCTTAATTATAAGTTCCTAGAAGGAAGAAGAAAGATTCAGTATAATCCACATATTGGCTTCTTCTCCAAGCACATGCACATTGAAGTTTCCTGGGGGTTCCTGGCTGGCTTCTTAGCTGCTGGGAATTTCTAGCTAAAATTCTCTTTTCTAACTACATGACACTGGATGCGAGAGGTTCTGGGGAATGTAACACTGAGGTCAAAATGTAGTCTGATGCTTTGGAGCCAGTTTTAAGTCTCTCAGTCAATATCTGTACATAAAAGCTTAACTGTGTCATAAATAGAGAGGGTATCTGACTATAGGAGTTTCGTTGAGTCCTTGTCCCACTCAAATATACAAAGGGACCTCTTTTGCCTCTGTGTCTGGTCTAGCTGTCTATACTTTATAATACCTACCAGGGCTCATTAGGATTCCCAAAAGTAAGTCTCAAGCACACTATGACCTTAGTAGAAAGGATGACTTAGTTTTATTTCATAGAACATAAGGAAGTGTTCCCTTCTCCCAAGGCTCCCTTCACACATGGCGGCCAATCAGGTCCCTCTGACCACCCATCTGTAGTCCCTGTGGCTCTGGACAAGCCCTGTCTGCAGTCCACCTGTGGTAATTCTAATCAACTGCAATTGTGAGAGTCCTCACCAACATTCCCTCATGTCTTCCAATCCTGCAGCAGTGGTGGTTCCTCCCCTCCTGTGACCACAAACAGCAGCAGCATGTCCCATGTATGACTAGCACCCCCCTCCCCCACCATGATAGTGACAGTTACCTCCCACAGTGCCTGGCATCCCCACCTGAAAACTTTCTCCCAAAAGCTGGAGGAGTTGTTCTTACTTTCTCTCTGTACCCCTTTCCAGGGCAGGGAAACCTCCCACAAGACTGTCCTCTATTAGGTGCCATAAATACACACACACACACACACACAAACAACACAAAAAACCCCAGAAATTGTGGCCTGACCGTGTAGACCAACTCATCCCAGAGGCATACATACGGTCACCAGCCTCGGTCCAGTCTCTGAGGCCCTTCCTCACTCCTGGCCACTGAGTCACTGCAGCACCCTGACTACACAGCAGTCCAACCTACCACCATAGTAGGTCATAGGGAGTCCTTGAAAACACCCTTACCAGTTACACAGAAAAAGATTTCAGACCCCCTTGGTCTCCCAGCTCTATGAAGCAAGGTGCTCAGCTCTATGATATTGTCACATAAACGACAGCAAAACTCAACACTCCCTACAAGAAAACAAGAAAGACAAAACACAACAGTTAGAGCTAACAATGCTTATAGAAGAACCAGATGTGGATTTTCCACAAAAATAAATTTTGAAAAGGCTGTTTAGAATCATACAGGGCATGAGGGAAGCAATGAAGCATAAGGATGCAATGATAGAGGAGATGAAGTCTATAATAGAGGGGATGAAGTCCACTATAAAGGGGATGGAGTCCATGCACCAAAGGCACATACAGGAATTAATGGATGAAGTAATGGAAGCTATACAAAAGATAACAGATCTGTGGAGCAGAATAGAGGAGGCTGAGAATCATCTCAGTGAGCTCTAAAACAATCAGGCACACTTCAGCAAATGAGAAAGACAGTCAACCAAGGTAACTGTATATACTTGAGTATAATTCCACCCCAAATTTTTGTTTGAAAATTTTGGAACAGCTTATACTTGATTATATATGGAATTACAAGAGGTGGAAGAAAACCTGAGATAAATGAAAGATGCTATGAAGAGGAACAATATTTAAATTATTGGTATACCAGAACAAGACACAGTTAAATTAGTGAGGGAATTTGTGGAAGCAACCTTACTGACCATGATTAAGAAAAAGGACAAAAAAAATAAAAGAAAAAGGACAAAGTTGGAGGGCTCATTTTACCTGACTTTACATGTTACCTTGCTTTGCACCTACTACACAGACACAGTTGTCAAATCAACATGGTACTGGCATAATGACAGGTACCCAGACTAATGGAAAAGAAAAAAAAAACAGAAATAAAGTCATCAGCATTTATAGACCACTGACCTTTGGCAATGGACTCAAAAGCATCAAGTGGAAGATGAACACCCTCTTTAACAGGTGGTGCTGGAAATAATGAATATCCACATATAGAAAGATGAAACAAGATGTTTACCTCATCCTATGCACAAGAACAAGCTCAAGGTAAATCACTGTCCTAGAAGTTAATCCCCAAGCCATTAGGACAATCAAGGAAGGAATCAGGACAAACATAAGAACCTTGGCCCAGGGAATACAAAGGTTAACTGCAATAGGGAAGGGTACACACGCAGGTGAACGTGAAATCGATAAATGAAATTTACTAAGGATAAAGCACTTTAGTCAACGTGAATTGAAAGACAGGCCATAGATTGGGAGAGAATTTTTAACAATGGCATAAAAGACAAAGGATTTATTAGTAAAATCTGCAATACTTTCCTGGTTTGCAAAAAGAGGAAAATAGTGAACACCCTGAGGGATTGGGCCAAAGAACTGAACAGAAGTTTCAGTAGGGAGGAGATCTATATGACCAATATAGTGAAGTAATGGACAGACTTTGGGCCACTACTCCTGTCCTTCCTTAATATCAGATCACTTTGTTCAAACAATCTAGCATTCTGAGATGATCACCCTCCTGGCATAATTGCTGAAGACAAAATGAGTGCCGAAGAAAATGTGCTGAAGAAAGCGGATTGTGCCAGGCTATTTTAAAATTTAATAGGGTCATCTAGGGTCTTAAAGGCTTGAAGTTAAACAAGCGTCCATCCAGCAGAGAAGCAACAAGCCCACGTGGAAGTAGCACACCAGCCTGTGTGATCATGAGGCATCACAGGAATCAGGTAGCAGACATCAGAACACCCATCACAAGCAAACAAAATCATCTTGCTGAGAATGAGGGAGTGGAAGCAGAGACCAAAAGCCCATCTGCAGACAATGGGATATCTCCCCTCAGAGGAGTCACAGGGAAGGGATGAGACAACCCCATTCCAATGCAGCACCCAAGAAACACACAATATTCCTCTGGTTTCTTTAAGTTTCCTCATTCCTCACTATCATGACCGCAGTGCTGCTTCTCACTTTGGACTAGACCGGAGCATGTACAGTAGAATCTCAGCACTGGACTGCATCAGTACTCGACATAATCAGAATCCAATGTGAAATGCCAAAGTTTTGAATCAGAGCTTGAACAAAAAAGTGGAATCTGGCCCAACATACATGATTTTTATAAACAAAAGCAGTTTGTGTTTTGATTACTTGACATCAGTCAGCATTGTAAGTGCACACTGCTTAAACCTTTTGTGGCTGTTCCAAGCATTTGTTTTAATTTTCTTGGTTTTTGTGAGTTTTTGTACTTTTTAAAGATAAAAACCAGGATTCCTGAGAATTTTTTGGGAAAAAATCATTATGACAAGGAATTGGTTAACGTGCTAATGGAATTGTTGATGATCAATTAGTAAACACTTGTAGAAAACACGTACGGAAACACCCACAACAGACTAACATCAGGCAGCTTTATTTTTAGAGAAGCCAGGTAGGTGCCAGTGAATAAAAAACACAGAGAGGAGAAAAAAAACTCCAAAACAGCAACTGCTATTTGATTTTATGGTACGAGATTCCCCTTCCAAACAATGCCTCTCTTTCCATACCTCCCCTTCACATCTGTGCCCACAGATCCAGATTTTCATCATTCTCAAGGTATGGGTCATACTGTAATTGTTAAAAAAAAAATTTGGATGTTGTATTCCTTATATTATTTTATATTCCTTATAGTATTTAAATTATATCATTTAACTCTGAACTTATTTTGAAATTTCTGTGTAATATTTTGTATAAAAGTAAAGATTAGGGTAAAAACTGGGTGGTTGAGGGCAGATTAATGTTTTCAGTTATTTCTTATGGGAAAAACTTATTCAGAACTCAATTGCATCACACCTTGATGTTCCTTCTAAAATGGATTAGTATCAATGTCTGGGGTTCTACTGTACAAAGGTATGGAGCTAAGTGCTCATGACACACGGAATCCAGAAACAAAATGAAAATTTCGATACCAGAATGGTAGGGGGGACATGCGGGCGAAAAGGGGCAGAACGGGAACCTAATCGCTTTGATCTCCATATGACTACACACACTCCTTCCTGGGGGAAGGACAACAGAAACCATGGGAAAGGAAGACAATGGTTTATGTGATATATGAAAATAATAATTTATAACTTATAAAGGGGTCAGGTGGGTGGGGGATTAGAGTGGAAATAAAGAGGAACTGATACCAAGGGCTCAATAGAAAGTTAATGTCTAGAAAAGAATAAAGGCAACATATGTACAAATATGCCTGATACAATTGATATGCGCATTGTAATAAGAGTTGTAAGAGTGCCCAATAAAAATGATCTTTTAATTAAAAAAAAGATTTGACACCCCCCCCCGAAAAAAAACAAGCCAAAATATAGGGAAGGCTTCTGAAACAGTAGATAGAACCAAAATGCCAAAATTGATAGTGAAGTTTGCTATAGGGGAAAAAACATGAAAGATACATTCCGAAAAGTTAAAGCAATTTAAAATTGCTTTGGTGTATGTATTTATATTAACTCTCCATATGTCAAGTCAATAATATTGGATACATTTCAGGTGATCAATGTGTGTGGCCTAAGCCAAGTGTGCAATTTTCAGTTTAAAAAGTATTTGGGATATTCCTATTAAAAAAACAGAGAAAATAAATATTAATTCATACTGGCTAAAAGAACTCTGGTGGTATGGTAGGTTATGTATTGGGCTGCTGACCACAGTGTTGACTCAAAAGCACCAGTGGGTCTGTGGGTGAAAGAAGAGGCTCTTGCTGTAAAGACGTATAGCTTTGGAAACCCACAGGTGAAGTACCCTGTCCTATAAGGCTATTATGAATCAGAATCAACTCAATTAGCAGTGAGCAGGGTGTTTTCCTTACTCACACATGCAGCATCAGAACAGTAACATCTATCAAAATAAGCTTAAACGAGAAAGATTTTCGAAGGTTGGACTTTTAACTTGTTTATGGTCAATCTGTAAATTATGTTCCCTTATTATTGTGACAGTCTCTTAAGTGTTATGTAGCTTTAATTCCTGGACTTACAGGATTGATATGCACTGCTTGCTCTTCCATGTTGAGAGAGTAGTTCAATATTATAGTATGCATTAGTTTCACATTCAAAAAGAAGCTGTTATTGGAAATTGTTTAAGCTTGACAGGGTTCATAATCAAATTTTACAGCACCTTCTGATATTATAAAAATAAAATTGTAAAACATAAATATAATAAAATGGAGGCTTTCACATCCATTTAAGTTTTCTCACAGCAGTAAACATATTTTATTAGCTTTTGTGAATTTTTAGAAAAAATGCAGATATACTTACACATAATTGTTTCTTAATTATCCAGATGTTATGATTCTCCATATTAATATGTACTTATAACAAAATAGTTTAATAGAAATGTGTGCATTTTGATAGAAAACATTTATTTAAGCTACAAATTTAAACTAGAATGAAGGTTCTTATCTCAGTATAAACATGCATGCATACGTACATGAGGGCTAAAAAAGTTTATGGATAAATTCCACTATGATTAATTCCATGTTCCACAACAGTTTTGAAGACCTCTTTTATATGCTGTTGTTGTCTAGTTAATTCTGACACATATATGCAATAATGAAACACATACCATTTTCACAATTAAGATTATGTTTGAGTCCACTATTGTAGGCATTGTATAAATGCAACTCATTAAGGATCTTCCTTTTTATCCCTAACTTTCTACTTTTCGAAACATGATGTCCTTTGCCTGGCACTATTCTCTCCTGACAACATGTACAAAGGATTAGAGGAAGTACTTGCCATCTTTGCCTCTTGAGAGCATTCTGACCATGCTTCTTAGAAGTCAAAATTGTTCTTTCAGCAGTCCATGGTTCTTTCAATATTCTTCACCGGGAAGATGATTCGAATGCATCACCCCTTCTCAGGCTTCCTTATTCATAATCAAACTTTGGCATGTTTAGGGCACTCCTGAATATATCATGTTTTGGAATAGCACAGCTTAGTCCTCAAAGTAATCTCTTTACTTTTCAAAGTTTTAGAGAGTTCCTGACCAGTAGATGTGCCCTATGTATTGCTTCATCTGTTTTAGGAGCATTGGTTAGGGATACAAGCAAGAAATTATCCTTAATAATTTCAAATTTGTCTTAGCTTTCATAAAACATGCCGGAGACAAAAAAAGCAAACACAGGATTTTTTTAAACTGAAGGATTTCAAGAAAAACATCACATTTTAGGTACACAGCATTCCTCATAGATCATACCACAAGAAATCAATGTGGAAACACCCCTAAGTGAAAGAGGCCTTTCTTTAAAAGTGTAGAATTGGTGGTCCTTAGATTTTGATTCTGACCCCTTGCCTTGAGGGTGCTCAATGAATGGTGGCACATGACTACAAATATTTACTATTTTAATGTCCTCCTTGGTTGATTATGACATTTATTAATCTGGAAAGATTGCAACTATTATGGTGAATGAATAGAATTGAAAGTATTTCCCTATCCCTAAACCCTCAACATTTGTACAAATAATGCCCACATACAAAAGTGTTTAATCTGTACTAGTCAGTGTATCCAGGCTATATTGGCACAATTTCCTTTTCTCAACAGGGTGTTTAATTCTATTCCATTGACTAAAATAATGACAATATCCATATAATTATCTTATCCCCCAGAAAGGTAGTGGATATGGTTCTCTAATATAAAATTATAACCATGTCTCTAAAACAAACCAGAGCCATAAATAAACAATGGATATATGAGTGAATTTGTGATAACACTTAATTTTACCCCAATCAAAGAATAAAATAGCTCTTATGACATGGCCCTGCTTGATGGTTTACTCCCATGAAGTGATCACAAGAGATATGTATGCTACAGCAAAGCGCAGTGAAGAAATGATAGGGTGTCTCTATACAGCAATCATTTAACCTCTTATCAGCTTGAAAGAAGGGATGAAGTCTAGCTTGTTGATCAGGTCATACTCAATGATGCTGCTTTATGGGCATGGCCTTCTCCTGAGGATAATCGGGACTGTTTTCTTCCTCCCTGAAGGCAGGGTACACACTCTCTATGCTTCATAATCCAGTTGACAAGGCGCACAACAGTATGCTGATGGCAGCCAGACCCCTAGAACTAGAGGAGCCATGTGTAGACACATACCATTGCTGAGATGCTTCCAACATCACTGGATTCATAAGACTTTCCTCCCAGTGGACTGTAATTTTTCTGCATTTGTCATTTTTGCATGTCTTGCATGAATCTGAAGAGGAGTTTATAGACTGGCACCAGACATGTGGGTTAATATTGGATGAACGGGATAATATCGGATTTATGAACTTGATCTAGAATGGGCTGGGGTATTTTCTTAATATACAATAGTTCTTTCATATAAAACTCTCTCTAGCACACATATGAGAGTCTCTGGATTTTTCTCTAGTCACCCCAGTCTAACACACTAACAGAAGAAATAGTATCTGTGGTCTCAAAGTCTTGTCTTTAAAGCAGCAGCCATCTAAGTGAGGTGCCAACTAAATGCACATGGAAGAAGCACATCAACCTGAGTGATCCAAGGATTGCTAATAATCAACTCAAAATCTGAAAGGGAATGATATTAGAGTTAAAATTGTGAGCATCTGGTTTGCAGAAGCCCATTGATGACAGTGGGAGCCCATTTTCAGGGTCCATTCACGGCCTTTGGTGAATTCCGTCAGATCATAGTCAAGGGTTGAGAATATCCTTGATATTAGACATAGAACATTGTGTGTTAGATAGTTAATACATTAGAAGTCCTTCAACTCATGAGGGCCTCTAGGTTCAAGGTAAAGGAAGCAGACATCTGAATCTTCCATAGAGCAAAGCAGGTAGTCTGGCCACAAGCAACAAGAAGCAAGACCAGTCAACAATGATCATTAAGATGGCCAAATGTGACATTCCCAAGATCAAGAGATGTATATACCAGCAGCATGGCAAAGCAGGTCTCAAAGGAACCTCAAGCTCTAACAACACAATCCATGGTTTAGTAGGCCCACAGATAAAGTAGTTCACTAGTTGAGACAGAGAACTATCAGTCTTATGCTGACCTGATTACCAGAGAGCAGTAGAGAAAGAGGCAGGGCTTGCAGAGCTATTTATCGCTGCCCTCCAACCAAATTGTGACCTTATTCATTCTACATGTTACTATTGGACTAGTTGGCACAATAAACCTACTTTTCACAGTTCATCCCATGCAAACTTGGCAACTGTACATATTTTTTAGCCATTTATAATCTACAGACATTATCAAAATCACACTTATGCTAACACCAAACATCTACAATACATATAAATGAAAACACACTTAGTCTAATTGCAATTGGTATGTACATCAGACATGAACAAAAGAAAGGTATTCAGTAAGCACAAATAAAGAAGATAAACTGACAGTCACAAACCACACTTTTGCAATTGATCATATGGTGATAACTGATAGGAAGAACTACCTATGTCTACTACCCATTCTGTATTACCTTTGTCCTTGACCATCACCTCAGTTGGCTGTGGTACTGTGCCTGGTGGGGTGACCCAGACATTCATTCCTGAGGGACATCCTTTTAGGAATTTGTTGCTGTAGTTTTCCATGTACTTTAATCACAGGACATGGTAGTACTAAGAGATGGACTATGGGATCTCCTGTATTCTTGGCATATTCTTCTGTACCTCCATTATATAGCACCATTGCAATTTCTCCTTGATCATCAGGATTAATAACACCACTCAATACAGTGACATTCTTCCTTACCTGTTGATCCAAATGTATGAGAAGCCCAAAATGGCAAGGGGCATGCTTATCTCCTTTGGAGATAGGACCTCCAAGCCTGAAGCACAGAAGGTTGTTGGTATAAGAAGCAAAAATGCGCAAGAAGATCACTAGGAGTAAAAGTGAGTGGTGCTGCACCAACTTCCTCACCCCTTGGTAGCTGGATGCATAAATACTTGCTATTAAAGACACAGCGCCATATCTAGGCTGTTGTTTTAGAGCATATACCGCTTCCTGGAGAAGAGTCCCAGATCCCGCAAGTTGTCACCTAGATGACATCACAGTAGTCTTTAGGAGCCCATTCCATCATTCTATTAAGTCAGCTACTTCAGGATGATGAGGAACATGATATGACCAGTGGAATCCATGGACATGGATCCATTGCTGCACTTCATTTGCTGTGAAGTAATTTCCTTGATCTGAAGCAATGCAATATGGGATATCATGCCAGTGAATAAGGCATTCTGTCAGTCCATGAATAGTAGTTTTGGCAGAAGTATTTCTTTCATACAGGGAAGGTAAATCCATATCCAGAGTAGGTGTCTACTCCAATAAGAACAAAGTGCTGCCCCCTTCATGCTGGAAGTTGTCCTATATAATCAACCTGCCACCACATTGCTGGTTGATCTCGCCGAGAATGGACAACTTGGACTCAAAAATTGGCTTCTGCTACTGGCAGATGGGGCAGTCGGCAGTGGCAGTGACCAAGTCATCCTCCATGTGTAAGTGCACATTGCTACACCCATGTAGAACCTCCATCCCTGCCACCATGTCCACTTGGTTCATGTGCCCACTGGGCAATGACAGAAGTGGGCGAGTAAAAAGGACAACTATTGTCCAGAGTGAACATCATCTTATCCATCAGTTTGTTAAAGTAATCCTCTTCAGAGGTAACTCACCTGAGACGTGATTATCCTCACTTTTTTGACCTATTCAGAGAGGTCCATATATATATATACTCCTTCCCCATACCTCCTTGTCACCAATTTTCCACTCACTTTCCTTCCAATTCCTTGGCAATTCAGCCAAGCCACAGCCCATGGATCCATTATACAAACACATCTGGCGATTTTTCCTTGCTGGCAAACTGAACAACTCGGTGCACTGCTCCAAGTTCTGCCCATTGGGAGGATTTTCCTTCACCACTTTCCTTTAGGAAGATCCCAGAAAGGGACTGTAGGGCTGTAGCTGTTCACTTACAAGTGGCAGCTGCGTATAGTGCAGAGCCATCAGTAAACCAAGCATGACATTTCTGTTCTTCAGTACCTTATCATCAGGAACTCCCCAGGAGGCCATAGGTGCAGGCAGGGAGAAGGAAGGTACTGTGACAGGAGGGAGGACTGTGAGTATTGGGCCCCTTCTTCATGCAGCTTCCTTGTACCTTCAGTTCCTTCTCTGGCCCTATCTCATATATACCAGCTCCATTTAATGATGGAGTGTTACTGTGCATGCCCAAAGTTATAACTCTGTGGATCATACAATATCCAGTTCTTGATAGGAAGCTCAGGTCTCTTGGTGACATGGTGGTCCATGATGAGGCATTCTGTGTCCACTAAGGCCCAGTAACAGACCAACAGCTGTTTTTCAAAACGGGAGTAGTTGTCTGCAGAAGATGGCAGGACTTTACTCCAAGAGCCCTACGGGGTGTGCTAAGATTCACTAAGAGGCGTCTGTCAAAGGCTCCACACTGCTTCTGAGCACCACTGGGTCAGCTGAATCAAATCGCACCCATGGCAAAGCAGCATGCACGGCGGCCTGACACTGTTGCAGAGCCTTTTCTTGTTCTGGGCCCCACTTAAAATTGAAGGAATTTGATGTCATTTGATAAATAGATCAAAGTAGAACACCCAAATGAGGGTGATATTGCCTTCAAAATCTGAAGAGACCCACCAGGCATTGTGCCTCCTGTTTAGTTCTTATGTGGGGAGAGAGGACAGGGGCATGCAAGAGCCTTTTCAATTCTTCACTTTAGTAGGAATAGCTCAACATGCCCCACACCACAGGAAATTTCACTGAGGTGGAGGGTACCTGACTTTTTGTTGGGTTGATTTTCTTACATGTTGCATGCAAATGTTGTCCCAATGATTCTAGGGTCTTTAATACATCTTCCTTAGTGGGTCTAACCAACATATTGTCAGCAATATTATGGACTAGTGTAGCATGTAGTGAAAGAGACAGGTGGTCAAGTTCCCTTCAGAATAAATTATGACATGTGGCAGAAGAGTTGATCTACTAATAGGGTAGAGTTGTGAAAGTGTGTTGCTCTCCCTGCTGAAGGAAAATTGTTTCTGGTGGTTCTTTGAGAAGAAGGTTTTGGTGAGATCAATACCTAGAATCAGGAGAAGTATTAATTTGCTCAAACAACAAAATCACATCTGAAATTGCAGCTGCAATTGGAGTCAACACCTGCTTATGTTTACAATAATCTACTCTACTTCTCATCCTGACAAAACCGCTGTAAAATATGAAGCACACTATAATCCATGGTCTCTCTTCTCACCAGAACTTCATCTATTGGTGATGATTCTGTAGATGTTAGAGTTGCTATTTCACATCATGGATTAACATCACCTACTCTAGTAAAAGTGAAAGATTTATTTGTGTTTTTAAAGGTAGAGATAACATTATTAGTGCTGTTAAGCCTACACAGACTGGAGAGAAAATTTGAGAAGCCCATATATATGATCTTGTTTCTCTAGAAGGACTCCCAGGACCAATTTCATTAGACAGTTAATATATTGGAAATCTTTCAACTCATGAGGGACGCTGGGTCCAAGCAGACAGCTGACTCCTATGTAGGACAATGCAGGCAGTCTGGCCACAGGCAGCAAACAGCAGGGTGGGTCACCAACAGTCAGTAAGACCACAGGATTCCACAGTCCAAGGCTTTGTAGATGTATACACCAGCAGCATGGCGAAGCAGGCCTGGAAGCAACTGCAAACTCTAGCGACATGATCCATGGTTGGAATACCACTGGTAGTCTAGCTCACAAGTTGAGGCACAGGACTATCAGCTGGATTAATCAACAGAGAGCAAGAGAGAGAGAGAGAGAGAGAGAGGCAGGATTTACTGAGCCATTTACTCCAGTCAAACCACAATCTTATGAATCCTACCAATTCCTATTAGTCAGGCTCACACAATAACCCTACCTGTCACATGTTGTAATGTGGATTATGGTAGATGCATTTAGGTCAAAGTGTAATATATTATCATTTAATCTTCCTTTTAAACAAAAATAAAGCAATTTCAGCCTCAAGTTGAAATAATGAGTCTATGGGAAAATATTGAATGATTCTTGAAGCATCAAAATAAAATGGAATGAATACGCGGTGTCACTGCACTAAAAAGATCTATATAATATCCAATCATTGCAAGAGATAGAATAGGAGCAAGAAATGATGTTACTTAGATAGAAGTTCAAGCTGGATGGAAAGCATTAACCAAAAACGAAGTTCCGGGAAGTGATGATAAAAAGCTGATAAAGCACTGGAAGTGCTGACTAGGTTTGTGGAGGAAATTTTGAAATCAGATACTTGGCTAACTGGATGGAAGAGATTCATTTTGTGCCGTTCTAAAGAAAGGTGACCCAACAGATGGCTGATCTTATGGAACAATACCATTGAATTATATGCCATGGAAATTACATGCACATGAAATTTTGCTGGAGATAATCCAAAAAAAGTTTGCAGCAGAATGCTGACAAGGAGCTGCCAATGGTTTCAGGCCAGATTTAGAAGAGATTGTAGAACAAGGAATGCCACTGTTAATGTCAGGTGGCTCTTGGTTGAAAGGCGAGGATACCAGAGATGTTTGCTTGTGTTTAATCAATGGTGCACAGGCATTTGAAAGCAACTGTGAATTCTGAAGAGGCTTGGAAAGAAGGAGAATTCCAGAACATATCATTTTGTTCAAGTAAAACTCATGGATAAAGAGACAACTATGAAAGCAGAACAAAGGTATACTCCATGGTTTAAAATCAAGAAAGGTGTGCATTATGGTTTTATCACTTTATTATATATATATTCCATTTGGATATGGAGCAAATATCAGAAGCTGGGTTATATACAGAAGGGTATGGTAACAAGAGTGAAGAAAAACATATTAACAATCTGTGGTACAGATTATACTACTATGTCTGCTAAAGTGGGACTGACTTGAAACACTTGCTGATGAAAATCAAGGACTGCAGTCTCCAGTATTAATTTCAACTCACTGTAAAGAACACTTAGATCATAAAAATTGGACCAAAATATAAAATCATGGCAAATCAAGAAAAACGTTGAAGCTGACCACAATGAGTTATCTCAATGGCTTGGAGTTATCTACAATCACTGCTCCTGGAAACAGCAGTGAAGAAATCAACTATGGCATGAGGTAAATCAAGTTTTTACACAAGTCACTAAACCTATTGATCAATAGATTGAAAACATTGAACAATAACGAAAGAGGAGCAGGTTTGTCTCATCTGATCTATACTGACATCAAGATCATTATACATGTAGAAAGTAAAACATCATACAACATTAAAAATACAGGAAAATAAGAAAATGCCAAAAATGGATGATTCCAGAAGAGCCTCTAAACTCGTTCTTAAAGAGAAGCTTAAGTACCTGGATGACTTGAGGAAATATAAGAGTTGAACAGAGAATCTCAATGAGCACCTTATGATGCCAAACATAAAAAATAAAATAATAAATGAGCAGAAACCTAGCAGTAGAAAATCAAAGGGGAAGGACATTCTCTGCAAATCCAAACTAAGATAATTGAAGAATGTTGTCCAAGCCTCCAAAACTGAAGAATTATATGAGCAAAATAATGAATGATGAATGAAGTATCAAAAAATATGAAAGCAGTACACACATCATTGTATCAAAGGTAAAAAAAAAAAAACTGGCCAATATTCAATCAATTCAAGAAGGAGCATAGTACCAGAAAAAGAATGGCACAGAAAGAAGTCTGTGCTCCACCAAAGACCTTAGTGAAAAGAAAGGCTCTAGGAACTAATGGAATACAAACCAAAATTATTCAGGGTTCTAATGAAGCACTGAACACACTCACTTGCCTATTCCATGAAGTTTGGAAGATAGCACTTGACCAAATGGCTCAAAGAAATCCATATTTGTGCCCATTCCAAAGAAAGATAACTTATCAGAATATGAATATTATCATCCAGTAGCATAAATTTCATATGTAAGTTCAATTTTGCTAATGATTTGTGGCATTACTTCAATAGGAAGCTGCTTGAAGTTCAAGCTGAATCCAAAGAACTTAAATTAAGGGGTATTTTTGCTGGTGTCAGATGGATTTTGACTTAAAACAGAAAATAACAAAGCAATGCTTACTTGTGCTTTATCACCTCTGTTAGCATGTGGATCACAATAAACTATGGGGAACATTGAGGAAAATGGGAATTCCAGAACATTTTACTGTATGTGGGACCTGTATGTAGAATAGAAGGTAGCCATTTGAACAGAACATGGCAAAGTTGTGTGGTTTAAACTCATGAAAGGTTTGTATCTGGGTTGTATCATTTGTGCATTTTCATTCTCTCTCTCTCTCTCTCTCTCTATATATATATATATATATACATGTATATATATGTGTGTGTGTGTGTATATATGCTGAGCAATTTTTTTCAGAAATTGTATCATATGAAAATAACATAACATCAGGATTAGAGAAAGGTTGATCGACTACCAGAGACATACAGATAGCACATTGTTGAATATGAGGAGAAATTAGGAGCTTGTGGACAGATATCAAAGACCGCAAATTTTAAAGCCTGTAAATTACAACATAATGCAAAGGAAATTAAGATCTTCCCAAGTTACACGATAGACATAAGTGGATAAAAGACTGAATTTGTCCAGAATTTCATTTTGTTTGGAACCAGAGTCAGTGCTTAAGGAAGCAACAGTCATGAAATCAAAAGATATTATACATTAGACAAATCTGTTGCTGCGAAAGATTTTTGGTGTTGAAGAGCAAGGCTGTCCGTTTGAGGACCAGGGAACACTTCATCAAGGCCATGATATTCTCCATATTCATATGAATATTGGGCAATGAATTAAGAAGAATGTGGAAATATTGATACAGATACGTTATGATATTTGGAAGCATACTGCAAGTACAGTAGTTTGGTAGAAGCAGAACCATTTTTTTTGAAGAGAGAAACAAATTTATTGACATTCATATATGTATAAGAAAGAGCTCTAGATCAAAGATAACTATATTTTGAGAAAAACATCCCAGCTCAGTTCAGATCAAGTCCATGATTCTGATATTAAATCATACATCTGATACTAGTCCATAAATTCCTCTATAGACTCACACAACACATGCAATGATTCTCAATGCAGGAAGATCACAGGCCAGTGGCTAGAAAATCTTGTGGATCCAGTAGGGTTAGGAGCATATCATCACTGGTATTTCAATGGCAATAAAGGGAATGGAGAGAAAGAGAAAGAAAGAAAGATGCCTCCAGTGAGCTCTCTATCTCTGTTGTGTCTCCAGGTGAGGTGCTCAGGCAGCAACATGATTGACAGGCTAAACTCCACCCCTTCACTCTTACTACCCTCAAGTTGACAGCAGATTTTTGATTTTATCACATAAGGAGACTCTCCAAGAAGGGAACAGATGGTGACAAGAAGAGGAAGTTCCCACAACAACCCTCACAACCAGCCTGCCAAGATATTGGGGAGTACCAAGTCAGGTCTTGAGATACGTACATATCATACATTTTGTTAAATCCTTATCATATGGCAGGAACTGTATTTTTAACATTTCTTTTCGCGGCTATCAAGTTGTTCTAGAAATCCCAGCGATCCCATGCACAAGGAAAGGAAATGCTGCCAGATCCTGTGTCATCCCCACGATGGGTTGGGGATCAGCTCATTGCCTACTATAATCTTTTCATTGGCTGATATTTGGAAACAGATCCCCTGGTCATCTTAATCGGGAAGCTCCAATGAAACCTATTCAGCTGATGAATAGCAGTGCATAAGCCTCAGACGGGTGGTGGCAAGAAAGGAAGAAGGCATCAGCCAGATGCTCCACCTCCAAAATCTCATAGTGTAAAGGAGAAACCAAACTGTGGAAGTGCAGAGGGGAAAAAATCTATTCTATCTGGGGTTGGGTGACGGAGTCAGAAATTTCTTCAGAGAAAAAGATTATTTGAACTTGCCATTGAAAAATTAGTGTACATTCATTCCAGGCACAGAAACAGCAGCAGAAAAGAAAGTACCAACAAAGGAAACATGTGAGCAAATTTTATAAAGATTCAAAAGCCTTCGTCACCTGACTTTCTGTTGCTTCCAAGTCTCAATTTCAGGGATCCTTGCCCCTACCTGTAGCTCCTAGAATGCCTTTCCTGGATCTATGTCACATGTGCTGGACTCCTCTAACATCTTTCGTTTCTCCAGGGCATGTATCTATAAAAAAGAGCATCATTTGTTCATTTCTGCTAACTCATCTCATATCATGAAGACCAACACCGAAACCCAGGACAAACTCACTGCCATCAAGGCGATGCCAACTCACACACACCTTACAGGACAGGGTACAACTGCCCTTGTGTGATTCTGAGACTAACTTTTAACCAAAGTAGAAACCCTGATCTTTCTCCCTTGGAGTGGCTGGTGAGCTTGATCTGCTGATCTTGAGGTCATGAGTCCAATGCATACCACCAGGTCATGACTTCCAAATTGTGAAAGCAAACAAACCTCTTCTTTATTTTTAAAGAAGGTTCTTAAAGATCTATCCAACATCATCAGTGTCTATCTCAGTCAGAGGTTTCCTCCTCTTTCCTGTGGTCCTTCTTCTTGATCAGGTCTTCCTCTCCTACAGTCACAACACTCCTTAAAAGGGAAGATGATAAGACTTTGTACTGTCTACTTTGACCATGCTATCATGAAAGACCAATAAAATTTGCCTCCTGCCTGATAAAGTGGAGGGTGAATGAAAAAGGTATTTCCTTTAAATATGTGGATTGAAACAGTCTCCCCCAAAATGGGCTCAAACATAATACTTGTATCGATGGTTTAAGACCAAGTAATATTTCATGATGGTTGCTAATTAATTGGAACTGATTTGATGGCACATAAGAGCAACATATTTTTCTATATAAATGCTTACATCTATCTGTACAGGTATATTTATTCATCTATGCACACCAATATATAAAGACATATGTGTATGTATATTTGCCTTTGTATGTTCAATTGTGCTTTTTGTCTTTGTTGAACAAATGGCAGAAAATAGTTCCAACGCTCACAACATTTAAGATGAACACTCAGTCCTTTGTTCAAACGTGTGATGCAAGACAACCTGGTTGATTTTGCCCCAACTCTGTTCTGATCCAGCTTCCCTCACGAACCATATTTTATTCCATTAGCTTCATTTTACTTGAATGGAGAGCTTGGAGAAAAGTGTCATTAAATTGTTAGATTCTTGTTTTAAAATGGGTCTTCCTAGTCCACTAAACTGCCCTCTTCCTCATAAGTCTTTTCCGATATTTCATTGTCTCTCTATGAACCTGGTATTTCCTTTCATGTCATATTCTTTTAGAGTAGGTTTTTGGTACTAAGGCATATTTTATTCTTTAGCGCTGCCTTTAATCTTGTTTTCCTAAAATTCAAATTTGTTCCCTGACCATTTATTCTCAATTTTTCTTCTTAAATTCAATCCCACCCCATAATCTTTATTTGAACTTCTAAAATACACTGACTGCATCACCTTCTGAAAATCCATGCATAAGCATAAATAAATCAGACATTAATACTCTTCTTTCCAGAAAATAGGTAAAATAAAGCAATTAAATCTTCAAGTATAGTTGAAAGGAATTACAATTCAATATTAAAAAGTGACAGTATCATGCGTAGGACCTAGCTAAAACAAAACAAAACTGATCTCTCACTGTGCAATTTCCGCAATACATAGTTGCAGTATTCCACTTCCTTCATCTTAGTCTTTTCTAAATATGAATGAAATATATAATAAACATGATATGGGGGAATTATATAAATTATGCTGAGGGATCATAATAGGAAAATATTTTTTAAGGAAAACAGATTAATAAAAGAATGAAGCTGTACTTGTGGCTGAAGTCCTTGAAGATAAACCTGATCCTTGAATTGTGAATCCCCTGAATAGTGGCAGCAGTGACATACAACTTGTGACTTGATCAGTTATATCTGCAGAAAACACAGTATTAAAGAAAGGATATGAGCCATGACATAGCAATAAGTCACTGCAGCCTGAGGCTGAAGCTTCAATATGTAAATCTGTAAACTCTTTAATATGTCTAGATAATAAAATTGGAATTATACACAAAGCAATCACTTGGAGTGGCTGTTTTCGGACAACTGAAGGACACGAAAGAGTATTTGAATTTGAAGCATATGCCTTGGACAGATTTTGGTGCATTGGATTTGTCAGTAATTCACTGTGTAATAGGTTGTTCAAATGATTTTCTTAAAGGTTTCAGGCACCAAGGTTTTCTCTGCACTTTTCTTCACTTTATAGCTCCAAAATTATTACATAAAGATAACCTGAAGTACCTGATTCAATCAAATCATCCTGACCTGAGCTCCAAACTTGCTAGGTTGGAGCAGAATAGAATAACTATTCATGATCTCTCTGTCATCCCCAAAGTGCTGTTCACTGGAACTTTCTGTGAAAGAAACATCCATGTGAACTTTAGACGCTGACAAAAGCACTTCATCTACATATTAAAATGGACCACTCTCCAGCCATGAAATAGGAATGCAAATTATATCAGTGATTTCATTCAGTCTCCTACATTTGAAAATAATCCTCTAAACAAGGGTGTTGTATTATTTTAAGTGAACCTTTCCCTTACTAGTTTCTATTTATTTTATTGGATCAGAAAATTAACATGAAGTCATTTATTTGTTGACCTTTTCCAACCTTAGCCAAAGACATTTTGATTGAGTTAGTGGCTGTATTCTCATTGGAATAAAGGTTCCATTTTTGTCTAACTAATATGGAGTATCTACACAATGACCCCTGCATTAGAGAACCATTAATTAACCAATTTCCATAGTAGGCATGCTCCCCTGTCCATAGCCATAGACTTAAAAAAACAATATTTGGAACATCAGTGCTGTATTTTAATTGTGGCAATCCTGTAGAAATTTCAAACTCATCCCAATTTGGTATTTTTTTTAATGCAATCATGTTTTTTTTACAGATGAGTTTTACTATTTCTGTGGAAAAGGTGAGACTCCCTACTCCTGGGGCATATTTCCAGAGTCAGAGAACCTCAGGGTTTGTTCTATTCTGTCTGACGGGATGCAGTGAGTTGAAATCAACTTGATGTCAGTGAGTGAGAATAATGGGTGATACATATGGAACCTGTTGAAAATCGTGAACATGTGGCAATTTCAATTAACTTGTCACTTCAAATATATAATGACACTAGCAGTTTAAATTTAGTTTTTATAGACGCAGTACTATGGCAGATCTTGCTGTAATGTTCACTAAAAATTTAGAATTCTAACTTTATACACATAATATAATAATAGATGCAATTTCTGCCTTTAGATGCATATGGTTAAATTCTGTTTATTTTCAGATATTAACACACTAGATTTACAAAAGCCATATTCATTAAAACCCATCAGTTTTACTAAGAGTGAATCTATAGTGCAAATGGGATCCACATCGTTCACTCTATTGTACTCCCATTTTATTAATTATAGTTTTGCTTTTCTTTACTCAGAATTCAAAACATTTTTTGATGATAAGAAAAGAGGGACAGTAGTGTTTACACTAGCATTCATTCATTTAATTTAGGAACAGAAATATTTAAATTAATGACCACGAATGGTACTTTTTCTTTTGTATTTACTGATCGTTAGCAAAGAACTCACCACAAACCAAGAATTCTTTAAGCCCAAGGCAAAACACTCTTATCATTAACCTTGAAAAATGTATAGCAATAAATGATCAAAAGAGCTAATATCATAAATCTTTTGTTTCACACAGTCAATATGAATCATGACTACTGACAGTGACAGACCAGGGACTTCAGCCCTGCTGGCTCAGGGGATAAACAAAGAGCCCTGAGAAATATGTGAGGAGCAAAGGACTCTGGGAGAACTGGCTGGGTCAACATTTTCACCTCCAAGTCAGGCCCCAGTAAAAGTCTGAAGCAGGACTGACCTTGAAGATCATTCTGAGGTATGCCAACCCAGAGCCCCAGTCTGGATAAAACAGAAAGGAATATGTTCTCAGCCAAGGACCAGCTGAGCAGCTGATAGTTTGGTTTCCAACTGCAACACAACACCACCTTCCCATCTGACCAGTGCGGTATCAAACCTGGAAACATTTCCTAGCCAACATTTTTATTTCACCTCTCGAGAGGGGACTAACTTGCTCCCAGAACTAAGTATATCACATCTATTCTTTTTTTCTGTCTTTATTTATTTGTTTATTTTAATTGAAATCATTTTATTGGGGGCTCATATATCATTTTTCACTATACATACATACATATACCATGCCAAGCATCTTCACATGCCTGCTGCCGTTATCTTTCTCCAAATATCCGCTTTTCCACTTGAACCCTTGATATCAGCTTCCCATCTTAACCCCTCTGTCCCTGCTCTCCCCTCCATCACCAACCTTCAATACTTTATAAATTATAATTTTTCTGTCATATCTTACACTGCTCCACATCTCCCTCTGCCCATTCCTTTGATGTCTGTCCTCCAGATAGGAGGTCATATGTAGATCCTTGTAGTTGGCTCCATCTCTCTACCCCACCTTCTCTCCACCTATCTGCTAACTTCAATCTCACCACTGCCCCCCAGAGGTTCATCTGTCCTGGCTCCCCATATCTCCAGATCCCATTTCTACCAGTATACCAGCTGGATTTGTAAGGTAGAGTTGGAACCATGAGAGTTGGGGGAAAAAAGTCTTTAGGAACTAGAACAAAGTTGTATGCTTCATAGCTACCTCACTGCACTTGACTGGCCTCTCTTCTCCCCGTGACTTCTGGAGTGACCAGATTTTACCATTGGTAAAGTGGGACACCATTGACAGGGAATAGGATGGGGTTGTTGATTAAATATTTGGTCTATATGGAGCAACAAAAATTTTCATATAATGCAAAAATAGTATTGTAATATATTTGTTTATTAAGTAAATAAAAATTAATGTGCCGTGAGATGTGGGGCAAATTGTTAAAAATCGGGACTATGCTGCCAAAAGCTGAATGTCTGGTCACCTTACTAAGGGGGTGACCATTTGCCCACAAGTGGTCCCTGGGTCCCCACCCTGCTCTACTCCTCATTTGTTGTGATGTACTTTGTACTTTGATGCTTGATACCTGCTCCCGTTTACCCCTCATGAACACACAAGCTGGTGTGTTTCTTCCACGTGGGCTTTGCTGCATTTGCGCTAATTGGCCACTCATTTATCTTCAAACCTTTAAGACCCCAGGCGCTTTCTCATTTGGGAGCTCAGGACCATCAGCTTCCTCCACTCTGTTTGCCTTTGTACCCTTTTGTCTTCAGCGATCACGTGGGGAGGATGGGCGCATATTGATATGATTTTTGTTCTTTGATGCCTGGTATTTTATTCTTTCAACATCTCATGATCGCACTGGCTGGTGTGCTTCCTTTATGGTGGGCTTGGGCCTTTGCTTCTGAGCTAGATAGCTGCTCATTTATGTGCAAGCCTTTAAGACCCCAGACACTGTATCTTTTGATAGGTGGACACCATCGGCTTTCTTCTCTCTTGCTCAAGCCCCTACTTGTTCTCAGAGGATGTCTCCAGAAGGTGGGCATATAATGATATGTTTGTTTGTTTGTTTGTACTTGATACCTATAACCTAATCCTTTCAACATCTCATGGTCGGTCACACTGGCTGGTATCCATCTTCTGTGTGGGCATGGCCACTTCTCAGCTAGATGGCCTTTTGTTTACCTTCAGACTTTTAAGACCCCAGGTGCTATATCCTTTGATAGCTGAGCACAATCAGCTTTCTTCACATTTGCTAATGCACCCATTTTACTTCAGTGATCATATTGGGCCAGTGAGTATCATGGAATACCAGATTCATAGAACAAAGTGTTCTTGCATTGAGGGAGCACCTGGGTAAAGGTCCAAGGTCCACTTACTACCCTAGTAATTAACCTATAAATATATATTCTTAGATTTTTAATTATTTGATTTAATTTTAATTGTTTAATTTCCTAAATAATTTTCAATTTATTTAATCGATAGAACTTAAATGAAATTTGATTATTTTGGCATGTATACATTTGTTTTTCTAATGGTATCATGAATTATGATACCAGCTGAGCATTCATAAGTGCAAAAAAATAGTTTTAAGACAATTAAAAAAGAGAGAGAAATGACTCATTCAAAAGGCTGCTTTGAAAAACAATGATAGAAAGGCAATGATACTCAAAATTCATAAAATAAAACAAACGTATATAAGCAGCATAATTTGTCTTTGTATTATGATTGTTTCCATACCATCCACTTATTCATTTATTTATCTATGAATGATAAATATAAATAAATCAATATAAGATGGATGTATGTATAGTCTTACAAAACTCTGTTTGATTCAGGGGCTTCACAAAACAAGTGATCTGCAAAATTTATACATAGATAATTGAAATACATAAACACCTGAGAAATAAGACATACAAGAAGTGTGATTACTCCTGCTTAATTCCCTGTTTGAGATTTTAGAATGTGGTACATAAAAGAAAGGATAAGGTGAAAATATTGTAGAATTCCTGAACAGAGGAGAGGCAACTAGGAACATATTACAAATATGAGATATATTCATAGAGAAATACCCCAGAGACCTTCAAATGATTTCAAAGTATTGAATTTGATAGTAGTCAATTGTTCTGTATCCACAGAAGGTATTATACCAAAGTATTAGTGACAAGTTTACTTGTAACAGGTAAAAATAGAAAACAAATCCAAATATTTGTTAAAGGGTAAATCAACAGATAAATAAGTTCTGATAAAGAGATTCACAGGAATACTACTTAGCCGTAAAACAGAATTTACTGTTTTTATTTTCATAAACCTAGATCATCTAGAAAATATTTTGCTGATTGACAAAAACTTGACGACATGGATTGCATCTGATATAACTTCACTTACACAAAACTTAAACACAGTTCTAGAAGACCTACATTGGAAGAGTACATTAGTGATTGCCTTGGGGCAGGTGGTGCAGAGGGAAAGGGTACAGAATCGGGTCAGAGGAGGCATTATGAAAAGGACATAAAGACATTAGGGAAACTGAAGGATAATTTTATTGTTTTAATTGTAGTACTGAGTGGTTGTGCGCGGGACTGCGGCCCACTGGGACGGAGGTTCAATTCCAGCAGTGGGGCTGGGCCTCCTACTCCCACCACCGGAGAGCAGTGATGCCAAAAAAAAAAAAAAAACAAATAAAAAAATAACATCTCTAATTGTAGTACTGGGTTCAATTACTCATGCATACCAAAAATCAAATAGTGCGTGTAAACATGGGAAGCTTATTGCATGTGCATTGTCATTAAAATTGATAAAATAGGATAGGATCTCTGTTACAGAGAAATAGATCAAAGGATAGTGGAATAAGCATAAATAGTGACAGGACTTGATCTTTTCATGCTTTTCCAAATATCCAAATATTTTAGAAAAACAATGATTCTCCATTTGCGATGCTCTAAATTCTACTCCCTGAGAAATGATAGAATTCCCTCAGCACCAACAGAGTTTCTAGAAATTCACATTAGAACATTTTACTCCACGTCAGCACATAAATGTTTGCTATTTCTATGAGTCTTAAATAATCAGTAGAGATGGTGGCAATAAGTAAAATTAGTCTAATGTAATAGCATTTGAGTAAAATGACAGATTTCAGTTCTATTGAATTTTTGAAAGCTAAGGTTGAAAATAATTACTTGCTTTTGGAAGATTCTCTAAAGTTAACTTTTTAATAACTTACTCAGTAAAATAATAAGTTATTATAATAAAACCCTAATGTTATTTTGGCATAGGGGGTTGGGCCATCATAGTAAATTTTCACTTTAGAGACCTTCAATAAAAATTTTCTCCTGAGTTCATTTCTACATACCCAGGAGGTTTAGTAATGAATCATCATCAGTAAATACTGTGCCTATTAATCAATAAGACAGAATTTAAATTATATAAGCGAGAAGAGGGGACAAAAACATTTTACTGTCCAATTACATATATAAGAAGATGAAATATAAGCCAAGTACCATGGCTTCAAGTGACAACTTTAAATTTATCTATACAATTTTCTTAATATGACTGAAGTTTAATTATGCCTTAATTTAATTTGTAAGAATAAATAGAAATAACATTAAAACTATAATGTATCATGGTGTTTATTGTTTATATATGCTATGGAAAGTTTAAAAAATCTAATTATTCAATGTCCTCTATATGACTTTCTGAAGAATTTTTGCTCATTTTTATTTATATTTGCATCCCACCGCATTGTACTGCTTTGTTCAATTTCTCTCTCCACTAGAAGTGACCCTAAGTGGAAACTGAGCTGCTTTCCCCCACTTGCATGTTGATATTTCTAAGCATCTCTCTATTACATTAAGAGGCAAAGGAACACATCTACATGGCTAGACTTTTACAAATACCAAAGGCAATATTGTTTATAGATCTTTTGACACAGATTTAAGTGTAAAACGCTATCCGTTTCACAATCTGCACGTTCTTATTTGCTTTCTGCTTAGTTTGCCACCATAACTCAAACACAATCCAAAAAGTTCTCTTGACCGGGCCTCTGGGACCACTCTGACTTCGCTTCTCTCACGCCTCTTCTTACTCCTCTCCAGTCACACCTGCTTCCTTGTTGCTCTTTGAATCATTCAGTCGTTTCCTTTTGTCCAGAGAGCACTGTCCAAGACACTAAATGGCTAGCGTGCACTATCTAAATGCCACCTCCAGGACTTGGTGAAGCCTGCTCTAACCAGCAGCTGAATATTCACAAATGACTGCTGCCATCTTTGTAGCACAGGCTCCACACTTACTCATTCTCTACCTCAATCACATTGTTACTGTCTCTTACTTCCAACCCGTGAAATTGACCTCATTAAAGGCTAATATGCACTTAAAAATGTGAGATTTAATCTATTGGCTCAATACAATGATGCATTATTCTAAGGAGGGTCATAAGAATCATTACATACACCAAGTTTTTGGTTAGGGTGACCTCAAAGTATAGAAAAATTTCTAAGTCACAAAATTTGGATTTATCCAAAGTACACTAATGTCATTAACTCTAAACTTTGATTCATGGAACAAGTTAATTTACAAATAGAAGTCTCCTCCTATGATGCTGTTTATGTGGACCATAGGATTTATGATCTTGACATACAATTGGGATATTCTAATTGTGTAACACACTTTAAAACTATCTTGTTATAAATAAAGCCATAAGTGGTCTCAATTTGTCCTAAAGCACATGGTTTATACCTACCCCAACTGTTTCTAGTTAAAAAAAAAGACAAAGGAAATTGCATATTTTAAAACAGTACTATAAATCCATTAGAGGGGATAATCATTAATTTAGTAAAGAAATATATGAGACTAAGTTAAAACATGTTGCTATTTTGGTTTCAGCTCACAAGTGCGTGGGTCACCAAAATAAAACAAAACAAAAAACACTTAAATAAGTGAGTGGTGTCATCCTGATTAGGCTTGTACTACTAACTACAAGGTAGCAGCTGGACACCCCCAGGCACACAAGGAAACGGAGGAGCTTTTTACCCCATAAAGAGTTACAGTCCAGCAAACCCACAGGACCCGTTCTACCCTATCTTTCGGGTTGGGTCACAAGATGCAATGGCAATGAGTTTGGCTTTGTATTTTGGTAATTGGTGGATAAGAGTAAATCAGTTCTCTAAATGGTACTCTTACTTTCCTTGAGATTAACAGTTCAAAACATATTTTACAGTGTTACCAGTTTTCCTACTTCTTTGGGGTAAATCAAAACATGGTCTAATAAAGATGTCTACATAAAAGATCCAAATGAAACAGTGGCTTCAGGTCTGATCTGCTACAGAGGTTAAATCAAAAGCAGAAAGGTCACCTCAGAATGCATGATGAATGTTATGGAGGACTTCAAAGACATAATCTTGAATTTTTTTTCTTTAAGGACACATGAGAATCACAGGGGTTTCTTATGAAGAAGGTTTAATAAAATTGAAATGTGTATTGGTGGCTGAAATATCAGGAAAGATGTGCTGAAATAAATTTATTTCTCCACAATGACAAATGCACCTGGTTATTCTTGAAATGTAGCAAGCATTATGAAGGTTTCCTTCAGCAACTTTAACTTGACTACTTTTATTTTGCACTCCCAGCCTCCTACTTTTCACCACATACTCTAATAACATTGACAAGGAATCTGAATTGAATCCCTACAGGATGGCAAACATGGAAGAGGACATAATCCTTCAACAAAAGTTTCAAGCCAAATCGAAGCCAAAGCCTTCTGGTCAATTCTGACTCAGAAAAAGACAAAGATATAGAGGAAACCACTTTCAGAAGTGGATAGACCTACTAAGAGAATGTTTCAGGAAACAATAGCTTCACTTTTAAAATATATATATTTAATAAATGTCTCTAAGATTTTTGTAGCAATACTTCTTTGCTTACTCTTGAACAGGGCTTGGTAACGTAGCAGAGTCAGATAACTACTTGAAAGTTCATTTGTTATCCTGGGATTTCAACTCTACTTTTTAGGAAGCATGTTTTTATTAAGTCATCTTTTGCAAATTGTTGCAAGGGCAGTTGGCATTACTTTTCCCTAACACTGAAGGCACCTGCTTTGCAAATGTCATGAGTGAAGAGTATTCATTTTTTGACATTTTAAAATGATTGCAAAATGAAAAGAAACGTATTTCATGACAAATGTAAATTAGATGAAATTAAAAATGTGACCTCTACATAAATTTGTACTGGTACACAGCCAGACTGATTAGTTTATGTATTGTCTGCAGGGGTCCTCAAGCTATGGCCCACAAGCCACATGTGACCTGCCAAGGGCATTTATCTGGCCCTCTGGATGATTTCGCCACCACTTCCTCTCCTGCTTAACAGCCTACTCATTCCAGGCTCACAGTGACATTGTTCATAGTTGTTTTTTTTTTTTTAAATATAGTCTGACCCTTCAGCAGTCTGAGGGACAGTGACCTGGTCCTCTCTTTAAAAAGTTTAAAGACCCCTGGTATGGTTACATGTGTGGAAAAAAGGCAAAATTAAAGTAATTTCTACAGAAATAAACTTGCCAGAAAATACTTGAATGCTTAATATCTGTCTCTGTATCTGAACCATAGTATTTTCAATTGCCTCATATACATGTGATTGGAACTCAGTCCCATCAAGTCAATGCTGCCTAATGGCGTGACCCTCTGTGAGTTTTCAGGACTGTAAGACTTTATGTGAACAGAAAGCACAGTCTTTCTCCCGAGGAGAAGCTTGGTGGTTTTGAACTGTCTGCCATTCATATCACAGTCCGATGCTTAACCACTGCACCACCAGAAATTCATTATATGTGTGATGGCAGGAAAATGATAAAGAAGACCAAGGAAAATTGGGTTAGTGAAGAGTATTAAATATACCATGAACTGCCAGAAAAACAAATAAAAATCTGTCTAGATTGAAGCACAGCCAGAATCATCCTTTCAATGAGAGGTATGAGACTTTATCTCATGGACTGATTACATGTTCTCATGAGAGGCCGGTGCCTGGAAAAGATCCACACTTGGTGGGGCGTCAGTGAGAGAGCAAGAACCTCAATGAAATTCAGTGACCCAGTGCTACGTAAACATGTCCAAACCTAGGAAAGATCGTGAGGACAGTGCAGCACTGTTCTGGTATACCTAGCATCATGATGAGTTCAAACAGATTTGCATTTTTCCCCTTATCATTTTGACTCTACAGGATTTATTTGAGCACTGGCAGAAATGTGTGCTTCTATTTTCTTCTGCCTTATTATATATGCAGGCTAATAACATAGATATCTCCAAATGTATAAAACTAAATCAAAAGACATTGCTAAAAAAACATAAAAAACTTTAACAAAAATATCGAAATGTTAAGCTACTGTTTCTTAAAACATCATCCATGTTCTTAAAACATGTATCAATGTATAAAAGCAGTGTTTCTGGGTCTTTAGCAACCACAACAATATATTGGGAAGATGGTATTAGTTTGGTCAATAGGTTTTCTTATTTTATACGTGGAGTTGCTTTCTGTTAGAACTTACCCAGTGGCACTAATAATCACAACAAAGTAAGACTCGGGAGTCTGGGTGGTGCAAGGGTTAAGTACTCCCTTGTCAAAGAAAAGTCCAGCAGTTCAAGCCAGATAAGTGCTCCCTGAGAGAATAAACTGATCATGTACTCTCATAAATCTTGAGCCCACTCAAAACCTTATAGGACCATTTTATTCTGTCACAAACAGCTGCTATGCATAGGAATCAACTTGATGGCACACAAAAACATATTATGATCAATTGGAGATGCCATAAAATTATGACTGATTCCTAGCTTAGAGCAATTTGTGACAATTATATGTATCCAATGCTTTATTTCAGAATCAACAATTATCTCATCACTATACCAACAGGTGAGATTTGAATTTAGGATAACAGTTCCTTCTGTTTCAAATATTTGATCACACTATGATTAGAATAAACCTCAAATTCAAAATATACCTTTAGAGGTGTCCTAGGAGCAATCTCACTTGCAAATTTATATAAGCGTGCACTGTTGTCCATTAAGTTAATTAATCAATCATTTGCACTTGCTGTCTTTATCATTGTGCCATCTTGCCTCACTAGGCTTCATTTCAACAATGAAATATATTTCTATTGTTCTCTGCCTTGTTATCTAGGTGGTTTAATAATGTGTAAACTTCCCAATTTATTAAACTAAGCCAAAAACCATTGCTACAAACTATAGAAACTTTTATTAAACAAAAAGATCAAAATTTGAAACTATTGTTTCTGAACACACACACACACACACACACCTCATCAGTGTCTATCCAGGTATAAAGCAGTATTTCCATGTCTCTAACTTTTCCCCAGAAAATTCTGTGCTCTTTAATGTACATCAATAAACACTTGGCATTCTCCAGGAACACAATCATATTCCTTTTGAAAGTTATTTTGTTTTTGAGAAGAATGACAATAGCGAAAATCTAAATTGACAAGATCAGTGTTGTAGGGTAAATGAGGTAAGTTTCCCACAGACAATGTTTGCTACTCTTGAGAAAATGAACAGCCACCTTGTTAAGCAGTGGGGTTTGGGGGTATTCTTAGCACTGCTTGCCTGGCCTTCTTCTGACACTTGCAGTTTTCCATGTTCCTAAAGCTCTTCTCAATCTGCCCCTGTGACTGTCTTGTGTCTTTTGAAAGAATCATTGAAGATTACCCGTTCAGAATCCCTCCCCCAAATTACCAAGAAACTAACTTCTGTGTTGACTTCTCAAACTTGAATTTACCTGGCCCAGCAGAACCCTCAGGAAGTCCCTGTTGGAATAGCACCTTAGCTTGGTTGCTTGTTTTTCATTGAAGGGGAGCAGACACAGGTATGTAGTTGTTGCATACTGAGTTGCTAACTGCAAGATCATCGGTTCCAAACTAGCTGCCATTCCTCTGGAGGAAGATGAGGCTTTGTATTCCCATGGAGAGTAACAGTCTCAGAAATGCGCGGGGGGGGGGGGGTGTCGCGCGCCCCTCTCCGAGACGGATCAGGTCAGGAACACGCAACACACGACGCAATGAATGGCTAGGACTCTTCTGATGGCGTTTCAGCAAAGTTTATTGAAGCCGCCTCAATCACAGGAGGGCAGCGAAGGAGGAGGAACCCCGAGGGGGAGAAACCCAAAGCTTTTATAGTCTATTTTAGGCGTGGCTCTATGTGATAGGTGCAGAGGCTCTATAACGTCACCAGTTACTCTTGAGTATGCGCAGTGCTACTT